>CATQJL010000223.1:10539284-11018970 GCA_958299035.1 Cylicocyclus nassatus
TGAGCACACCCTTCACCGCAATTTTTTAAATGGACCCCAGTCAGAGTATACATTTTCTGAAAGCGGAGGACGAGACGGTTCCAAAAACCATCGCCTTATACTATCTGTTCATCTACAAAATTATGAATTTTTTGATTTTAAAAACTCAAAAATCTCCAGAGACCACTAAGCACACCCTTCACAGCCCTTCAGGCAGTTTTTGGACGGACCTCAGGCACACTATTATCATCTGAAAACAGAGGACGAGGCGGTTCCAACGGTGACCATTTCCATGTACTATCTGTTCATCTTCAGAAGTTACGGAGTTTAGTTTTAGTTTTAGCTTTTTTAGTTAAGTTTTTATCTTGAAAACTGTAAATATCCAGAAATCACTATCCACACCTTCATCAAACGCTTTTTTCAACAGACTCCTCCCTTCCTATACATAAACAATTTACGAGCACTCCTTTGCTTAACGTTATCTCACTACTGATTTCTTCTCGGCTTTTGGTGAAAGGGGTCACCTTGTTCCCGGTTCAGGGGAAAGGGAGGGTGAGCAAATGCTCACACTATCGCACCTATGCGGAGTTTGAATCTTTGATTGAGCGTGCGAACAAGAATAAAGAGCATGCTTTCGAAAGAGATGCACAGTTAGACGAAGCAGTCGCGCGAAGGAGGAGATGCTGACGCACCTGACTCTGCAATTTATAAGCCCTGTAGCTTATATTTACACCACATTAAAATGACGAATACGCAAATTTGTGGTTCAAACTCCGAAACAGCGTTTTGTGTTCTGACAATCAGGCCACCAAATATTATTACTGCATAGAACTACCTTAAATCTTTGCGTTTACCCCTAGAAAACTAACTGCATACGTACGTTTGCGCGGAAGTACTAGACGGGAGTTGGGACATGCATACGCTTGTATGCACACGGTCGTCATCGTGTTGACAAATAAATGCTCCCCTTGGCAGGCTTTTCTCATGTTTTTTTTTGCATTATCTTCAAAAACACTTATTTGAATGTCATTTCGATGTTTTGTTTTTTCCAGTGTTATTGTTGACAGTTTTTTCAACCAAAATTTTATCTCGTGATGAAGTGTTTGGCACAGCAGGCTTCGCCCAAAGCCAAAAGCGCCAGAACTTCTTTGATATTTCCTTTAAGGTGTGGAAGATGAGGAATGACTAAAATGATTTGAGCGTTTTTGGGCGCTTTTGAACAAAGTTTGGCCATGCTTTCGTTGCACAAGTACAAAGTTTCGTTTTTGGGCTCAAACCGGCATTTGTTGAAGTGGGGGTTAAAGAAATATATTTACATTTGAAAATTCCCTTTTGCCCACCGCGTGCCCGGCTTGGTTCTGCACCATTAGCGTTTTCTTTGATTCTCACGACTGGGCAACGACTTGAGCTTGCCCTTGAATTTTACGTTCAGGATGGAAAAATGACCAAAGGACACGATCGGTGCAGTGACCAAGCGAGGCTCGCGCGGGATTCAAGCAGCTTGAGTCGGCAACACTACAAATAAATTAGCACCCGCAATCAACATGAACAGATTTAGCAATTTGTCCAGTTTTTCTTTCACTTCCCTGCGTCTACTTCCGCGAACTTTTGATTTAGCCGATTTCGCAATTTTAAATGGCTTACAGTATGAAACATGAAATGTATGAAATGTATTGTATGAAACACTTTACAAGAATCAATTCAATTCGCTCCATCTAATGACTTGGGTGGTCAGCGCATTTCAGCTTTTTTGTAAACTGGTATTCTAAAAAATTGTTGGCTATCCTCCATGCAAATATATTCCCTTTTTTTACCACAGACAGTGAGCAAGCTTTTGGCTTACCTAACGTCACTAACAAGAAATTTTAATTGAATGTTAGACCAGAAGTCCGAGCTAATAAACTAAAATCTGCACATACCTCTAATTCTTAGTGGTGGCACATCTCTTCTGTATCCAGAAAGCAGATGAGAAATTAGTCTATTTTGCTTTTCATGAAACTCCATATCTGTTTCTAAAATAGGGCGAAAAGTTAGATATTATAGATGAGATGGAGAGCGCTTTATTTGATTCGCGAAGCTTACCGTTGTCATAAATCGCTGCAACTAATAGGTAAACTGAGGTCAAGAAAAATATAACAAGTTGCATGTTCTACCACAAGAGAATTCTGAGGAGCTGCCAGCGCTTCAAGCGTTTACAGTAATTGGAGACTGCAATTTCTCACTACAAAAAATTTATGTAAAGCCTCCATTAGATTCTGCAAATGCAAACGAACACATAACTTTGTGTGATATTTGAGCAGTGGCCAAAATTGGTATCGATCTTTATTTCTCGGCTAACGTTTCGGAGTACAACTCCTTCTTCGGAGCCTCTTAAGCCAGCAATGGAGACTACGAGCAGACCACCTAATGGGTAGCGCCCAATCTTGGCCACTGCTCAAATATCACACAAAGTTATGTGGACGATGCCAAGGTTAATTGACAATCGAGCTCTAAGAGTCAAACGAACACAGTTGCTGAGCTCTTGGAAAATTAATGCACGCAAGTGAATTGAGTTAGAGCCCTGTCAAAAGTTTATTAAATATTGATAAAGATCCTCATGCGGTAGACTCTCGCAGCTTGACGCACATTCACTTGTACTTACATCGCCAAGGACAAAAAACTAGAGTAGGAAAACAAGAAAGAGTAAAGAAAGCTTTCTTTCTTCACTTCGTTCTTTATCGCAACGTACTCTGAAGATGTGAGGCACCCAACTTAACTCGGCCTTTTAAGAGTAGATATGTATGCAACGGAATCAGCTTGAAATGCTGCTTTCAAATTCATAATACTAGGTGCTGCGCATCATTCTAGAGCAAGTTAATGACTTTCTTCTGTGCAAGCTGGATGCTCATCGAATTGGTGGTATTAGGGTATCATCATCTAAGCGCCATAACAGCCTTAAGTTACCTGTTAAAGGACTTAACCTGATATTAATCTAATCCAGCACTGTCAGGCAAATTTTTATCTACACGCAGTCTTTCTATGTTTGATAATGCGCCAATTCCACACATAAAGAAATTCATAATTCGCTTCAGAATAGGCGCGCAGCTGAAAACAATATTTTGCAGGTTTTTGAGCTCATCAATAAACACTTTTTCACTAGGCCGAACTAAGTTGGGTGCTTTCTCTCGTTAGTTTGCAGCTTAGCTTGTCTTGTGCTCGCAGATTGAAGTATAAGTGCGAATGACAAAATCTAAGATGACGATGATCAGCGAAAAAAAGAAAACTCTTCCAGCCTTTTAGGTAGTGGTAGGCTCAGCCTCAAATTTTATGAAAAAAATTTCAATTTGCGGTACTGAGCTAAGCTACAAAACGTTTTAACAACATAATTAATCAAATCAATAATTGATTAATAATTTAATTTAATTCATATTTATTGATCATTGATTTAATACAAGTTATTTAATTTATATTTATTCTACTTACCCTAAAATCCCGCCAATAAGTCCGGCCTTATCTGCATCTTCTGACACGAAAAATTGATAAAAAATTGCCCTCTGCGCTGGAAGAAGTCTAGCAGATGAATTCTCCCATCAGACCGCAACAGATCTGCTAGACTTCTGGCAGCGCAGAGGGCGATTTTTTTATCAACTTTTTGTAACAAAAAATAGATAAGGCCGGACTTATTGGCGGGATTTTAGGGTATTGTTCTACTCCCATACTTATGCAATTTTTAGGCATATAAAAGTCTATCCATCTTCGAGCCAGCTTCTTTCAAACGATTTCAAATACTATGAAAAGCCTACGAAGAAATTCTGTATTGAGCGCAGCAACTCAAATCTGTAAGCTTCAGCGGGTAGGGCCAGAAGTGGTTGACAATTATCGATTAGGCATGAAAGGAGCCTTCAAACGTATGCAAAATTCATTTTGAGAAATAAAACTTGATTGGAATGCTGAGAAAAAAGCCGGGAAACGTGCATCAATTCTGTGCCAACATAATATATGCTGATAATAAGATTTTGAATCCTGAGGAGGAATGCAATATAACGTTCTGTAAAGGTAATGGTTCTAAATCAAAAACCTACTATACTTGGCTATACTTTCAGGGCTACACCAGCCGATCCTTCTCAAATTTTCTGTCTACATTTACTTCAATAAATCATTAAGTTAAGCAATAAGTTTCTCACATCACTACGCAGCTCACATTCTCTAGCTTCTGAAACTTTCAATGTACAAGCTGCGAAATTTGACACTTTCAGTTTGATCGTTTTTTAGGGAATAATAGGTTAGTTCACACACCATGTTATCAAAGTCAAGGGATGAAATACAACGCCAGGTAGTCTTAAATTTCGCCTTTTTGACGGTTGTTGACATTGAGAACTTAATTGTTTTACATTTTGAACTTTGATTGTACATCATTTTATTGAGAATGAATATAAGTTATTATACTAAAAAAAGGATAAAGGATTCGGCGTCTTCAATACCCTCTGAGGGCATGCGCCGAACGCACGCACTAACTTGATAGTCGAAGAGGCAACTGTATGCGTGCGAGCCTATCACAGTAACTTGCGGGAGCCAGCCGTTTTCAAGTCAGTGCTTTTATCCTCCCAGATTACTCTACCAATTTAGCAGCCCCGGAGGGCAGAGGGCTTGGTTGGGCCAGGAGCGGGGATCGAACCTGCGTCCGATCTGGTCATAGCAGCGCCTCATACCACTACGCCATTCGTCCCCTAATTATTATACTGCTCAAACTTTTTTGATAAGGTGGTTTCCATAGAGGCTGACTTTTTAAGAATAATCCGCTACGAATCTCGAAGTTGGAAGGAACTGCTTTTGTATTGGGTTGTCCGGAAATTAATGTCCGTTTCGAATTTCAACCGCAATAAGTCATACACTTTTCATTCTCAATAGGCTACAAAGTACCGTTCGATAGAGCAAAGCAAGCTCTACAAGATGGCTATCCCGCATTAGCAACAGCTCTGATCCGCCTCGAGTTTCGAGCCAAAAACTAAAATGATTCAACTGCCCGAAAAATTGAGAAAAATCATAACTCAATTCATAAGAGACCTAGAAAAATTCTAACTTGCTCACGTAAACACTATCCACATAAGACATCTATGTACGCCGTTGCTGTATTTCTTCTTCCGCTAGAAATCAATAAAACGGAAATTTTCATACTGCGAAAGTGATGCTGTGCCGTCCCCACATAAGTAGATGTATGCTACAAATCTGTAGAAGTACAAACGTGAACTTTCAGCTCTTTACAAGCTTTAGTTTTAGAGAAATTTGAATTTTAGCTTGGACTACCTGACTAACGAAGGTCTTTAGGTCTCTTATGAATTTATGATTTTTCTCGATTTTTCGGGCAGTTGAATCATTTTAGTTTTAACTCGAAACTCGAGGCAGATCAGAGCTGTTGCTAAGGCGAGATCGCCGTCTTGTAGAGCTTGCTTTGCTCTAACGAACGGTACTTTGTAGCCTATTTAAGAATGAAAAGTGTATGATTTATTGCGGTTGAAATTCAAAACGGGCATTGATTTCCGGACCCTAATAGCTCGTTTTGTAAATTAGGGCTGTGTACCCCTCACCGGGTTCTGCGATAGGGATTCTACGGCTCTAAGCCGGAAATACAGAACAAGAAAATCAAACAACAAAAATTTACTACAGAACAACGACGAAAAACAACAAGGAACAAGACAAAAAAGAAAGCCCGATCAAGGCAACCGCATGAGATGAGAATGATATCAAGTCTGAGATCCTTCGCGGGAGAATGCGGGTCTCGGCGCGCACTTCCTAAATATCCCTGTGGTTCCCGCCATAACTTCGCTTCGCGGGCTTTTCGTACGTCGATCTATCGAACGGCCCTCTCCACACGCTCCCCCCTTCGGGAGCCGATGACCTCATCGGCGGGTCATTCCTCTTTAATTCAGGCAGCGTCATCTGTTTCGCGACTCTTCTTCTCACGGCCTCGTACAGTATCTTTGCGCAGGCGACAGGAAGATCCGAAGCACTGTAGTAGAACAAACAGCTTTCTGGTGCTCCTGCTTCAATCATAATCTTGCCGTCCTCCACCTTCGTTCCGGCAGTGACTATGCATTGTCCTGGTTTAGCCTGGTGCAGCAACGTCTGATCGAGGACTTCCCATAGTTCTATAAGCTTTTTCCATTCGTCCGCGATTTTCTCCATTATAGGGGGCCACACAGTCACGATTTTTCCACCTTCTTTAAACGGCTGCACGCACGTTTTCATTACCTCGCATAAGTCACTGTTCACTGCCAGTTGGTCTTTCGGCCAGACGATGACCCATGTGCGGTAATCCTTCCACTCCTGCAAGACTTCCTTTAGCTGGTTGAAGGTGGTGGCAACTCTTGTGAGAATGCTTCGCTTCGGACCATCTCGTTCCAATAACAGTGCTGACGCTGGAGCTGCAAATGCTGTGCCGCCTTCCTTTACCGGTCCATGGCCTTGTTCTTCGCCTTCTAATTCCATTTTGGCTCTTCTAAAGGCTGCATCGTAGATCCTGTCAAACTCGTAATTATCGATCCTTTCGTGGCGCCTTATTCCTTCGTTTTCGCAAATGAATTCAGTCCAGTCGATGCATCTTTTATACGCCACTCGCAATAGTTTCCTCAATCCATCTGGGTCCATACAAACGGCTCCATCCTTCCAGAACTTGATCTTTGAGGCCATGTCGATGTCAGTCCTTGCGAAGATGCTTGCGGCTTTCCAGGCCTTCCACAGATTTCCAATCGGTTCTTTTGCCAGTGCTCCAGGAAACTTTATTCCTTCTAACTCTCCAAGACAGACTCTCTTCAAGCATCCATCCTTACACTGGTACTCGAGGTGTCCTTTTTCGGTTTTGGATGCAATCACCGCACCTCTGAAAGAAAACATTGTTACTTTCTTTACACTAACTTTAGGTTTCCTCCCTCTTTTGCCCCTTTTAGTCACTGTATCTACGGGCTCATCGGAGATGTATTTTGGAACTATCCTTAGCATATCAAACTGAACTTGTATGGGTTCCGTTTCTTCACCTATTCTCGTAATTAGCGCGGAATTTTGGCTTGTTTCTATTACTCGAAATGGTCCAGCCCATTCTGACACTAATTTCGGATGCGTGCTCATCCCTTTCTCTTTAGGAGCCAAAAGGTATACCCTGTCGCCTACCTTCGGAAGTTTTGCGGCATCTACCTTATTCCGGTGGTCATACAGACGCTTCATCTCCCTTCTCACTCTGTCATTGTACTCTTTCACACGCTCATGTGCCTCTGCTACAACTTGCAATAACTGCGCTTTGTAATCCGCCATGTTCTCTACCATGGACTACCAAGAGAACCCTCCACTTGGGATTACTGCTGAGGGAAAATTTGGGTCCATGCCGTGAAGCACAAAATATGGACTTTCTCCCGTAGCACTATGTGGAGTAAGGTTGTATGCCATCATGCAAAACGGCAGTCTCGCATTCCATTCCACTGGAACCGCGAGGCTTTTACGCAGCATGGCCAGTATAGTCCCATTTAACCTTTCTGTTATACCGTTTTCTCGTGGATTATACCCCTTCGTAGTTACATGTTCGATTTTTGTAATTTTTGTGAGTTCTGCCATCACCTTATTTTCGAACTCTCCACCCTTATCAGATAATATTGTTTTGGGCCATCTACATCCCTCTGCTATCCACCTTATGAATAAAACCTTTGCTATCGTTTCAGCCGTTTTGTCCGGAACCGGATATGCTGCCGCATACTTTGAAAAGTGGTCAATGACCGTAACAGCATATCTGTTTCCGCTTGTTGTCAGGCCAAGTTCCAGCACGTCAATCCCTATGATTTCGTACGGCTTCTCCGTAACGATTGGTTTCAGCGGTGGTCTCACTGTCGCTCTTGGGTTATGTAGAAAGCACGTTGACATTCTCTTGTCCATTTACTTATGTCTGCTAGCATGTTAGGCCAGAACACCTGTTTCTTGAGTCTGTTCCATAACTTATGAGCACTAAAATGTCCGGAAAAGTTCCCCGCATGTGCTTCATGAAACACTTCATATCTTGCGGTTTTAGGTACTACCATAACCAAATTCCCTTCCTCCTGATACATCTTCAGTTCCCCGCTTTCGATCTCGAAATCGGCTACTTGTATAGGATAGCGCAACCCTGGTATTTTTATCGATTTGCCCAGCTCTCCTTTTTCCAACATGGCAATAACCGGACCAAAAACCTCATCATTTTCTAGCTCTTTTAGCCACCTACTTCTTTGTTCTACCTCTAGTCTACTCACAACGGCCTCACTTGCATCCGCATTTTCCCAGGCTCCACGCTCTATAGAGCCCCTACTTAAAGCATCTGCTACGACATTAGTCTTTCCCTTCACATACTTTATTACCAAATTGTATCTTTGCATTTCTAGTGACCATCTTAGTACTCTAGCCGATACGTTACTCCTACTGAAAAGCGCTGTCAAGGGTTGGTGATCTGTCAGAACTATGGTAGGAAGTCCGTATATGAACATGTGGAAGCGTCTTACCGCGAACACTACGGCTAAAGCTTCCAAATCAGTAATGTGGTACCGCCTCTCTGCCTTGCTGAGTCCTTTCGAGGCAAAGTATACTGGGTGTACTAGCCCGTCGTCCCCCTCTTGGGACAGCACCGCTCCTAACCCTACCGTAGATGCATCTGTGCATATCACGAATGGTCGGGATCCTTCCCTTGCTTTCTCAATATCCGGCTGCATCAATACAGGCGCAGAGGCTATCATTTTCTTCAGCTTAGAAAATGCTTCTTCATGCTCTGCCTCCCATTTCCACACAGTTTTGGGTGAGGTCAACGCAAATAAACTCCCCGCAACCTTGGAAAATCCAAGGCAGAATTTGCGGTAGTATGATGCCATGCCGAGAAATGTTCTCAGCTCTTTGGAACTTTTCGGCACCGCATACCTCTCGATTGCTTCTACCTTTTTGGGATCCATGTGCACTCCTTCACAGTCGATCACATGCCCCAAGAACGCCACTTTTTCTTGCAACAAAACGCACTTCTTCGCCTTCAATTTTAGTCCCGCTTCTTGCAAGCTTTTGAATACCTTACCAAGTAGCTCAAAATGCCTCTCTCGTGTGTTTGTACATAAGATTATGTCGTCGATGTAGCAGAAAACTTCATCCCCTAATACATCTCGTAGTACTGAATCCATAAGACGTTGGAATACCGCTGGACTTGTACTCAACCCAAAAGGAGTTACTCTGAACTGGAACAACCCTTCTGTTGTCGTAAATGCCGACTTCTCCCTTGCTTCCTGTGCCAGTGGTATCTGCCAGTACCCCGAACATAAATCTAGCGTGGAGAAAAATTTCTTGCCTGACAGGCTCTGTAGCACTGCATCAATCGTAGGCAGTGGATACGAGTCAAGCTTGATCCTTTTGTTCAACTCCCTGTAGTCCACACATAGCCTCAAACTACCATCCTTCTTCTCCACTAACACTATCGGGAATGCCCAGGCTGAACTACTTTTTTCTATGATCTTCCGATTCTCCAGGTCCTCTAGAAGCTCCTTTAGCTTTTTGCGGATCCCTAGTGGCACGGGTCTGGTTTTCAGCTTCACTGGTTAAGCATCACCAGTTTCAATGGACATCTCTGCTCTGTCCGTTCCCGTCAATTCTGTGTCGAATACAGCAAACGCCTCCTCGAATTCGTCCACTAATTGTTTCAAGTCGCCATCCAGCTGCTCTACCTTGGAACCTTCCCTCAGCTGTGCATACAGGATGTTATGGCGTTCCTCCCTATCGAGGTGTGGTATCTCACTGTCCATCATTAGTGGATTCATTTCTTCCCACTTACTTTTCCACTTCTCTGTTCCCCATTGTCCTAACTCCTCTCCTTCTTTAAGAATCATTGGCTTCTCCGTGGTGTTCATGACTGGAATGTCCAGTTCCTGATTCTTCACTGTGAACACCCCGACGGGTAGGTCCTCCCTACTTGGCCACACTACCCTCTCTTCTAGTTCACTGCCTCCTTCACATCGCGCCGGCACTAGTATTGAGTTATGTGGAGGAATGTACACCCGCTTTGTTGCTACTACTCTTTTCCCGTCGAGCACATCCTGTTGCCTTTCCTCCGTTTTGAGTATTATATCACTCCCAAGGCTGCCAATGCATTCGTGCCGATCAGTACATCATCATCCTTGACATCCGATATGTGGAATGCTACTATGCTCTTCTTTCCCCCTTCTAATTTTACAGGGACTTTAACAGCTCCCAGGAAGTTCATCCTGTTGGTCGAGGCGTCATATACCGAGTTTAACTTTCTGTCGGGTATCACCTCTAAAACATCTACGTCATAACCTGCCTTCTTCGCGCGTGCCAGCACCCCCACAGGAACAATGCTAATCATCGACCCTGTGTCCAGTATAGCTGGTACCTGCAGATTTAACATGCTTATTTGGGCCGCACATTTCTCACCTACCAATGAACCTTTACTCCCCATATATACCTTAAGTCCTAGGCTCGTCGCTTTACCTATCACTTCGGTCAGGTTATCCTGTTTTCCGTTTTGCAGGAACCCCTTAGTTTTCTCAATCTGGTTTACTTGCGTGCGCTTATACGGACACTCTCTCCCAATATGTCCATATCTTCTACAATTGAAACATCTTCTCTGATCCGTGCCTCCTCTTTCCTCAGGCCTTCCAAGCCCTGTATAGAGCTTTTCTTGACAAGCCGGCTTCCCCGAACAACTTGTCTTCCTCCATGCCACTCCTCTTGTAGCTCTATTTTGATCCACTTCCCCACATCTACTCATATCTGTCCTGCTGTTCACAATTATTGTCCTTTGTTCGTCTGGCTCTTGTAGTTCTTTCCCACTGTGCTCATGGAACTGATACCTCTTTTTCCAATTGTACCTCTTAATTTCGTTTCCGCCGTCGAGCATTTCCTTTGACTGCTCTATGCTTAACGCTAGCTGCTTTACTGTATTATAGGCTTCCTGCGGCTCTACGCTGTGAATTGCGGTGAGCAGTTGCGTATGCTCCGGCCATCCCCTCAAATTATCCATCAAAATTTGTGCATACTCGAGTGACCGGTCCCCTACCGAAGCGGTAGGATTGGCTTGCCTTCCCAGCTTCTCGAGCACAACACAAAAATCAGCCACACTCTGGCCTTCCCTACGTTTCAGCTGCCTGAGGTCTGCTAATGCCCGTAACCTCCCCGCTGTTGAGTCGTTAGCTGAGAGTCTTTTTAGTGCTTCCGCTACGCTTTCAAAGCCCCTCGCTTTGATTTCTTCTGGAAGCGCTAAAAATACACTTTTCGCCCTACCTTCGAGGTGGTCATCCCCCATAATCTCAATTAGTACCTCATCGTCCCTTATCACCCCTCGATATTTCCTTTTAAACCTTCTCAAAAATTCTTCGAAATTCTCGTGCCGGCCACCCCTGAACACTCCAGGGTTCACGCATGCGTTGGCCTGCATGAGAGCTAAAAGACTCTGGGACTGACCTGTCTCCGCTACGTCCTGCGAATGCTGTCTCCAGAGCCACTCTGAGTGGAGCCCATTCTGTGTCAGTGCGGACCTTGCTCTGTTCTGAAAGGAATCCGAGTGAGTGCCACTACTACTGTATCCTTCCATATTGTTCTTACCTTTACTCGGTCCCACTTCCATGCTATCTTCCATTTCTCGTGGCTTGTTAAGCACACTCTTGTGCATTTCCGACAAGACATTCATTACCTGCAATACATCCGTATTGAACATCTCGCAAATATCATTTATCATTACTATATCTTTTTCCGATGTTCTAAGAAACTCTTCTAAATCTAATGCTGACTCGATGTCCCTTGTGAGTAGTAGGCTACACAAATTTCCCACAAAAAGTCTTATGTGGTTCCATTCTCCCTTCATTTTGTTTAATTCCCCACTTATTATCGTTGTTTGTTCTCCCAATACTCGCTCGATTTGTTCCCTATACTTCCCCGCTATTCTTGCATCTTCTGTTTCTTTTCGCACCCCCTCGGGAAGTGTCTGTATTGTTTTCTGTGTGTTCTCCAATCTGTCTACCATATCCGTAAGTATTTCTTCTAAATTCCTGATACTCACCTTTTTACCCGGGGCGCTAACAGCCGCGGAACTAGCCCCTCTTGGTGTTTTTCTGGCGGCACTCGAACCTTCCGCCATCTGGAAACAATCAATGATTTCCTTGTCCGTACCCTCACGTTGCAACATTATTGCGAAATCTCAATCCCTATCGATCGGTTCGGCCCCCATGTACCCCTCACCGGGTTCTGCGATAGGGATTCTACGGCTCTAAGCCGGAAATACAGAACAAGAAAATCAAACAACAAAAATTTACTACAGAACAACGACGAAAAACAACAAGGAACAAGACAAAAAAGAAAGCCCGATCAAGGCAACCGCATGAGATGAGAATGATATCAAGTCTGAGATCCTTCGCGGGAGAATGCGGGTCTCGGCGCGCACTTCCTAAATATCCCTGTGGTTCCCGCCATAACTTCGCTTCGCGGGCTTTTCGTACGTCGATCTATCGAACGGCCCTCTCCACAGCTGTCTTATTCAGCTCTTCATTAGTCTTTGCGCAAACCACTGCTCGACTCTCGATAAGACCCGGCATGAATCCAGTATTCTAGTATTCTTTACTGCCGATTGCCGAAACGTTAGCCCTGACTTGAATAATACTATAACAATCTCGTGTATGGCTTAGTAGAGAAGACGAAGAATAATCGCGTGTATTGAACTCCAAGTTCGAGAAATATTGTATATTTGTACGTCGCCTGAAGCCTTTCATTTGGCGGCATTTATTGCACGTTTCGATCTGGGACCAGACTATCTACAACACGAGAGGAAAAAGAAAAAAAGCTATTTTCTTCTTTGTGATTGTTTCAAAGACAACCATGCTTTGGAAGCGTGATTCAAGAAAAAGACAAACAATGAAAGAATTGTTTATTGTTTATTTGATTAGTTATAAGGACGTAAAGCTTTGTTTTTACTAAGTCGAAATGCGCGTTGAAGCTAATCTAGCTTTTGATTCGTCCATTGAATTTTTCCCATCGTTCCTGTTTCCTGGGAGGTTGTCTGCATGTTGCGCTCATTATTCTAAGCGAAAATCACCCACGTTGAAAAAAATTGCTGCACAAACTCTGAAAGGAACTTGGTAAAGAAAAACGGTTTCTACGACTTTTTACAAAAAAAATCGCCATAATCGAAGAAGCTCTGAGGCGTTGTCTAGATTATAGACAGAAGGAAGATCAATTGAATGCACTGATAAACCGCGTGAAAAGAGTTGAACGAAAAAACAAGAGAATTCCGAAAACAAGGTTTTTGCCAAATTCCTCGTTTAAATTTTAAAAAAAGTCTTGGAACATTTTCAGCGTAAAAATAAAGTACAAGAGCTTCGATACGATATACAGTTTGCTGAAATTAGTTCAAAACAACGAAGAAATGGGTACCAAAGCTGAGTGTCTCGTGCCCCGCGTTCGGTGTAGCGGAGTAGCGAGCAAAGTGCGGAGAGCAGGCGAGCAGACGAAAAAGACCAGAGCCGAGGGGGCGTTCGGTACTGGTCGGGGTGTTAACGAAACCCTGCAATATCATATATCCTTCTGGTCGTCTGATACGACTAGAAACACTGACAACGTCCCAAGTGTCGAAAAACATACATTGACGAGATAAAATAGCATTATCGTGCGCGATCCTCTGCGCAAGATTGAAGCGTTGTTCTTCGTTTTTATGAAACTCCATCAACTTTCGTGAACTTTTAAAACTTAGTAGTTTAAAAAGAGATGGAGTGAGAGCTGTTGTTTTGTGCGAAATTACAAAATACTTCACTTTTAGCACGATATTTTGAAGATATCATCCTTATACTTGCTTCATTCACACTAAACACGATAAAGCTGGCTCATTCAATCTCAACTAAGGAGAGCTTCAGTTGAAGCTTCGAAGAGATAGCACTGCCTTAGTTGAGCCAGTGATGGATGATTCCACTCTTCCACATTGATATGATTGAGTACGCCACGTTTATGCAAGTATACAAGTCGAGACCCGTTCACCAAACATTCACATCTCTGTGACTGGTAATACTAGCAGCGGAGATGTGGCCGCACTTATTAGATTTTGTCGAAGATCGTCAACCTGCAATGTGGCTCTTCATTCAGTATGTTCACTTGTTAAACTGACGTGTATCGTAAGTTACTCAAGAATAACTTGCGAAAAGTTTCTCTTAACCTCCTAGCACACTATTTCGGGAGATCATCGCTTGGATCATCTCCGATGACTCAGCAGGGAAACCACCTCCCTGCCGAACCCGACCTGAGGCTCACATGTCAGGTGACGTTGGATTCTTATAGCAGGGGGAGGTGGGCGGTTGTCATTTCAACTGACGGAACCTCACATAAGGGCCTCAGGGGAGATCATCTCTCCTGACCGAGCTTTACTACGGGCCATTCACTTCAATATATTCTTGACTACAACTTTTGTTTTTTTTTTCAGGGTCGGGGCACATGGTTCTATGTATCGAGGGTATAAGTGGAGAACCTGAAGAGATCTTCGAATATGGTAGTTATTGAGTGATGTAGTTCATGTCGGAGTGCCCCATTTCATGCAAGTTATAAAAGTGTATTATTTTTTGAAGCCGAACCCCATCAAATAAAACCTTTTTGTTAGTTCGGTACGAGCACATAAGCTTCAAAATATTCCACTAATTTCGTTTATAGACTTCTAAACTTGTTTTTTTTTTCTTATAATGTCAGAACGAAAATCTCCTAAAAGGAGAACCTCTGCCATCTTTCTTGCTGAAACGGTTAATTGTTTGGCAACAACATTTGTCACTGCGATCTTGCCCACTTGCATATCTTTCAAAACTCTTATACTTATATAAAGCTAGAGTCTGTTTGTTGTATGTATGCATGTCCGTGTGTACCTAAATTCCGAATAGAAATTTTTGTTTCTAAACCGCGCATAATTCTGAGTTGGGATGATGTCGTAAGCTACTCTTCGTTACCGATCGATATCGATCTTATCCATTTTTTTGCAAAACTCGAGCTATGGGGCCCAGAGTTAGCATAGGGGGGTAAGTGAGTATGCTTGTTACTAAAATATTATTGGAAATGGCCGGGCAGAGCCCCGTATTTGCCAGCTAATTGCTATAAGTGCAGTAAAATTCAACACAACAACGAGAAAATCATTGCTTTGCGAGATGCTTACAAATAGAACTTTCGTGGTTAGGAACCCATTATACTGATTACAAGATGCAACCTATTTGCGCATAGGTTAAACAGAACATAGTGCCTAGTGTTAGAAATCAGTGCATTTGATCGCTTTGTATTGACGGGTTTATTATCCAGTGTGCAAGATTCTGCAACCCACGCTGACGGCCAAAGCGTTTCGCTGACCGGTCAGCATTACTTGAATAAAATCATGCGCAATTTCATCTACAGTACACCTACAGTAACTCCGGAATGTTGGCAAAAACAGTAAAGGTTGTGTCTAGATCCAGCACAGAGGAAAACTCCTGGAGTGGGTTTAACACAAAATAGTAGCCATTTCAACAATACACATGGTGTGTCAAGCCCTGACACACCATGTGTGTCAAGTGGTCGTCAATGTGTTAAATATGATACTTATCATACCGTGAATTGTCGTACAGTACAACAATGACCAGCACATCAAGATTGCAATGACCGTTTCCTCTAGGAAAATGAATTAATTCCTTGATTAAAATCTTAGTTTTACTGACGAGGTGGACAGGGTGCCTATAAGCACGCCAGGGTGTATCCCATTACTTGTGACTGCAATCACGCAGGCGCCGCGCGCGACAGGCTGGCAGCAGTCAGTTGGGGGAAAGCTCGGGTAGCCGACTCGCAAGGCATAATATCCCATCTTTTGTGAATGTTTTCACACTACCATGGAAGTTTGGCTTTAAATCTTGTAAAAATGAAACAGATAGTGAATGGAATTATGGAAATTACCATTTATCTGATGACAGAATCTGTACTTTTTGTTCGCAATACTAAAGTAACCCCTAATTTCCTCTGAGACATCTTCTCTGGCCCTGCTGCATCTCTTCCGGGTTACTGTAACGCCGCGTCGCGGCAATTTTTGATTTACACCCACAAGTAACGGACGCCCCCAGCACGCCAGCCCCATAGCTGTGTTCGAAATGACGAGGAAATTGCGAAAATGAGAAGCGACTGTGACTGCGACTCTACATTACGCCAACATGCGTTTTAAATATGCGCCAGCTTGCTGCTGGCGTACCTCTTTGTAGGTTCTTGAACAGGCATAAGCCCGTTCACCATTTTAGCTTTACGTATCGCAGACAGGCATTAGGCCCACGCCTATACGGATTGTGGCTGCACAGGACTCCTTCTTCTGCAGAAATATAATGGATACCGCCCCAGGAATTCGATAAATATTGCTCAGGTGTGATTGCGAAGCATGGCCGTAGCCAGCGATTCGTCTATAAAATTTCTTGTCTCTTTTTCTCCTTCGTTCTTACTTCTAGTATTTTATGCAGTGCTTCAAAAGGGAAAAGGCGAGGCGAAGGCAGAGGAGGGAAGGTGAGTCCCCAAAATTGATTCGAAAGCTGCCTACATGAGTTATTAAATTGTGCAAGGGGCTTGTTTTTACTTGTGAATGATAGCATTTCTCCTATGTGAAAAAAAGTTCTTCTCAGGGCCGCTTTTTGGGAAGCAGCCCAATTTTTTGAATGGCTGATTAATGCCACGCCTCCCGTCGCTTTCGTTCCATTGGTATCAACGCTTAATTATAGATTTCGAAATTGTGTTCATAATGTTTACAGTTGCGGTCCGAAAGATTAATGATGAGGGACGGTCAATCACATTTTCCGGAGAATTTTTGGGATGCCTTTCGACATTTTATAGGGCCTATTTATTGGGAGAAAGGAGGGGGGGGGGGAGGGTTAGAGCGCTTTCTTAGAACGCTGTATGTTTTTACGATGCAAAATACTACAGTAAAGAGGGAAAATCTATGATGACTTCCACAAATCTAACCAGGAGACTTTCGAAGACGTAGGGATAGCGTGACACTTGAATTTGATGATCTAATGTTATCCGGAAATAGAACCATAAATCTTTGTTGTCTGGAAAGTGGTTGAATTCAATCAAATTATGCAAGATTTTTTCGTCAAACGCTCATTACTTTTGCAACAATCTGATACAACCCGATACCAAATACTTCTACTCTTGCAGCTGTTGTGTAGCTACTCAGCCAAACATTTATTCAAAAAATAGATGATGATACAATCTTAAACTCTATTGTCTAAATGGGACTCCTGTAACCAGAATTTACCGAGTGTCTAGTGAAAGAACTCCTATGAAAAAGCTAACAATAACAAATACGTCAAGGCTATAAAATTCAATGAACGAAAGCTTTTGTGCAGCTTGGAGTGTGTAGTATTTCGTATCACTTGTCGCTAATTTTAGAATGTAGTTGAGTGTCGAATATGGGCGATTTGTTGGTTTATCCGTCAACATTTGCGAGAGCTTCTTTGCCCGGATGGTGTAGCTAAACGAAAAATTGGAAATCTTTTTTTTTAATAACCCTTAGACCTTCCTACCTCTTATCGTTGAGGACATCTTCTACAGCTTCTAGAACGATCTCTGGTGTCAGATGTAATTTGTCGACGACTCTCGCTATTCCAAACCGTTGGGCCCTCATAGCATTTATTTTCTGATCAGCAAACAGAGGCATCAGTACGGCGGGTACACCAGCCTAAGAAAATTCATTAGCTCAACATAAGTTTTGGGCTTTCTTCCAAGAGCATATATAGCTAAATAATCAATATTTAGAATGCAATTATAGCTGAATAATCAATATTTAGAATAAGAAAACCATACCTGGGCAGTTTCCAAAAATGAGTTATATCCTCCATGTGCTATCAACAATTTCATATTGGGTAGTTCTGAAACGAAATAAAAACAACGTAGTCAGAGAAAGTGATAATGTTTTTACCCAATTTATCGATCGGTAACATCCAAGAAAAGAAAACAAAAGCATAAGACCTAAGATTCAATAAGTTATGGTTTCTAATCTGGCCAAGAAATTTAGTTCCAATTTTACCCTTTGATTCAACTGGAATGACGGCTGAAAGGCGGGGATTCGCGACCTAAAGGCTAGAGATTGATCAGAAAGCACGCGTGCGAGAGAGACGCAGACTGCGTCGCGGGCGCGAGCGGCCTTAATTGGGTCACAAAGCCCTGCCTTCCAGCCGCCAATCCAGTTGAATCAAAGGTTAATTCTACGAACAATAGATTTTTGAATTACATCTCACTTCCCTCAACCAATGTAAATTGTATACTAGTATTATTCGTACTGACTCACTCATAATATCCTTCTGTGGTATCCATTTAAGCAAATGAACATGCTTTAACGAATTAGCGCCCTCAACCTGAACATAAAAACGTTACTATAACCTTCCAATCTTGAAAATTTGCAAAATAAAGAAGAGCACTCAAAGAGGGCGAACAAGGCTACTCTAAAAATGGAGCATTATCCCAAGTGGATCAAAGCTCAGCAGCGTTTGTGATAACTAAAGTTGGAAGACAAAAAATTGCTGCCAACACTATGCCCCGCCCACTGCGCTAACTCCGCCCCTTCGAAGAGTTTTAACGTGTGCGATTAAGCGTGATTTTTCACCTATATCGGTAAGAATGAGCACCACTGTCAGAGCCAAAGAGAGTAAAATGAGAAAATTAAAGGCAGCGTCACAGCAGAATTTCGTTCTTTAGATTTTCACCTTTTCGGGGCCCTCTCGCCATGAGAAACCCATATCTGGGCTTTCCAGCGCATGAATGGCGAAAATGAGCTTTTTCTGGAGCTTTCTAGGTCCGCATTCAGTGGAAAAGTGGGCGGGGCGCGCAACGAGGAAGGCAGGGCGCGGCTTTTTTTGGCGTATCTTCATTGATTTCGGATCTGAAAAGCCATAGAAAAAGCTCATTTTCGACATTTTCATGCGCTGAAAAGCTCAGATATGTGTTTCTCATGGCGAGAAGTTGAAAATCTGGAAAACGAAATTCTGCCGAGCCGCTGCCTCTAATAAAAAAAGTCAACACCCAACCTTACCCTCCATTCGCCAAAGAATCGTATAGTCAACCAGCTTTGCAAAAGCTCCCACAAACGACTTCTGGAGGGAAAAATAATTACGGGCGTCGCTTTTGAGAGATTTATCATACAATCATCTGCTCGGGCATGTTTGTTGTGTTCGAAACAGTTCCTAGTGAAAAAACTATGATTCCTTTTGAAGGTTGCTCAAGAATTGTACGCAATTCCTCGTCAAATTCGACTTTCTTCGCAGCTAGAAAGAAGCTTTCAGGTGAATATGCAGAGTTACTAGCTCAATTTTGTCCAAACCCTTCTTGAGCCCTAATTCTCCCGAAAAAGTTATGTGGATCGGTAGTGGCCTGGGAAAATCTAGCATTCGTTCTCCATTGATGAGCAATGCTGGCACATTCTTTGAAAGATCCCAAAGGTCTGGTTTGTCTGCTTCGACAACTCCTGGAAAATTTTAGTTGACTAAAACATTGTTAATGTTTAAAAATTCACCTCGATAGTACTCATTCTCATCGTAGAGGAGGTTTTGGGGTAAGTTAACAAAATCCAGTAAAGATAGATGCCACAGTAGATTGAAGACTCGGTCCCAAAACGATAGCGTGAAACCGGCTGAATATAAAGATTGAAGTTCATAGAAACACTATGTGTATTTATCTAAGGCTCATTTTTTGACCTCATCAATAGGATGTTATAAAAAGCAAACTATCGGTTAGTCCAAAACTTAAAAATTTTCTGCAATTCTTCAAGTTTTAGGTTTCAGTAGAATAATTGTGTCAGTAGTTTGTGCCTTCAGATTCTGTGGTGGAGAGTTTATTGATCTTACGTTTTGACAATGTCGTCGTCATCAGAGGTCTGAAAACGGATTGTAGGCTCTTTGACTTGCTCACCATACCTTCAAGCGCCTCCTCGCACTCTGCCAGTCTAGACCTAGTCTAAGACTCGCAGCATGAGACCCTCAAGGCCACGAAACGAATGAACCTCGACTCCACCGGCTAGCGACAAGCCCGCACATTTGGTCGTAACGGACGTCACTGAGTGTCACCCAATGAGTCAAGTCCTTTTACGACGCTAAGTCCACATAATGATATGAATGGAGCTAAGTCACTACTGATAGACAAGCATTCATTTTTGACATTCATCTTTGGATTCCTGGCAGAAATCCACGCGGCTTTAAATAGTTTCCTTGCGCAAATTTCAGTCTTGCATGTCAATATCGTGCATTTGACTTCGTAATCATTTCCGCAGTGCGCCTTTATCTTGTGCCGTCCCAACGGTGCTGTTAAAGTCCCTCGTCTTTTATTCGCTAAATGCTCTTTCAACCGTACACCTAGACTTCTACCCGTTTCTCCGATAAGCAGTCTTGGCAGCTGAGACAGTCTAATTCGTAGACCATACCTGTCTTTGCACAATCTCCTATTCTGCCGTACGGACAAACTATGCAATGCTCCATCATGCACTCATTATCATAGAGTCTGTTTCGCACCAACTGCTTTTTCAAACTGTTATTCGGGATGTTAACAAGCATTACATCTTCCTGCAGTTGGGCTCTAGAAATGCATTGCTTAATTTGCCTACTAATTTCGTCTGAAATAAAGGGAATGCAAAGAGGGATCTATCGCATTGCATTCGGACATGCTGGTGGAACGCGTACGTAATATACGTTGATGTTCTTGTGACACATATCCATTGTTGCGCGCGATTTGTGATGCAAGCTCTCGTGACTCAAGCCGCTCTTCGTAACCCGTGCACACCGTCGAAGCAGTTTTCATCATATTATGAATCACTGCTCTTTTCATTTCTGCGGGGTGAGCTGATCTTGCATGGACCAAGATATTATCGCAGCTTCCTTTACGATACCATTTAACATGGAAAACACCATCGAATAAGCTGATCTGGGTGTTAAGGTAAGGCAGCCATCCGTTTCTAGGGGTCTCTCGAGTGAGCTTGATGTATTGGGACTGCTGGTTCAATAAGTTGAATAACTCATCCATTTCGGATTGAGTTGATGTTATCACACAGCAGTCATCGATGTAGCGACAATACATCAAAGGTACTCGCGCAAGCACTGGCTCCTCAATCCTACTCATGAAGCATACCGCGAGGACTGGCCCTAGGCGTTGGCCCATTGCAAGTCCTCGTATCTGAGAGAAATATCTCCCAGACCATTTGAAGATGTTACAATGTAAACATGCCTGAATGAGGGTCAGTACTTGCGTTTTATTCAGTCCAAAGGTACAGATCATCGTCATGTGCATATCCAACATCTCCGAAAGAGCTTGTAATGCATCATCGTTGTGAACATAGGTGTACAGGGAAGTCAATAATTAGAATGTCTTAGCTGCCAAGACTGCTTATCGGAGAAACGGGCAAAAGTCTAGGTGTACGGTTGAAAGAGCATTTAGCGAATAAAAGATGAGGGACTTCAACAGCACCGTTGGGACGGCACAAGATAGAGGCGCACTGCGGAAATGATTACGAAGTCAAATGCACGATATTGACATGCGAGACTGAAATTTGCGCAAGGAAACTATTTAAAGCCGCGTGGATTTCTGCCAGGAATCCAAAGATGAATGTCAAAAATGAATGCTTGTCTATCAGTAGTGACTTAGCTCCATTCATATCATTATGTGGACTTAGCGTCGTAAAAGGACTTGACTCATTGGGTGACACTCACTGACGTCCGTTACGACCAAATGTGCGGGCTTGTCGCTAGCCGGTGGAGTCGAGGTTCGTTCGTTTCGTGGCCTTGAGGGTCTCATGCTGCGAGTCTTAGACTAGGTCTAGACTGGCAGAGTGCGAGGAGGCGCTTGAAGGTATGGTGAGCAAGTCAAAGAGCCTACAATCCGTTTTCAGACCTCTGATGACGACGACATTGTCGAAACGTAAGGTCAATAAACTCTCCACCACAGAATTTGAAGGCACAAACTACTGACACAATTATTCTACTGACATCTTATCATGCCCAGATTCAAAGACAAAAGAGCATTTGACTTACTTCTTCAAGTTTTTTGTCAGATTGGTGAAAGACAAGTATTTTGCAAATATCGTATCTCGCAAATTCTTTGATTGTTCACTCCTAAGATTTTGAACCGACGTCGCTCCCGGAGAGGGAGGGAAGGGGGTGAGGTTGCCCGAGAATAGTTCGCGAAATTTTTGGAAGTACTCTCTGATTCAACTGGCTTGGCGGCTGGAAAGCGAGGCTTTGTGACCTAATTGAGGCTAGATAATGATCAGAGAGCACGCGCGCCAGAGAGACGCAGACCGCGTAGCGGGCGCTAGCGGACTTCATTGGTTCACAAAGCCCCGCCTCTCAGACGCCAAGCCAGGCGAATCAAAGTTTAGCTCACATACGTTATAAATGCAAGCAACTCCTTTCACTTACAAATATATTAGGTTGATTCATAATTAATGCACGTTTTCTATACTTCCACTTTCAACCGAGATAACTTTTTTTTGAAAAGACATTTTTGGGCGCAATTAAAACTACTGTAACCACCAAATCAGTGGCTATAAAACAGATACTTGCGTGACTGTATCTATTACAAGAAAGAATTTCTGGCTTGAAGATTACCAACAACTTTTTTCAGAAGCCTCAACTTTGAGAAAGCATAACTTATGTTGAAATGAAGTAGGATAAAGCAGACTTCGCTCGTCGTGTAGCCAAAGGTCTCTTGAGCAGTAATGCCAAGTTTGGATTTTACGGAAAATTTTTGAAAGAAAATATCGCGAAAAAGTCGAAAGTACTCACTTTTTCCTGGCATCTCGGCGGGTTCAAAAATCGGTCATTTTTGAAAATATTTCAATTTTCTTCGCTGGAAAGTGAGAAAACCCTAGCGCTTTCATACCATCAAACCGCATAAGAAACTATGAAAAAGCTCTTTTAGACAGTGTAAAAAGTTTTTGAGGAAATTGATTACACATCAAATACCAGCTCTTGGAAGAAGAGGTAGGACAAACGTGCATTAACTATGAATCAACCTAATATTTTGAAATCAAAATTCAATAGACCTTGTAAAAATTACCCTTTAAAAATTTAGAAAGGATCCTAGAACGTTTATCGGAATTAGCTAGCGCACACTCTTGCACTCGAGGAAGAATTTTATTTTCCCCACTCCCCTCCCTCCCCCCCCCCCCCCACCCAAATTTTCAGACCGTCACTGTTGTAAACTGCCTACTCATTGTAGCTAACCTGATGACAATGGATGCGGTACACTTGCTGGTAATGTACGCAAACCCAATTGCACGGCTGCGAAGTCATAAATAGATGTACCATGAGTAATCCATATGACCTAAGTACTTGTTCTTTTCAACCGACCAATACCGCATTTTTTTCGCATACCTTTTTTACTCCTATTTTTTCAGCGATAGCAAGTGGGCAAAGATCATGGAAGTGTGCAATGGCTAAGTCAAAGTTTTCCGCTTGAAACTGAGCAAAAATCTGAAAATTTACATAATTTCGAATATTGAAGGATTCTTCCATTTTAGAAATAAGGAGAGGTAATCTCAAATCATCCAATACCTGAAATCACTTGAGCGCCAAAATGAACCGCCGGTTCTATGGCTATAAGTCACACAAAATTTTACACTGATTCAACAGCTAAAGCAGCTGCGCTAGCCCGGTCACTATTATCCAACAGCCTATAGTATCCTACCGTAGTCCAGCGGTACTGTAACGGGCATGTAGGACGCTGAACAAGTTCAGATCTTTTTTTTCTTTTTATTGAAATCTTATTAGCTTTTCTTTCTTTTTAGTGAAAGCTTGTTGAAAAAACTGGCTGAAACTCTCGCGAAATTTATGCCCTTTACAATTCTAGCAGATAATCATTGGCATTAGCATGGTACGGCAACGCGTATGTAGGTCTTCGTTGAACATCTCAAGATTATTTCTGCAATTTTTTATAGCTAGCATGAAAGCTAAAGATTACAATACCTAAAATTCATGAATACCCTAGACATTTTCAATCTCCATCAAATGAATCAATATCAATCAAAATCAATTTACCTCTGGGTCATGATTCAACATTTGTGCGCATGCTTCAACTCGCATATCCTTGAATTCCTGGCCTGTCCACCAGAGATCATAAGCGTCGCCAGCGGAAAACATTAGTGATTGGAACACCTAAAAAAGAACTATGAACCAGAACCTGAATTGTTTACTCGATTCTAGACTTTACTTTTAAGCCTTCAGTCTTGAGTTTATCTTTGAAATGAATGGCTATTCGATGTTCTGTCACTCCCTCTGGGAGCCGATTATTTCCAGTGTCCAACATAGCCATTTCCATCTGTGTCCACATTTTCACATCATGTCCAAGAAATCTGAAAATCTATTATTTTTGCAAATTTTTCTTTTTGGTAGCATCAAACGGTAGATATTTCTGGTAAAGCAGACGCAGTTTTCTTGCTCTTTTATTCATCAACTTTATTTTTTGGGGATAAAAGTTGGCAGTTTTTAAATTTCAAATACTGCTCAGCATTACTGACGACAACAGTCTTCTTGACAACGATAGTCCACATTTTTTGGTTACAAAAGTCTTTCAGAAACTTCAAAAAATAAAGTGGGTAATACTGTGATCACGAAATCGAACAATAACTTCAGAAACCAATAAAACTGTAATTTTAGCTCTTACCCCGCTGAAATTTGATGACCCAAGAAACCTTCGACAAAAATCATCACTTTTCAAAATTAGACCTTAATGTTTTGCTTTCAAAAAGGTGAGAAATAATTCAAAATTCTCAGAAATACTGACAAAGGTTATGCGTTTTAGTAGATGTTGATTATTAGCAATAATCTAAACATTACCATACTTCAGCGTCTCAGCCAATCTATAGTTGAATAACACATGGCTATTGGTGAATCCTGGCACGATCTGTAGTATTTTCAAAGCATTACAGCTGATGAATAGAATAGGCAGGAATAGCCACATTCTAAAATCACATTTTTTAATGTGAAAATATGAAAACAACTCTTTAGTCAAAGGTTTGTAATCACAGCAGTGTAGTCAAAGATGCAATTGCAATCCATGTTATTGAGGGTTTATTCATTCGAAGGCAGCTTCTAGGCAAAATCTAGGCTTCCCTCCCCCTCCCCCCCCCCCTGATTAGTGTCTTATCTACAAGAAATCCTTAGGAGTAGGACATTTGCGCTGGTCTGGTCCTCTTTGCGCTGGTCTGGTCCTCCTCTCGGCACAGGTGGCTTACCGGGCAAGCTGGATATCGTTTAGGAGGTCAAAAGCAAAGGGGATGTCGTTTTTGCGGAAGAGCATACCGCCGTCTTTCGATCTGCCGCCGGCACGTTGCCGGCATGCCGGAAGCAGGGTCTCCCAAACAAACAAAGGGCTTGTTTTCAACGAAGGCAAAATGAAATGATACCAAAATGAGTGTGTAGATGGGCAACGGGGAGATAGTACTATGCGCAAAAAATTATGAAAAAGTTATGTGAACTAAAGTGGCGGCAAACTTTTTTGGAGTTAGGTGGCTTTACGGCCACCTGGACAGCCACCTGAGGTGGCTGTGAAAAGAAAAAGTCATAAATTTCACTGCCTTCACATAATTTTTTCAAGCTTTTTACATAGTTTCAATCTATATCCAAAACACTACAAACGAGTTCTTGAAGCTTCCCAAACGCCTTTCTCCCCGCTTAGTTACAGCCCTCAAAAGATTTTGTATGGCGGCGGCAATCCTGCTCCAAGCGCGATTGTGCGCGCTGGACAATGTATGCCGCTAATTCGGAGAATATGAACATCATTGCTGATTTTTTACCGTTGTTTCGTACCTTTTTGTTTGCTCTCGTATCTTCGCTATTTTTGTTCGTTTCATTCATAAACGGTCATAGGGGATATCGTATGTTTGGGCGAAGTCAACGGGGAACTTCGTTTTCGGAAGAATGAAAAAGCCACCTCGTGCTGAGCCCTGCCTCTAATGTGGCGTGTGAATTGAATGAAAAAAGGACTTGAAATAAAAGTGCTATCAAGCCACGCCCATCCTATCAAGCTCCACCTACCCAAGTATGAAAGTCGTCTGTGCCTTCAGGAAAGGGCTCCCAAAAGTGTTTTTGGGGATTTTGCACATTTTGAACTTTATGACCATTTTATCATTCATAATCATAGAATAAAATAAAAATGAAATAAACTTCCTCTGATGATAGCACACACACTTGACCATGCTCTTATAAGGGTTGTAACGTTACAAATACTTCTATGAAGCAGAAATATGTTAGGTAGGTTAGAATTAAGCACTTTCGAAAAGATCTCTAAGCAGTTCAGCAGGATGACATTCTACAGAAAAGTGAAATTTCTTCTATTGACTCTGTTGACAATCAATCGCAAAGGTCACGATGCATTATTTTTGTGCAAAAACATGCATCAGTGATTGATAAGAACGAATATGGAAAGAAATTTGCAAAGGAATTGGCGTCAAAGAACATATGGAAGTAAACAAACTGAAGAAAGGGTTTGTTGATCGCATTGCATATGTATGGATAGTCAGTATGTGTTAGATCAAACAGAATATCAGTAATTTCTACTGCAAATCACAACGCAATCTAACACAGAAATAAACAACAAATCATATATTATACAGTGAAAAAATAAATCGTAATTTTGTTATGGTTCGATAAATATCGATCGAGCATTTTGAAGAATTGAAATCTATATATCTGATTTTAGTAAACATAGCATTCAAGCGCAAATAGCGATTATGGTTGTAAACGAAAATAAGTTCTACTCGAAAATTCTCAGAGACAATCGCATAAATGTGAAGATCTGAAGATCAAATCTGAATCAAATTAATCAGAAATCTGTGAAATTAGAGAGAGGGAGAGAGAGAGAGAGCGAGAGAGAGAGAGATGTTAACATTATGACAATACTTTTTGCCAAGGACACAATGCAAGAGACCTAGACCCATCCGTCAACTCATAAACACACACTCGTACAGGGTGTGATATCGATTCTGTTTTGGGCATGGTAGACCTCGAAGATCATAAGATCTGTTTGTGTAGTAATCTAGGACCTTCACATTCTTTTATCATAAAAGCATTTTTATTCTCGCGGAGATCTACACCGTCGGAACAAATGGGCAATGACTTCCCGTTCATGATTGTGTTTGGTAAAAATCGCTTTCGAGTAACTTTTCTGTTCTTTTTTAATCAGTGGCCATTCGGTAATGCCCATTCTTGTGAATATAGAATTGCCAGTATTTGTCTATAAAATTAGAATAATCATTATCTATCTTTTCGGTAGCACATTTTCCACGCCAACACCCTTTTTCAAAAAATTACATGTGTATAGTGTAGTAAACCTGACCGATAATGTTTTTGTGTTGCTGTTCGCGCGTAAAAAATTGCCATGGGGCGCAAACCTTGAAAGGTGCGGTTTACAATAATTTGTTTCTACGCGCAAAATGCGCAGATATTGTCGTAACCAAAATGGGACTAACTATAAAACTGGGACTATATTAAAGGTCATTGCTAGTTGGAGGATGATGCAAAATAAGGACGTGGAAAAGGCTGGTGAAAAACAGAGAATGTTTTCCAGAATAGTCGAGCTCTTGTTAATAATGCAGGTAAAGATAGTTAGCTTTCCTTTCAAAGTGACAGTGAGCATTTTTTTGGTAAAAAGTCTTGATTCTAACGTACAAGAAAAACTATAACAGTACTGAGCAGGCAGGCAAAGAAGTACGCGAAGGTCGGTGCCCACTCGATTTATATATTTTTATCATTGGCAAACTGACCAATCACAGCCGCAACCGACCAATAACAGACTGTTCAGGTAGAGATCGTGTTTCGGCGGTGAAGGAGTAAACCTAACAAAGGCAGTCTATTATTGATCAGGAGAAATTACCCCAATCATTGCAGTTTGTAAGAACTCACGTTTCAAAACATCATGTAAGACTTATTTATTTATATGTTACGCATAAGGCGTGCCATGACCGGAATAATCAACGAAAGAACAACTTAGAGATGCAAAGAGAAAGAAAAAAACGAAATATCCGTCAAGCAGCTCAAATCCACCTTCAAAAAGTCAAAATTGAACGGATTAAGATTGTTTAAAGCATGTACGAATTCTATCATCGGTGTAGAGGCTTAGGCCAAGAAAATTATTTTACGGAATCAACACAGGATCCTTTGACAACGAACACCTGTAGCATATGTAGCACAACAACACAAAAAACAATAAACATAATACTTGTATGAGAGTAAAGTATTCGTAAAGCTGGTATGGTACTGGGATATCGAGATAGTGCGCAAACATCAACCAGCTGGCTCCGTTACGTTCGGTTGAGTTCGGGTTCTTCAACAGCAGCAAAGCTCCCATCTTCTTCTGATAGGATTTCCACGAAGCCGTGGAACTGACAACTTTTCGGGAACGCGTGGTTGTTAGCTTGTCAGTTGAGCAGCAATTTCACTGAAACGAAATTCACTGAGTTTTCAAATCCTCAAGACAACAATGTATTATACTATCATATAACAGTATAAAGAAAAATAAAGTAAGATGAAGGTTAGCGTTTACTATAACAACTTATTTCAAAATATAATACCGCTCGCATTTTTTGAAAAAAAAAAAACGTAGAGTTGCCCGATTCATGTGACATTACCGTAGCGTGGCCATATCTCGCTTCAGAGCGAATGAATTCTTATTCCGAGAGGACCATTCGAATTAGCTTGGCACGGCAAATCTTCCGATATATAGAATTGCCTGTTTGAACACAGTAGGAGGTGAGGTTTCACAAATCGTTCCAGATTCTTACTTATGGTAGGTTACTCATTGTGCTAATCCATTGCACTCACTGGGTAACCTATCGTAAACAAAATCTAGAAAGATTCGTGAAATCTGACCTCCTACTGTGTTCAAGGCACTTCTATATATAGGAACATTTGCCGCGCCAAGCTGAATCGAACGGTGCCCTTGAGATAAGAATTCGTCCACTCTGAAGCGAGATATGGCCACGCTCCGGTAATGTCACATTAATGGGCGACTATGCGTCGTTTTTCAAGAAATACGAGCGGTACTGTAGATCATAAAGGCTGCCTCGAACCACTGATTCCAAGTTGTCCTCCATATTTGCTAAACGAACCACCGTCCAAAACAGATATGTTCATCGGTAGTCAGATTATACTAGTCATATTAGCTCAGACCAGAGTAAATGTGTAGCTTCTATTTCTTCCGCTTAGCTCAGAAAGGATTAGGTTAGTCCTTAAGTCTTGCACCATAACTTCAGAAAATTCCCTAGATTTTCACGAATGATTCAAAATCGTGCACACTGTAGTGCTTAGAGCGAAATTAGCGCTGGCACGTAAGGCGATGCAAATAATGAGAAATGGGAAAAGTTCAAAGCATTATATTCGAATTTCTGTCATCCAAAAAGCTGATTAAATCATTAAATTGAGATTTTTGCCACTAAAAACACTGAAACATCCAAGGCAAACAATTTCTTGAAAATTTTACCTGAAGAAGATTGATGACCAGTTGGTGGCCAAATATTTATTTTAATGCGGATTTTTGCTATATCCACCTATGGTCAAATCTCTTCTTACCTAAAATAAGAAATTTGAGAATTAGCCAAAATTGACCCATGCTGACAACGATGTGTTCAAAACTTTGGCGATCATTACGATTGCAGAGGTAATCAGTTCAGGTATATAATGCAGAAAAGAGAATTCATCCAAGATACCGTTTTATTCAACTGGCTTGGCTCCTAGAAGGCGGGCCTCGAGGGGCGACGAATCTGCGTCTCTCTCGCGAGCGCTCTCCGATTATCTAGCCTCAACTAGGCAAAGCCCCGCCTTCCAGGAGTCAAACCAGTTGAATCAAAGGTTAAATGTCAGATAATGAGATGTGAGCAAGTTAAAGAATTGCAGAATTTGCTCGGAAAAAGATCCGACTTTTTGTAAGATCATTTTTTAAATTTTTGTTTTAAGCTTAGTGGATCAAAGATCTGCAGATGTCTGAGAGCTTATAGAGCTCATTTTGCTCTACCACAGCGTACCCAAAAACTCACAAGATGTTCTAGATTGTTGGACAGCTCAAAGAACACTTCTAAGCAATGGAGAAAAGGGTAGTGAACTTGAAAGGTGATGTAAGACTCAAACGGAAGGGGGAGGCTAAAAACTGGAGAGTATGTAAACTTCAAGCGATATGAGTAGCGGCGAAATATGGCAGTATCCCAATTGTTTGAAACTGAACACAATCGCATTCTGAAGGTACAAAAGCAGAGCATTTTGTGTCAGCTCACACATTTTAAGACATCTGGCAAAATGCCAATTCGTGTGCCGACTGAATCGCCTGAAGTATGTCGGGAACAGGGTATATGATGGTTTACTGCAACAAGTAACGTTTAAGTAGCGGTTTCCTATGAGCAGTATATGTTAAGACATGCCTAAACACGTCTTCCATTCAATCTTTCATTTTCACACCAAAATATGGATTAACGAGATTAGACATGTATGGTTTGATAAACTAGGATCAGAGAGTCTCGACGACAGGGCGGGGGGAGGGGGGAGGGGAAGGAGGATAAAGAGTGCGATGACAGAACAAAGCGAACAGCTTAGAGGCAGCGTCCCAGCAAGATAATGGGTACCGGAATTTTACAGTATTACAATAGCAGACACCCCAACTAATCTACAAGTGAAGTCTGGAGCGAAAAAACGAGTCTGCATAACCCTAAATTCGCTATGGAATTCTTCCAAACCCCACCCACTTACAAGTATTTTGCAAATGCAAATAAGCTTCGAAAAAAGTTCATTTCTGTCATTTTCAAAGGATGAAAAGCCCAGATTTGGCTTCAGCTTGGCGAGAAGGTCCCGAAAAGGTGAAAATAGAAAGCGAAGTTTTGCCGACAATGCTTTCAAGGCAAGGAATTTTTGAAGATTCTGAAAGAAAATTGAAAGTCACGCTCTCTCTTGTGACAATTGAATTATTTTTCGAACGCAAAGTTGATAAGGCGATTAGTTTCATGACTGTTCCTGACGTCCACAGGATGAAGATCAATGAATGTGAAACTATTAGTCAAGATGAGAAAATCGAACTTTACGTTTGAAATCAAGCGCATGATATACTCTCCATTTCTTAGGGTTGTTTTCAGACTGCCGCACTGACTGCAGCAGACTGCAGCAGACCGCAGCTGACTGCAGCTGACCGCACTGACCGCAAGGGCTGCACAGATCGCTGTATCCTTCCGTGAAGGCGGAGAGGATAAATAGTTGCAATCCAAACAATCAACAGCATTATATGCCTAGATCCAAAAGACAACACGAACGAAAGTAAAACAGGTATATGCAATAAAGGGAGAATCAGAACAAATATAAGCATACGAATGAAAAACAATCGCCAAAATTTGATTGAAAAGAGTAGGTTAGAACCTATGAACCTCCTAGGCGTAAATCACGGTGTTTTGACATAATCGCAATTGTTTTCTCTTTTACGAAAGCATGCAGCGTCTGTGCGGCCGTTGCGGTCAGTGCGGTCAGCTGCAGTCTGCTGCAGTCTGCAGCAGTCTGCAGCAGTCAGTGCAGTCAGCTGCAGTCTGCTGCAGTCAGTGCGGCAGTATGAAACAACCCTTAAAGGCAGTGTCCGGTATACTTGGGGAAATTCGAAATTTTTTTCGAATATTTGAATGTCGAATATAGTCGAAATTTGAAAATTTCGAATATTCGAATATCGAATAATATTCGAAAATCGAAATTCTCGAATATTCGACTATCGAATATTATTCGAAAATTGAAAATTTCGAATATTCGACTTTCGAATATATTCGAAAACTGAAAATTTCGAGTATTCGACTTTCGAATTTTATTCGAAATCTCAGATTTTCGAATATTCGACTTTTCGAATCATTCGCATTCGAATGATTTATTCGAATGATCGAATAATTATTCGATTCGGTCCCAAGTATAGTGTCCGGGCAAGATGGGGGTTTTGAGATTTCTCTGCCATGTGAGACTGGCCCCCCTGAGACACAACATCGCGCAACTGCGAGCATAAAACGTTCGACCTAAAGCAAGAAAAACAATTGCAAAGTGGGGAAACTTACGCCTCGGGGCGGGGTCCTCCGAGCTGTTTGAATTCCTGCCAGACGGCAGGGTACGTATGCCGCCACAGTTAAAAACCGTGCGCTCTTTGCAACTCTGCGTCTTAGCCTGGCGGGGATCCTCAAATTTCGAAATGTAAGGGCTTGGAAAATGCATGTTCTCGCCGTTTCCGTGCTTTCTGATATGGATTTTCGGTTTCAGCGTTGCGGATAACCCCAGATAAGTTGATTTTTTTAAAGTCGAGTTTCTGCCCGGACACTGCCTTTAAAGGCAGTGTCCGGGCAAGCACTCGATTTTGAGATTTTGCGCTTACCCGGACCTATTCGCTACGCTGAATCCGAAAATCCACATTGGAGAGAGCGAGAACGACGAAAAAGGGCCCTAACACTGGAGGGAAATCAGCAAATGGGCGGGGTCTTCCCCAATGTGAATTCACGCTTCCAGCTTCCAGAGCAATTTTCTCGAATCCGTTAGCCGCCCTGACATCACTACCGCTCAAGTGCAAACGAATGACTAGAAACCGGAATCAAAAAGATCGCCCCCGAAGCTGGGAGCGTGAATTCACAGTGGGGAAGACCCCGCCCACTTGCTGATTTCCCTCCAGTGTTAGAGCCCTTTTTCGTCGTTTTCGCGCTCTCCAATGTGGATTTTCGGATTCAGCATAGCGAATAGGCCCGGGTAAGCACAAAATCTCAAAGTCGAGTTTTTGCCCGGACACTGCCTTTAATTGACGTTCTAGCGTTTTACCCTAGTGTAGGAACGAAAAATGAAATCAAAAATACAAAGACTACAGGGTGTCCCAAAAAAATGTGAACATTGTTCGATCGTTAAGAACTCCGTTGCTTTTGTGTCTTTCGCCGAGCTTGAAGCACCATTCTGTAGAGCGAGGTTCAACTTAGATGTGTGGCATGGAGCAAATCACCGATCGCTCTTCACTACTGTAGAATTACGGTATGAACTTCTGGCATGTGGATCTATTGTGAAATATGCCATTTGACAAAATGCTTTTCAAAAAATCTGAAAAATCGTGTACTAAGGGTTTCGCGCACGCTGATTCCATAACGCACCTTCTTATGAGTATTTTCAGCTTTTTTGACGGTGTAATCACATTTTTGACAAATGCTGGAAATTCGGTTATTAAGGTTTAACTTTGGAAAGAAGCAACACAGTAAACCAGAAATTTCATATTCGAAATCAGCTGCTTCCATTACCGTGATACAAGAGTTTTTGGCTTGTTTAGTTTTGTTCTAAGGCAGAACATGGCTTCCAATGGGCTAAAATCTTTGTCGAGGTTCCTACAGCAATCCTACAGTAATGAGAAGCGATCGGTGATTCGCTCCATACTGTAGATCTAAGTTAGGCCTCGCTCTATAGAGTGGTGCCTCAAGCTCGGCGGAAGACATAAAAGCAAGGGAGTTATTAACGATCAACCAGTGTTCACATTTTTTTGGGACATTCTGTATTACCAGTTCCATCACTCTCAGCCACTGCTGGAGCTTACAAAAAAGACAAGCCACATGAATTCAGAAGTTATTTTAACAAAATGCAATTGCAGCAATCTCTGAGTGCATGTCTTCTGAAGTATAGATACCAATTTAGTTCAAGCCATGGATGAAAGTGCAGTTCGCGTACTAGTCAGAACGAGCAGGGAGAAAATCCAAGCCAATTTAAAGTTCCGGGATTTCTCGCCACTGATCATTAATATGAATACAGTGTCTAATATGAGTGCATAGAATATTCGCATTAGCAGATGTAACTTTGGACCTTTTCTTGAAAAAATTTCAGACAATAACGGCAAGACTTATCAAATATCAAAAATATCAAAAGAAACTGTTTATACAAAAACTCTTAGAATAGCAAAACATGCACTTACTTAACCGATTATGCAAAAAAATCCCACAACTTAGAATTATCTTGATCGATAATGGATGTAACATTCATACAATAACATCTTTCACTTCTAATTGCCTTAACAGAAATCCCTTTATCTCTATATATATAAAGCAGAAAATCTGTGTATTTGTATGTCTGTGCACATTTCCCATAGTCATGAAAGATGAGCGGTAAAGCTCAATTTGATTTGCTGGTTATCTGGTAAGGACGGTAGGAAGCGAGTCGGAATAAAAATAGGGGTAAATTTCGCTACATGAGAGATCAAGTACAATGGACTGGCTCCAAAACGGGGTAAAACCCGGGATTCCAGCTCGTACTTAATAAATACAACATCGACTACAAATCCATAAAACTTTAAGAATCAAGATCCTCATATCTTGCAAATTAGACGCATACATCAATTATAAAAGTTGTTCATTCTAGTTCATTCTTTCTTCACTACGCACAGAAGATCATCCCACAAAAGAAAACTAATAATATGCAAGATGTGTTTTTGAACTTTTTTTCAGAAATCTTCTATGAAAATTAATTCAAACCTCTTTCCTTACTAAGGAGTCCCTGAGGGGGTTTAATCCGTCTAAGGGAACGGACAAAACGGAAAATCAAGTATTTTTTCTATTAGAATACTTACCTTGAAGAATTGCAGAAATTATAGACGACTAGAAATAAATTCAGAAGTAAACTAAGTCAGACAAACTTCCACCCAAACTGCAACTGCTGCCAGTTGATAAAAAGAAGCATAGATTGAGAAAGCAGCGCAAATATTTGTCAATATACTCTAGAATTTGCAATGTAAATATAAAACACCTGAACTGCTCAAATATATCTAATCTTCCCTTTACATGAAAAAACTAGTTCAACTTGAAGAAATAAGCTACTCGCAAAAACTACGCTCGCTGATCGATCAGCTGGTGAAAGTTGGGCAAATGTAGGAAAATCAAAAATGCATAGAATTTGAGCAAATGTTTACATAATACATGAATACACAATCGATTGAAATAGTCCGTACTAGCACGAAAAGTAACAAATTGTGGCACACAAGAGAAGATTTAGAAATTGAAAACTGCTAAAAATACAGTCTATGAGAAAAATTGCTACATTGGCTATATCGCTATAATTGCTATTGCTTTTGGATCTGTCCTACTCTTGGAAATTCTTACGAGAATCTGATTCGAAAAAAAGAAATAGTTTTTTCTGAGCAGAAAAAAAGAAAATTAAAGGGAGGAAAAAGTTGAAGAGACTTGAAGCTTAAACAACAGCTCATGTTAAATGTTAGCTAGTTGAAATCGTTCACATTTTTATTTAAATGGAAGGGAAAGATGGATTGAATTTGCATTTGATTAACAAAAAAGTGATGGATTGCCCGATATTGCAAAATTTACAGATTGTGATCGATTAAAATCATTGCAAACGCCAAATGAAGTTTGATTCTACAAATTAAAAAAAACAAATCATCAAAAAACGACTCCCCTTTCGGTGAAAGCCAGTCAACTATGATATCATGGAAAGCTGTGAAAAAAAAGTTCTTCAAATCTTTTATTCTTTTTCACTTTCCAATTCTTTCACTGGAGAAGAGATGATACTTTTTGGTGCCAAGTTATGTGATTTCTGTCAAAAAAAAAAACCACGGAATGGAGGATAACGGTGCAATATATTTGTTTTTGAAATAATTTTATATAAGTACATCAGTGGCGGTCCGAGGGCCCTCCCCCCAAGAATGGGTCGTGAAATTTTTGAAGTTACTTACAAGGGATATAAAAATGTGCAGGTGACTTGATTATTCTTGTAAATAATTACAATAATTTTTTAAAATTGTTTAAAAATCAAATTGGGCTTGTTAAAAAAAATTTTTTTCGGGTCCTTTTGTAAATTTTAGTGATCATGGGCCCGCAAAAACTTTCAGAAGCACCCCAAAAAAATTTTCGGAGTGCGTGGCCAAGGCCACGCACCATGTGAAAAAAAATTTTGCCCCCTCCCCCCCCCCGGGATGGAAATTCTGAAAAACCGCCATTGAAGTACATTTATTGAATGCGTTTTATCGTGAAGTTTGAATGCTTGCTATTCAACATAATGAAGCCTGGGAGCATATAAGAGATATTAGGCTTTTACCAAGAGAAGAAGCTGTGAACTTCGATTTAGCGCTTGAAAATTACTTGAATTCTCATAAGAAAGAATTGGAAGTTGAGTAACGGTATGACTGTTTATACATCTAAAGAAAGATTAGTCACACAGAAAATAGCAATTTCGTGAAAGTCCGAGCTGAGCAAGTATGACGTGAATACGTAGGATATCGATTGAAAGGCTAGCATTAGCACAGAAGTGGCAAATTCTGGCATGAAATTGGAATAAAATTCAGAAATCAGAGATACATTCAATTCAACTCTTGAAAGATTCGAAAGTACGATTGAAAAAAATCAGTTCTCTTTTAAGCAGAAGAAAAGGTAGATTCAAAATGAAAAAAAAAGAAATTGAAACTCAGAAAAAACAAATCATCTTGAATGTCAATTAGTTGGGACGCATTGAAATCGTTCACATTTTTATTCAAAGGAAAGCGAAAATGGATTGAATTTGCATTTGGTTAACAAAAAAGTGATGGATTGCTCGATATTACAAAAACGTACAACGCCTTCTTCAAATTTGAACAGGATTATTGAAAATTCCATCGAAAAGTAGCATAGATGATTCATCAAGTAACAAATATAAGACAGACTCGAAGAGTATAGAACCTTTTGCACTCCATATGGTACCGCTACCTTTCGCAACTGCAGAAGACGAAAACTTTAACATTGCGTTATCCTATTTTCCGAAAATTTGGATTTCTTCACTACGACGCACATAGGCAATTCAACAGAACTTCCGCAGGGTAAGTAAAATTAGCAACGGTTCCGCAGGATTTTGTTTACTACTGCAAAAGTGGAAACGTTGAAAATGGGAACTTCGGCAGGGTTTTCACGTCAGACTGGTTGAATACGTGACTTTATACAAAGCGCTGCGAAAGTTCCGAAAAATGCCAACGTTCCGCCGCACTTTGGCTTGCCAGTACTTCCGCAGGTTTTTAAGTGTTGTCTTTTACGATATTGTCTCGCTAAGAACTAAAGTGCATTGTCGAACATGTAATCACGTACTGCAGAGGATAATAAGCGAGTCTCACAGTCAATAGAGCATAAGGTAAATCTCGCTTAGTTGTTCTCTTTCGCTGTTGCGGTTCGCATTCTTCGGAACTTCTGCAACGCCTCACTCGGGAATTTCCGCAGCACGTTTACGGGACTTCCTCAGGTGACCAGGCACAACTTTTTCAAACGTCCTGCGGAAGTTCCGGTCAGTTGTCTGAGCAGCGCTGTGACAAAACAGGTATACTTAACCTTAGACGGTGAAGGGAATCCACGCGGCATACTGTAGCGGTGCAAACAGGCCGTTCCGCATTTTCACCCTGTGGCAAAATAAGGCAATGAAGTTTAGATTCTTACGATGGATAAAAGGAGTCTTTTTGGCAATCCCAACATAACAAATTTTTTGATCTGACTTTTTACACTTTATTATAACATGCAAAAAAAACTCAATGACTAGATCAAGTGCAGCTGGTAAAATGCATAAATAATGAAGTTATAGATTATACAGCATGACACAATAAGCTCAAACCTCTTAGAGGACAAGGTGAGACAAAAATATGAAGCAATCAAAAAACCAATATTTTAAATTATGCATACAAAGCATTTACAGCGTCTTCTTGTCATGTACGGTTTCCTCATCGTCCATCTCATCTTCGGACGATCCGCTGACGCTAGACGTTTCAGATTCCTCAGCTCCCGGTAAATTTTTATCGATAGCTTGTAGGAGATTATTGCAAACATCCGAATAACGCGCATTCAATTCTGATTCTAAAAATTTCTCACTGTCATATTTTTTCCCAAATTTTCAAGTCTGAAAAGTTACCTTCTTCCTCTGTGTCAAACAGTACAACATTCATAATTTGCTTAGATCCAAGAATCTTCATCCGCCTTAGAACCGTACGAGATGCCTGTAAACGCTTCATATACAAATTTAAGAGTAAAGTTCATATCCAGAAGAAGTTTTAAGATTTTCTGAACGATTTATAGAATGTCAAAGTGACCCATGGTTCGAAAGAGCGAGATCGCTGCATGGGTCGGAAAGAAACCCATTTTACCTCTTTTTTTTTTGAAGGTCTAAAATGCGCCGTAGAAATAAGAGCTGCTCTACTTCCTATTTAGGTCGAAATCTTCATAACGATCTTACAAGATTTTTCTTTATTTACAAATCATGTGGAGGATTGTAGCTTTTTGATATACACGTTTCGCACAGAAATTCAGTTTCCAAATTTTTTGAAAATAATTCGAGTTTTTCCTGGGAAGTTTGCAACTTGCATTAGGGACCCGTCACACATCGCCGAAAAAAACCCAAAAGCGCCAAAAAGAGCGAAACGCCCCGTTTCGCGCAAGTAATAAGTACGTATTTTGCTTCATTTTCTGTCTTGCACATCAAAATAATATCAGAATTCTACCCAAAGCTCCAGGGGTGCTCCGGCTCTTTCTGGCGCTTTTGGGCTTTTTTGGTCTTTTTCGGGCGCTTTTGGGCTTTTTTGGTCTTTTTCGGGCGCTTTTGGGTTTTTTTGGGCGAAGTATGCGGGCCTCTTATTGATGAGCTCAAACTCCCAAAACCCTATCATCATTTCAAAAACATAAAAATTGAAAGTTGGCTGTCACACAATTGCTTACATGTACCGTGTAACCCATATTGGTAAAGGTAAAAACCAAGCCACTAAATAGCCCTTTGTTTCTTCCTCATGTATGTCAAATATAAAACCGTGCCAAAGTTCCTAAATTTTTTCGGAGGTAGACCAAGAAATTGGAACAAAACTTATGTTACAATCTGATACTACTACTAGCCTCTTATATCTTGCAAAGAAGTGCTAAACGGTAGGCACAAAATATTTGAAAAAAATTGTTCCCAGTAGGCTATTCAATTACACTGATGTAAACCATAATTTGTATGGAGTCAAACCCCCCCCCCCCCCCCCCCCAAGGTCGGTGGCATATATCTCCAAAGTATGGAAGTGCTCAGTGCAAGACAAATTTTGATTTGAGGAGTAAAGGCAATCAAGGATACTGCTCTACTCAATTTTTTGATGAATAGATAATAAAATCCCGGTTTCACTGTTTGAAATCATCAAACGTAATTATGGTCCATAATATTCCAGTTTTTATTGAATAAAATCATCAAATGCACAACAAACAATTTACCCGAACTGCCTTACGATATTTTCCATTTGGCAAATACATAGAATCAAAATCGTAGACCCATTATCTGCCACGCTATGTGCGACACTGTCAGCAGCGTGAGATACGGCGCAGACGATCCGCCCGCCGATCACTATGGCGAGGCTCTCTGGCGGTGATGTTCATCATTTCAACGCTTGGAATGACACGATGTGATTCAAGCCTATCTGTTACTGAGCCAAAAAAAATGTTTGTAAAATCATAAATTTGCCAAATAAGTGGATAAGAAAAATAAGCTAATTTATGACTGCCTTATGCTTAATTAATATGTTTCTTTATAATTTTCGGCTTTGATTAGATAGTGATTCTGGTCTTTCGTCGACAAGGAACAATCTTTTACCCTAACTTGAAAAAAAATGCGGTGCTTATTATCGAAACATAGTGGTGATCTGCTCATGACGCATAACTGTTACTCCGGAAGAAAAGGTGAAAAACCAAAAAAAAAATTAACTAAAATTCACTAACTTAACAATAAATAAATAACAAAAAAACTGTTTGCTACCATAGAACTCAAAAAATAGATACTTTCTTGCAGTTTACGTCTTTTTTCTTCTTGTTGTTATCTGGCGAATTCTCAACAAAGAAAAAAAATATGTTAAAAATCAGCAAACTCTCACCCTGTTGAAATTCGCTTCACCATCTGTATTGGGACCAAATCCAATGACAACGAACTTTATAGCATCAAAGTTTGCTTTCTTTCGTTGTTTGGCATCTGCGGCTACATCTTCCAGCCACTCCAGAAACCATTCACAAGTGGGTGGTGGTGCACCTTGTACCGTGTCGACTATGAATATGCAAAAACCCTGAAGAAATGTGCTTGGATGCGACCAAAAAAAATAAGACGTCTTTTTGCACCGCTACAGTATGCTACCGTAACCTTGCGCTGCAAAAGGGAGGTGATAACTCAAGCTGCAAAATTTGAACCTAATCTCTTCATTGAGACAATTCGTACAGGCGAAATACCAGATAACGTTGCGATCTAGTTTTACTAGAAACATGAGGTACGGTAGCACATCATATACGAGTGCAAAAAGGTTGGTAGAAGCTAAATTCTATGTAACGAGCGGATAGCAAGATAGTACCTTGAAAGCAGCGAAATCCTTTGTTTTCAGCTTTTCTGCGTACCATATCCTCGGCGGATTCACGAGTTCAGCTTTCAAAACATTTTCTAAATGGGTGAGAAACCGTTGCCCGACTCCCTCTGAATTGCATAATGAAACAATAGCGACTTCAGAACGAGCTATCTCATCTGCTAATCGTTCCTGCTCCTTTTTCTGTAAAATCAGAAACTTGGGTAATTGAACTGAATTAAGTGAAAAAAACTAACCTCGGCATAATTCATATAAATATTATGTACTTTATGATAAATTACATAGACAAGACCAGGGAGTAAGACACCAAGGCTGGCAGTGAAGTATAGGAGGATTTCGTCCTAAAGTGAAAAAAAAACAATCCTAATATTTGTTACAAGAAAAATGGTGTTTATGACCAAGATAAAAAGATTTTTTTTGTGCGGAAAGCACTGAAGAGAATGGAAAGATGCGCTTAACGAATTTTAGAACCTTCTCCTAATTTTCACAGCTAATAGCCTAAAAGTACAGGGCATTTGAAAAATCGTGACGATGGCACGACCGCGCGCGACACGCACGCCCTCCCGAAAATCGCATTTTCTTGGCTTTAATTCCTAGACAAATGGTTTTCTGCTTGCTTATGATAATCTTTAGACACTGGAAGTGACTGAGCCGAACGGTGAGGTGATGCCTTTTTGTATGAGCGTTTTATGCTCCTGTGGGCGCAAAGTCCGCAGTAAAATCGGTCGTCACGTTTTTATAAATGAACTATAACAAGAAGGCGGCAGCCAAACCCTTGATAATGAAAATGCAAAAGTATTTTAGAATTTCACACGATAACGGGAAACCCGAATAGGAATTTGCACAGTCGCTGCGCTCCCCTAGAGGCATAGAAGAAGAACATATTTGAACTGTTACTTTACTAGGGGGTTTGCAGCTATCAAACAGAGAAATTATAAGCAAGTTGTTTATATATTAAAAACTCACATTTTCCACGAGCTCTTCATACCAGTGCTTCGGTGGTTTAGGCTTGACTTCCGGTCGTACTGGTGGATGAAATGACATCGAATGCTAGTTCAAGTCTAACCTAGAGTTGGAGTTATGAAAACATAAATACCAATAGAATAACCGAGAGATGTGAACTTACAACCCACAACATTCATGGCACAGCACTGCACAACGATTGCGACTTAAGGCCCATGTCAGCATCAAAACAATGGGATATTAAAATCTGCTTGATTCATAACTCCACTGGAGGTGTCAGTGAATAAAATAGAATGTTCAATCCTCATATTGCATAACCCAGACGAAGATGCCAAAGAGACTCCATGAAGTTGACGTGGGCGGAGCTAGCCGCGAGGGGCAGTGCTAACACTGCTTTCACGGCTTCAACTACAACGAAAACAGAAACGCACTACACTGCTACTGTTAAATCTCGGAATCAGGTCTGTCCACTAATTGAGTATAACCCCATCTCCTGCTGACCTTAAAAATTCTTCCCTCCATTTCCGAAAACGCAATTGATGGAGAAACAAGAGAGAGTGATTCACGTGCACATAACACCATATCGAGGACAGTTTCAAGGTTCAGAGCAGTCCTCTAACAAGGGAAGGATACTTAGTTGAAGTGGCGTTTCCATATGAGATGTATACCATCTTATAGAACATGAAACGCTGACTCCAAACCTGCTTTCGGTATCTGCAAAGCGCTTTTGGGAAACGAGTTCTAGGATTTTTTTTTCAAATAAGAATTCAATGATTGGGCTTAGATAAAAATTGGTGTTGAGATTTTTCAGACGCTTGAAAGAAGAATAGATTAACATGAGTTTATTAGATTGACGGTTTTTATTCCATAGAACGTCCTGGTAGTAATCATGGCCTCATATGAGCTCACGGGCTAGGGTTTTGAATGATTTTATTGTAGAGGAGCTTTCAGGTTTTTGCATAAAAAAATTCCATAACTCCACTCCTAAAAGCGCTTTGCAGATATCGAAAGTGGATTTGGTCTTAGCGTTCCATGCTCTATGAGAAGTTATACATCTCCTATGGAAATGCCACTTCGAGCAAGTATCATCCCTTGCAAGACAAGTTGCACAACTGCACAGCACAAAAATAAAATCACAAACTGTATGAATTTTGTGTCAATACAAAACCAAAATCACATGCTTTATTCATCACAACACCACAAACAAAGCCACCACTCATCACGATATGCAATTTGTGAGGAACAAAGAGCGAAATTACTCATGCAGTAATGAAAAACAAATAGAAAAACAGGCACCATTGTGTCGGGATCTGATGCCCAGTTTGAAAGTCGTTTATACAGGTCCGCAAGACAATATATTTATGCTAATCTTTGATTTAACAACAAGTAGCTCGTTATGATTCTACCTTGAGGTAAGAATAATACAGGTCAAAAACACTAAATTTGAGAAGAAATATCTGTACCTAAAGCTGCGATTCGCTGATCACAACATTATACTATAATCGAACCATCTGCTCATGTGTGCAGTTGCACAAATTTCGATGTCTAAAAGATATTATCATTTTTCACTACAGTGTTACCGCTCCGACGGCTCGGGTCTTCGCGGCCGTCTCGCTCAGGTCCTGCGCCGCGTAAGCGAGCTCCACGGGCATTTTCTCATACCTCTGCCGCTTGAAGTTGGGGCGAGACATGGGAAACGGGCCCCAGAATACGCGAACGCAGCGCAAGGCCGAGCGAGGCGGCCACCGGGGCCTTATCCGCTAAAGCCGTGACATTACCGACAACCTATTCGTAATCGTTGTGTAATTTCACGCATAGGAGCAGATGACTCAACTAAACTTTTATATAGACGTCTAGGACTAGTGAGATTCCTTTGTAGGACGATATCACTATTCTGTTACATGACTATTTCACAAGTATACAATTCACAAGTTAATTTAGGAGAACCACCTGAGTGAATGTGAAAAAAAAAGAACGAACAAACAGACAGATTTGAATTCGCAATCAAATTCCCGCTTGCAGAGATGAACAAAAGGGAGTGATTGAGTCAATGTACTCAACCCTAGCAAACAAAAGCGCTGAATACAATCAAGCAATCGAATTGCTGAATTAAGCCACGAAGAACCACCAGCAATCGTTATGCGATTGCGGAGATCGCAACGGAATGAGAAAGAACATGCGCAAATCTGCAGAACGAAACTACCTACATCATATTCAGAAGATACGGTCGGGCACACTGGAATAAGTCGAGATCTGGATCTAATGATCGTCCGAATCCCTCTAAAACCATAACGGAGAGCACCAGAGATGTGAATGACGAATCGAGGTAGACGCGATAGCTTGCCACTAATGCAAACATTTCTGACAACAGTGCCGAGATATTCAACTGAAAAAGAGTTAATTTTGTTGTGATAACGTATTCAAGTAAACTTTACCGAAAAGGACAAAAGAAGGAAGTTAGGGGTAAATGTTTGTAACGATTATTCTGAATAAGTATTTTTGTTAGAGGACGGTTTTTCTAGTTAGCGTGGCAAGAAAAAAAAAGAGCAAAGCCCTAGCGAATATGGAAAACGATGGTTGACGCAAACCTCTTCTTTTCTCCATTGTTAGGAAAAGAGAGTTAATCTCCTCTCTCGACTTATCAATAAAAAAGCAGAGAAAGGTATAGAAAGGAAAAAGAGAAAAGATAACAATAAGATTGTAAATCGAGAGAAACTTGTTGTAAAAAAGCCAGAAAAGAACATGTGGGAAGAGTAAACTCACCGTTCTAAGCGATCGTTCTTTCATTGCCTTCTCCACTATCTTTTCCACTTTTTTACAAAACTCATCCGGATTACGGCAATTTTTATTATTATCGGAGTGGGTGAGCAGCACTTGGCCAGCTTTGTAGCCCTAAAAATTGTCTGTCTCTTGAAAAAAAAATGGAAAAACAAGGTATGTAAGAAAACAAAATGCGTCAAGTGAGATATATGTCAAACCTGTTTCTCCACGATGGCTCTGAACAAAGCTTTTAGATTTTTTAAATTTTTCTCTGTCTCCATTACAACAATTCCAGTGTCCAACATAATCAATGTAGGTTCATCGACAAGTTCTAGGGAATCCGTGAATCGAATTCTTGGTTCTGTTCGCCATTTGAGTAGATCGCGAATGTACTCAGTCTGCAAATATGCGACATCTACTGGAGTTTCTCCTTTCTAACTATAACATTGGAAAAGATTTAAAATAGCTCTACCATTGAAAACGCATTTAGTAAACAAAAAACAACTCATTGTTCAAAAACGCGCATGTTTTGAACACATTAGCGTACTAATATAAATAAACTTCGGACAAAAAAAGTAGAAATTACACACCCATAAAGCGGATATAAAATACTATAGAGATCAAGAGCAAGTTACAAGACTTACCATTCGCTCGATGAACGTCTCTTTAGGAAGCGCGCTATGAACACCAGGCAGATAATCTTGATCCTCGTTGAATCTGAAGAAATGAAATCTTTTGTACATCAACAAGTACTGAGACCAAACCAACCGTATCAGAATATTTCCCGGATGCAAATCTCCGTGTACAAAATTATCCACAAAAATCATTTTCAGAAGAGCTCGTGCACCTAGCAAGGCAATTTTTCGGCGTACTTGAGGCGATTGACGAGCAGCAAGCTGAAAACAATTCACATAAGAATTTTTTTCAATAACCACTATATATTTTGCCTCTCATAGCTAGGGCACACCCAAGATGCAGTGTTGAGCATCATGGTAAATTTGCAAGGACGATTTAGCAAAAAGAACGCAGCTCAGCTTGCACCGCTCGCGCGCTATCACTTACCTCAGATGTGTCCTAACAATTCTACTCAGAAACTTGAGATTTTTCACGCCAGAAAAAGTAAAGAAATCGATAAGAGACAGAACATACCTCAGGATCATGTTCATCAGCTACAAGCCGATTAATGTACATTCCACGTTCGAATGTCTCCACTATCGCATTTTTTGTATACCCGATGACGATTGGAAATTTGACGCCCGTCTTTTTATGATCAAAGTTCTCAGAGAATTTCTGAAATGCAAGAATGGGTCAACATAGGAACTTTGGAATCTAAAAAGAAATTCACCTGCAAAGCTCTGGCTTCATTGCGAAGGTCCACTTGACGTCGCAACACCATTTCAAATTGTTCTAAGGCCGAAAGAGGCTCCAAGTAACCAAGTGATGGCATTAACTGTAATTGATATTTGCATTAGTTAGTTGTGATAGAGATCCTTCACGGATACGTTGATGTAAAAATACCATGAGCAAGAATTTGGCTCCGGAATGGATTATCGACAAATCGAGATTGATCATGTCTTCAACGCCATCGTCAGCAACCTAAGCAAAGAAGTATTTAAGCACACCTATAAAGACGGAAAAGCTCAGCGCGACCTTGATAGCGACTTCTTTTTCCGCGTTCCCTAGTTGCGGAAATTTTTTCCCAGTAGCCTTCTCTAGCGCAGGAACGTTCACTGTTGCTTTGTACACCTACATAAGATACTGTGAAACAACTGAATATACCAAGCTCAAAATTTACCTCTGCGATGCAACCAGAACCAATAGAATATGGTTCTATATGAGTAAAAACATCTTTCTTGTGTTTTTTGGCAAATCCTTCACCAAATACTTCATCCAAGATCGCATCACAATCGCGAAAGTAGCGCTGCCTTTTTGTTTTTGTGTGCAATATAGACATCTGAAAGAGATATGGAGATATGACGTGATGCCAAAAAAACTAGCGACAAATCATCCTAGTTCCCAATGATCATGGACAAAAAAAAACGCTTACTTTATCACAGAATTCTTTGCTGAATATATCTCTGCGAGTGCCAGCCCACTGTCCAAGTTTGATGAAGGTAGGTCCACTGCTCTAAAATGACATTCTTAGCCGTATGGTATGTTTACTTTGCATTGGTTTACACACACAGCACGTTGCAAAGATATTTTTGAAAGAGTCATTGATTCCTTTTCGCGTATGTACTTCATTAGAGGCACCGTCCACCCAAATTCTCGACTTCCATGTTTTTGTCGCTTCCAGGCTTTCTGAAGGTCCTGATTCCGAATATGTAGTCAGGAATCCGCGAAATAACAAAAAAACCCCGTTTTGGAGAACGGCGCAATGCAAGTCGCAGGGCTGCAGCGCGTTATACGCCCGGCGTTCAGCGCCGCAGCCCGCCAAACCTGCAAAATGGGCGGAGTGACAAGGTGGGCGGAGTGATCAGCTCCGGACTACGTCCCTTCCGGAGCGGATTTCTTGCTTCGGAAGGAATATTTTGCGGCACTACTTGGGGGTTGGCCTAGTGTGGAGGCCCACATTAGTATGCCATCGAATCCCATGAACCCCTACTGTGTGGGCGGTGCCTTTAAGTTTTAGGAAGAGAAAATCAAAAAAAAAATGATTATCGACATGTCAAACAGTTTTTGGAATAAAGTCGATTAACATGAGATAGCAATAATAACGACAAACCATCATGGTAAAAAAAGATTTTGAGCAAAAAAAGAGATCAGGTGTTCGAAGATTTAGAAGAAAAAGGTGATGAGGAGTGACCATAAAGTGGTTGCATTCTAGAATTCACCGTTACTCAAGAATCACGATGGAGATATAATTTTAGTGCAAATATTATTGAAAACACGGAATAAGATATAAATATGGGTTTAACAAGAAGGGAAGATTATAGAAATAGGTTGTAAAGTGTGAAGTTGATATATTAACTCACCTGTATTGCTAAAAGAGTACATGTCCACCAAAAGTCATTGAATTTTTCAAATCGAGTAGTCAATGGATAAGTGAAAACTAGAGGTAGAAATCGAAAAGCTAATGCTATGCACCTGAAAACATTACAATGGTGAAAGTTCCAAATCCATTAAAAAAATTACCTCAAGGTTCTCCTAATGATCTCCCAGCTACCACTCACTATATACCATGGTAGATGGGCTACTTGGACGAAAATCGATCGCTTTTCCAAAATCGGCTTCTGCAAAATAGACTTGAGACATGCAGGAATCTGGAGCAAAAGCACAGAGGTGTTAGAGTGCAATTTTCTTCCTGCCAAAAACAGCACAGTACAAGTTACATGCATGTAGGTTCTCATACGAAGGTCGATGATTTAAGCAGATCCAAGTTGAACTCTTTACTGGCAGATGAATTCACAGATAAAGGAAATCAAAAAGTATGAACAAGCGACGCACATATAAGAGTTGCACACAAGAGGAGCAAAGTGTAAATGGTCAAAAGTTTAACAGCTTCACCAACCTTATCGGATGTGTTTACTGGATCGTTCTAGAACAAATGTGTCAGTATGAGAGGGGAATAATTCACAACAACTAAACCTTTCGTAAAAAATTTGTTACGTCAGAGTATTTCAAACAATGCAAATCGAGCATTCAGGAAATTTCACACTGGTGCATTATTATTACCGCTACCAAGTTAACTCATATTGAAACATACCACATGTGGAGTAAGAAGCCAAGGATTGTCTACAAGAGCTTCACATCGTACTCGTCTTAGATTGATGACTGCATAGACAGTGGTGCCAAATGCGACTTGAAGCAAGCGGACCCTATAAAAAATGACCTTAACAAGTGAACATCGCGACTTAGAGGAACTGTCACACCGTCTTGCAGTGGCGTACCCAGGATTTCGGCTCAGGAGGGGGGAGGGACAGAAAATTTTTTCCGATGAAGGTGCGTGGCCTCAGCCACGCACTCCGAAAAATTTTTTGGTATGCTCCCCAAAATTTTCGCGGGCTCAGAACTCCCGATTTTGAAAATTATAATTATTTAGAAGTCACTTGCACAATTTTGTAACCCCTATAAGTAACATTCAAAAATTTCGCGACCCGTTCTCAGGGAGGGGGCGCTTACACTAACACATTCACGTATATACGACCTACCGGAGGATCGTGAGTCTACTGCCACTTCGGACAATACGACCCACCGGTGATTCGGATCTAAGAATTGCAAGTTTACGATGAAAGTACACAACAAGATCTCGGCACATGGAGAGAAATCTGGAGAGACGTGGAGCTCTGATTAGAAAATTAACTCCGGACCATAAGATCCATCGGTGATCGGAAAAAAAATCAGAAAGTTGGCACCAACGGGTCGTTGTCCAAGGTACCCGTCATACTTCGCCGAAAAAAGCCCGAAAAAGCACAAAGGAGCCCGAAAAGCGTAAAAAAGCCCGAAAAAGCCCGAAAGAGCCGAAACGTCCCTTCCGTTTTGACGCTAAGGCATGTGTGTTGATTTCACAGAGTCTTTTTGCTTCATTTTCTGTCGTCTGCACTCAAAATAAGGTCAAAATTCTACCAAAGGTTCGTTTCTGCGTTCCGGCTCTTTCGAGCTTTTTTCGGCTTTTCGGGCTTTTTTCGGCGGAAGTATGACGGGTCCCCAAACGGCAAAAATTGGTAAAATAGCCATGTTGTAAATGTTCAAAATGACGTTTAATTGTTATCGATGTCTGCCAGCCACGACAAGATAAAGATTGCTCTCCAAGTCTGACATAAGACATTCTCATTCATGTATAGTTCTCCCTACAGCTAATCACATCTTGCAATAGCTCCAAAGCAGCAGAACTGGACCTTTGAAAACATATTTGAAGATATATCCAAAGGTCTGAGTAAATAAAGCAAACCTTCACATTCAAAGAAGAGATTCAGAGAAGTTCAAAATAGAAAAAAATTTAATTCAGAAAATTCAAAAAAAGAGAAAAACAAATGCAAAAATACGACATGCGCGACCAACCTAATTGTTGAGCCCACGCACTTCTGAGATATCCCCAACTTGCACGTAAAATCAAAAAAGGGGCAAGAAGTAAAGAAAAATAGAATAGGTGAAAACACGATCTAGGTGCCACGGAAAACGAACCCAAGGTCTTCAAACCCAAACATTTCTGAATCGTGCCCCAAATCATACGCACAAGCTATAGCGCACAAGGCGCTTTTTTTTTCGAGAAAAAAAATCACAACCACGCAAAAATAGTCAATCATGGACGTACAGAAAAAAAACTAGAAGATAAACTGCACACTGTGATGAAAAGAAGAAAGAGTATACACACCTGTTTATATTTCTACATGGTTTCAATAGGATCGCGGGTGGTCGACGTGCTAATGAAGATCCGCAATGACGTAACGATGCTGCCAGTCGCAATGACAACATCCAAACCTTAATGGACTCAAACACATTAATCATGGACCTACATTGAAATTAAAAATAGATAGTTCTCGCTCAACGATATAGAAACTACACATTCCAAGAAAAATGAAACTTTATTAATCGAAAGAGAAAATAAAGGCACATTATGTACAAAAAAAAAACGGCTGTTCGGGTTGATCGAGCTGGCAAGAACCAGACATGACCGATCAAAAAGTGCAAATTGGCGAAAGATTCGATGTGTATAAACATAAGGACCCTTTGTGACTCTGACAAGAATAAGAAGTGTTGAACAGAGAATATCTATATTTACATATTACAAGCAATTACACGTATCATGACGAAGATGATGAGCAAAGGTGAACTGTAATTGTGACATTCGCCTCAAAACTGAGTTATCGATTGGACAAACGACGAATAGCTATTTTACAATCTCAATTTCTATACCAAACTAGAAAAAGGAACCCACGAAGTACCTGTATTCGTACTTCTGACCTCTAGCTGCTAGTGAAACATGGAAGGAACCACACCAAACAACAGCTGAGTTGACTCATAGGACATTGCGTCATTACATTCAACGGCTTCCTTCAATAATGACGTCAATAATTCTGCCACCAATCAACGATTTCGTTGCCCATAAATGCTCGTACGAGAAATTGTCTGAATTGAAAAGAATAACTTGAAAACAAGAAAAAGGGACCCGATAGATAAGACTGCGTGAACAGAGCGGAGCAAATAAGCAGATAAAGTAGCACTGAAGAAGCAAACCAGAGGATGCGCTCAAATGAAATGCAGTGCCAGGATTAGGCTTTAATAAAGAAGAAAAATGAATATTTTGATGACGTAAAATTGAGTGTGAATGGGTGCCCTAGTTATCAGGCGCTACGAATGATCTTTGATGACTAATGACTAACGATCGCCGCGTAAACAAAAAGACACGCTTAGAAAGCGCGAACAATTGCAAAACCGAGTTCAAATCTGCAAGATCTTCATGAATCTTTACTGTTCGCACTGATCAATGTGACCGTGAATATCGTAGAAAAGAGAATAAAAGCAATTTTACTCAAGGGTATGATTTGACCAGAAAACACATAGCAAAAGAGATCGGATTGAAAATGACAAAGAAGTGTAAATCGCAGAGATACATGACAAACAAAATACCTCATCCCCTGTTTTCTTCCGTTTTTTCGACTTCTTCCTGGATAAACTCTCCTCGTATTCGGCAAAAGATCTTCGCTCCCATTCCGCTACCTCTTCTACCTCTTCTGGATCGTTTTCGCCATTCAAAATTCTCTCATAGTAATCGCGATAGCGAGCTTGATCAGCATTTAGGGGGCCTAAAAAATCACATCATCATGTTGAACCATTTAGTCTGCTAATCCCAAGCACCGTATTCGGATCCCATTGGAAACAGAAACCCGCGCAGCTCCACAAATTCTTTGGGAACTTCTTCGATTGGAAATCGTCCATCGCTTTCTTTGTGTTGTTTGGCCTGGTATTCATAGAACAGATCATATGCTTGTCGCTCAGCTTCCAAATCTAAAAAAAAGTACTCACTTACATAGACACACGCATCGATGGTTCAAAAGGAAAATAAAAAACTGTTTTCTTACAAGGGGGGTCCGATTGGTCGAAGTGGCCTTTCCAAATGAGTTTTATACCACTAAGAAGAGCATTAAACGCTGATCCCAAATCTGATTTCATTACCTGCCGAGCGTTTCTGCATGTCGAGTTATGAATATTCTTTTGGTGCGAAAAAGGAAAGTAAGATTTGAGTAAAAAAATTTTACTGTCTTTTCAGCGCTCAAATAAAGCAGTTTAAAGTATGAGTGCTTTAAACAGAAGGCATAGTTCAGATAAAGTGTTATGATAATCAACATTGGGCCATTTGAGCAGTTCTGACGAACTTTGTCCTAATTATGCATTTAATTTCTCAACTTAAAAAACGCTCATAACTCGACGTTCAGAGGCGCTCGGCAGATAACGAAGACAGATTTGGAATCAGCGTTTGATACTCTTTATAGTCGTATAAATTTCATGTGAAAAAGCCACTTTGACCGAAAAGATCTCCCTTGTTAGATACCAGTCTTACTCATTTGCATGCTCAATGTCTGTGAAACTAGGAAAAAGAAGCTGCGATCTAATCCGACAACAAAAAATTTAAGTTCACCAAACGCAGGAAAGTTCAAGAACATACACAATAAAGATACCTGGCTTCTTTTGCGCTTGTTTTTGCTGGAGATCCTGTAGAAACTTCGGACCAATCAAGCGATAAAACTGAAAAAAGTGCATTAAATTCGAAAACAACCAAAAGAAGCAATTTCGGCGTTTACGGATTTATCTACACAAGAAAACCTTCACATCACCTCTCAGACCAATGCGCATTCACATTTCAAACTCATGCGAAGTGCGAAATAATCAAAATTACGGTTAGTATCAAATTCGACAGTGAAATCAGACAGAAGAATGAAAATTGGCACCCAAATGACGTTGCAGCAAAAAAAGTGAGGCGAGCCGAAATTAGGCCATTTTTGATATAAACTTTTCATAGAGAAACTACAAAGTGAAGCGACGGTAAATGGAAATTTGTTGTGTGTTTCGCGGAAAGGACCATGCATTACCCACGGATAACCAAGTATTCAGTTCAACACACTCTATATGTGAATGCCTGCAACAACGTCATTGGAAAGTTCATTTAGACGACGGAGTAGAGTTACTAATGAATAGGAAAAAGGATGAAGCGCTCAAGACTATTCCTGCATTTTCAGAAAACTCCACTACACCAAATGTAAATGCAAGTAATTTAAAAGGGGTTTTTCATGCGCTACTGGGGAGATAAACATGGTTTTCACAAAAAGGTATAACATCAATTTGCTACCTCATTGAACAGCGCAGGGGAATGACATGTGCATGTCACACTAAACTTGTCCCAGCTAATACCTCGGAGGGGAAGGGCGGGGGAATGCACTTGACGGTGCTTCGCCAAATAAAATTCGGAAGTACTTTGGTACTTTGTTAATGGATTGAACACATCAATCAATACATTATTTCAGATTACGAGCCACACAGGCAATCCAGCGCTGCAAAATCCCTCCTTAGGAGAATAGTCTCAAAACACAAACACGACAGCAAACGTGGTAGGAAACTGAGCTTAGAAATAACCAATTACCAATTTCAGGTTTATCTTTCCATGATTTAATGCTACGACATACATATGTTATAGCAGAGGGGACGCATCTCCAATTCTGCATCTAAGGTGATTTTGCATAAACTGTGCAAGAAAAGCAAGGAAAAATACGAGAACCCGAAGCTTGGCGTGATAGCCAGATAATCTGATAGAAGCGTACGAGAGCAATCATATGTTTGAGAAGCAGGAAAAGGGTGCCTAACACATGTGATCAATAGCATTACTGTACATAAAAACAAGGTGAAGAAAATATGACGCAGAGTAGATAAGATGCAAGTCTGTCAACAAGCAAAAAGACAGAGATATGACGTGAGCGGAAAGAAATGAAAGATGTTATGTCTAGTAAATGTTGCGATGACGAAATTTCAGTCACTTGTTAATGCAGGTGCACAGAAGAAACCTGTCAATTTCGCAAGTTCAAAGAAAAATTTGTTAGAATAGCAGATGTTGCGTAAAACGGAACAAAACTATTAGGTTGTCCCGAAAGTTTTGTCGGTTTTTTCCATCGCTTACTAAAACCCATAGAACACCAATTCATGGAAGATCTAAGTATCATTGGGAACAGATTTTCATCCTCTTTCTTACATATGTTCACTCTCTGATCTACCTGTCTTCGCAATGTTATCGCCATGGCTTTTTGAGCAGCTCAGCAGTAACCCCAAATCTTTTCTGAATTTTAAAAATTTTTCTCCTGCTACTTTCAAAAAGCACTAATAACTGTTATGTAGAGCCATTCTTCGGCTACGTTATACTTATTTAGATTACATGGGTCACGCTTATCAAGTCCTAAATAATTATTTATTAGAAAAAAACACCGCTTTTTGATTACGTCTGCCACGTAAAATCACCGAAAATCCAAAAAGCTGTTTTTTCAAAACAAATCAAACTTGGATGTGTTTCATAAAGAATGTTTATTAGCAATCAAGTTTCAATTCGCAAAAATTCCAAAAGCTTTCATGTTTTTGCCGCAGTTGCGTGTTCCATGGTTTTGCCAGAAATCGAGACCTCCGAAAAAATAATTCTTTGAAGCTAGAAACAGCAACTTAGGAGAATCTAAGAATATTAGTGTATAGCCCGAGAACTGTTCTATTTGTGCCATGCTCTTAGCCCTTCCCAAAGCTTTGAAATAAAATTTTTAAAAATTAGCCTAACTTTGAGCAGATAAAAACGACGAGTGAATTTGTGGCATTTATCAAAAAAAAAACCATACAGGATCTTGGCTACTAAATGTAACCATAAGAAAGAGAAGGAAAAGCTGCATCGAATGCATGTTGAAACTCATTCAGGTCTTCATTGTGCGTGGTTTTATAGTGGTTTGAAAAAAACCGACAAAACTTTCGGGACAACCTAATATTACGCAACACATTGCAGCGATACCGCTCAATAATTTTTTTGAATGCACCAAGATTTATGGGACGCAAGCAGATAATAAACAAGTTTTTGAAAACTAGTCTTCCCAGAGAAAGAGTTTCTCGCATCTTGCTACAGAGCTCGTCAGAAACATGAAATGAGAAGAAACTTCCATTAACAATCATAAAGAGAATATTACAGCTATGAAACTAACCTGTAACCAATATAGAACTGTAGATAACTCTTGGCGTTGTTTAGGATCGGAAGTGTTTCGCAGCATCTAAACAAATATTTTCCTCCTGAAAGAATTCATTCGCAAGATATGCACCTCCCTATACTGATTTTCCATGGGCAAAGTAAACTTTGCTCTCCAAGCTGGTGTCTCAGTACGTTCGAGCACTTCAGGATCAGCGAGCAATGCTTCCTAAAAGCTGCCATATGAATGACGCCATGCTCCTCCGCTCTTCGCAAAAAGCTGCCCAAGCAAATATCTATACACCCACGAAGTCGGCGGCGCTGGATGGCATAGTGATGTCGGTGTCTGACAACTCATCGCTCTCATCTTCACTATCGTCACTGTCGGACGAGCTCTCATAAGGCAAAGTCGTAACGTCCGATGATGTTGTGGGTCGAAAGCAATTTTCACTTCGCTAAAAGCATAAAATGAAGCAATAAAAGAGAGTGTACTCGAAAATTCCATTTCTGTGAGCGAAGAATGGCAGAAAAACGGTTGCGACAAAAATAGAGCAAGCCGACCTTTTCCATTGATTTGATGCATTTAATAAAAACCCAAGACATATTAAATAAATAAATAAATAAATAAATAAAGACTTTGCATAACGCAGAAAATCTATTATGAAAGCAAGAAAGAAGCTGTTAAACTTTGTGATGCTTACTTCTCGAATTGCTTCAAGAGTTTTATTCTTTGTAACTGTCATCTTCTTCTCTTGTGGTGTCTGTACAACATTGGTACCGCATTCGCACATACAGCTGGCAACTGGGCACACTCGTTGCGTCTACAATTTCAGCGTAAAAAATAGCATTTCGGGAAAAGCTGCACCTACCGTAAACCATTCAAGTATGTGATGCGGATGAGCGGCATGATGACATTTTCGACAGAACCAAGTCATGTGTAAAAGCGTTCCATCGCTGAAAATATGATTTAATTGAGAATTTTGCAAGACAAAAACGAAAGCACAAAAATTATATCCGACGAAAAATCGATACAACGTTAAGATATTAGAGCATATATAAAGAGAGGTAGATACAACAAAGAGCCCACCAAACAGAGCACGTCCCTCCACAAACTGCATGACACTTAATGCATCGGCATTGGAGGGTTTGACCATTGCAACCGCGATGTGTGAGTCGAAAATGGGTGCCCTAAAAAAATACTAGCATGGCACACCGAGAAGCCAAATCTGCAGCTCGACGCAACAATGTGAGAGCCTAGATACGAATTTGACAGCTCGCTAATTCAGCGCAAGCCCTTCAGGACCAACAACGGACCCAACCTCTTCTTTCTCTTCCTTAACGTAGATCATGTTTCTGAAAACTCACCGGTATAGATTCTCAATCAGGAAATGGGTCGCATAATTTTTGAAAGTAGCAAGGATATGAGCTGTATAAAATTGCGCAACGGACTTGTTTTTACTTGTGAACGCTTGAAATTTTCAAGATCGTTTGAAAATGCGAATTACCGTGATAAGTTGGAAATTCAGGAAAGCATCGTGTATGTCAAAATCGTAGCTACGGCCGTCCATTTTGGAGAATTTTTTCTGTCGCCCCTTCTTCCCGCCCCCCCCCCCCCTTCCACCCCAAAAAAATTATCAGATCACTGGCTAAAGCCTTTCACTTTCACTGCAACCTACCTCGAGCGATCTCTGGTTGATACGTTTGATCCATGAGTACTTTTTGACAGCAGCAACTGCAGTGTGAAGTTCCAACTGATCCAGCATGTCTATAAAAAATTAGTCACAGTCGCAAACGACTCTGTTGATTGGACTTCGGCCGAGAGTGATGGATAGGCCCAGATAAACAAAGAATATGAGAACACCATATAAATACTGGTACTTACTCATATAACTGTCCAACCAAGCTTCTACAGTGAAATCGTCTATGACTTCAGAAAGTCGTCGACCACAAACCAACGCAATTGTTGCACATGTTTGTATATCGCCCTACAATATTACCACACTTCATCGGCAACCACATAATGCCCCAAAAGTGAGATTAATATACCTGATCGGCGTGGTACCGTAACAGCCTCGCTACCTCTTGCAAAGGATTCCAATTCATGCGTGCAACGTGCTCCTTTTCAAGATACCCTAAAAGAATTGAAATAATAAAGAAAATAAGGAGCGCTTTGGAAAACCTACCATCATCATCGGATGACATGGACATGAACATTAGCTTCGACAAATCTGGCTTCAGAGCAAACGCTTCATCTTTGAGACCGGTAAAATCGTTATAATGAGGATTTTCACTGAACAGATAATTTCAAATGAGCAAAATTTCTGGTTGCCAGAAGAAGACTCGATGAGACAAGAAAAGAAACTCACATTCCTTTCTCAACGGTGGTCTTATTTAGCTCACCAGCACCGAAATAGAAATCTCCCGATGCTACGTTGCTAGGCTTCAGCTCGTATCGATGATCGTTTGTAGGAGACAGGCGTTCTGAAAATTTTACTTCAAGTCGTCTGGAGGCCGTAAAGAAGGATGGGTACCTTTTCTGGGTTGTTCTAAACTCGAATGGTGATTCAAAAAACGGGTAAGGTATGTAGGCCGAAGAGCCAAGGTTTGAGGTGGTTCTGGAACCTTCTTCCCATGTCTTTCCATCTCTTTCACATATCTATAAGAAAAAAAAATTGAGAGTTAGTAACTGAAGGAAATATCTCCAACCAAAACAAAAAAAAATGTCTTACTCATCGTATTTCTCGCGATAATTGGCGGCTGTACATTCAGCATCATGATCGTATACCTTGAAACACTAACACTTAGCAGAGTGTAAACCCATCCGTTGACGATAGATACAGCAAGGTAACCTTTTGCAGCCCTGTCTGATCTAGCAACGCTGCCACAAGTCGCCAGCTTTGCGCTATATTTAACTGTCCCAACAGAGTAGCTAGATTAGCATTGTGATTGCATAGCGTTTGTAACGGCCGCCCACCAGCCAGGTAGCTGAACTACACGATTTAAAAACGTTGAAACAGTTTGACACGCACAAAGGTAAAGCTATCCAAACTCACTTCTCTGCTAATTTATAGAATGCAGTCGGTTGCAGCGTATTCATAGCATTGTCTGGAAGACCACATGACAGCTGGCTTCGTACAGGAGTACGGAATGGATCATATGGAGTTCTCTAAATTAAAGCCTATAGGCAATTTTTTGCTCTTGATCTTTCCTTAATTTACCCCTCTGTTAGCATCCATCAAGCTACTCAAAAGGGAAAAGAAGTTGGAGCGACCACTACATAATCAAATAAGGGAAGTAGAAAGCGCGAAGATTTCTGCTTAACGAAAATAAATCTCAATTATGCGCCAATAATTTATTATATGTCGATTGTATCATAAAATAAGAATAAAAATCATGGAGTGCAAGTATATATTTACCTTTCTAGCCATGTAGTGCTCCTGCTGTTTAATTATGGGTATGTGGGAGTTCGCTGCAAGTAATAACGTTTTGTGGCAGTCAAAAAAGGCTTCACAACGGCTGAGACGCACTTGAATCTTAAGAAAAAAATGGATACTCACTTGCTACTCCTATCAGTCCATCAGGTGCCACATCCAGAGCTACATCACATGCGTACGAAAGTGGTGACTGTCTTTGATCCATCTTATGAAGAACCAGAAGGCCGTCCTTGCCAGAAGACACAATGCACTCAGGATGTCGAGCATTCCACCACATGTCTGCGAAGATGAATAACATGATACTACCCAAATAAGTTCCAAAAACGAATAAGCATATTCACTAGCAAACTGGAATGTGAAATCACTATTCAGATCACATACTGCTCTATTCCAGAGAATTATAATATCTCAAGCATAAATAATGGATCTCACCAGTCACGCTGTCACTATGATCCTCAAAGCTAGCGTAGGGCAAAAATGGTCGCCGAATATCCCAGATATGCACACTCATATCGTTCACGACTGAAACTTCGAAATAGAGTTCAACAGCTGACAGGTTATTAGACAACAGACCGATGCAACGCACTTACCGGCACAACTAGCAATGTGAAAGGCATTCTTTGGATCAGGGCTCCAGTATACTCGTCCCACGGGGGCCATAGTTTCCACATGATAAGTGGGTGCATTAGGGCGTGCCCCTGACCAATTCCAAACCTTGAGTACAATTCGTAAGTTTACAGGAAAGATTGTAAAGTAGCATCATGTATGCCTAACCTTGATGAACTTGTCTCGTCCTCCACCAGACGCGATAAGATGCCGTTCGCGTGGATTGAGTGCGATGCTTGCTGCATAGCCTTGATGGGCGGGAAACTGTATCAAAGGCCTGCAAAGGTAGCAGAAAGAATTTAGTTGTCACTACAACGAAAATTTCGAAGAAATCGGTTTCGCAGTCGCATGAACAAATTTTCTAATGCTTGTATGAAAGCCGATATAAGAGTGCTGACAAGAAAAAAATTAGTGGTTGAAGGAAACCCAGGTCAATCCCTACATTATTGATCTAGTTGTCGGCCACATTTACGCTGTTCAATTTTGGACGAGACAGAGGAAGCTGGAAAAGAACTTTGTGAGGCAAAGAATCTAAGAGTGACTATAAAAACAAAACGAAACTGAGTTTGGGAATCATGAGAAAGATGCAAATTTTTTGATGAGCACACAGGTCAGCTAGAGAGGAAATATGGTTATGATAAAAGCGAGGCACGAACGGATAATCGGATGACTTCCTTCTCAATCCCCGTACATATTCTATCACATTAGAGCGCAAGTGTAGGACGTTCGAAAAACCGTGACGATGACGCGACCGCGCGACACGTACGCATATTTGGCAACCGCATCTTTTGAGTTCTCATCTCTACCCTAATGGTCTTTCTGCTTTCGCATGATGATAGCAAGACACTGGAGGTGACTGAGCTGAGCAATAGCCTTTGGTGATGTGATGCCTTTTTGTATGAACCTTTTACGCAGATAAAGCATGACTCAGTCAAAACCGTCGTCACAACTTTATAAATGACCTATACAATATATATATGCGAGAAAAAGAAGATGTAAAATAGCCAGCCAATACAATAAGAATCTGATTTAAAGGCAGCGGCTCGGCAGATTGACCTACCTCAGATTTTGACACAGATGGATAGGAGGCCCTCCAAGTGAACCAAAACAGCAACTCCGCGCCGAAAATGTGAACTCTGCAAGCCAGGGGGGCGGCCCAAGCGCCGCTCCCCTTCCTCCTTTCGCTCCCCTAACACCTTGTTCGGACGAGTGTTCTCCGCTAGATGGCGCGGGACCCCCCAACCGCTTTCCCGCATTGTGCATGCTATACAAAGCCAAAATTACAGGCAGCAGGGTGCCAGGGCCTCCCGACTTTCCTGAAAATTCTCGTCCGAGCTGCCATTTGGAAATTTAAAAAAAAAAAACGCCCCGAAAAAGGCCTTTTCACCGCTTTTAAAGCACAGATTCGGCATCTACGGGTCGAGAAGGCCCAAAACATGCAAAAAGATGGAAATGCAAAATCTGCCGAGCCGCTGCCTTTAAGATCTTGTGTAACACACGATTTCATGACAGCTGCTCAAAACCAATGCAAAACTGAATCAAAATATTGGAGATTCTGACCTGTCACCTTTCCTGGTATCCCACATACGAATCGTCCCACTGTCATCAGATGTAACGAATTGATCATGCTGATCTTGATGTAAACAGAACGATAGGTCGCGTATCACATCATACGAATTGCTTCCACTATAAAACAGGGCTATCTAACAGTGAGAATCATCAAAAAAAAATCATTAGGACTAGAAAGACACCAAGAATTCACCGTAATTCTGTTGTATCACTTTGGAAATTTAACAGATTCATGGTAGAAACAGCAAAATGGCCAAAGAATGCATGTGGTAGATAACCTAAGAATTAGTACTCTATACAGCACAATTTTGCCGTTTCGCCTACTTTTACATCAGCAGCGATTTGGAAGCTAGTATGAGCGTTGCGAAAAAGCACGCATCCAAGGAACACTGTATATGCGAATTCAGTAAACGAAATAGTCCGGAATCAGTTACAAAAGACGAAAAGGAGAAAAAGTTTACCCAAATTTTTTGATAGGCTCTGCCTCTCGCAAATCGTAAAGGATCACGGCTGCATCTCTTGAGCCACTTATCAAGAGATTTTCGTTGGATCGATGGAAATGAACAACAGTGGCCGAGCGTTGATGCGATTTGTAGTGCATTTCTGTAAACATGCTTCAAAATATGAAATACATGGTAGCTGCTGATATAGTAATAGCTTACCAATCCTTCCTTTATTGACATCCCACAAAACGACAGCTCCATTATTGGATGTAGTAGCAATTAGCTCGTCTAAAGTGAAGAAAGTCATAAGATAAACGTAACAGAAGAGTCAGCAAGGTTTCAAAAGAAATTCGTGCTTCAAAAATAGTATACTATTTCAAAAGGAATTTTGTATGTTATAGCATAGCTAAAACAACGTTTGCTTGTGTTATTTGTTCCCAAAACAGTATTAGAACTTGCTTGTGACTCGCAGGTGAAAAATGGTCGTGGAACGCACAGTTTGACGAGTAAGCTGTGCTCATCGGGGAAAGAGGACCAGATCCAGATTTGCAAAGTGTTAACCTTTCAGAGAAGGCGATTAAAACTCAAAGGAGCAGTACAGGAACGCGAAATCAGAGAACAGAAACAGCAATTCGTTCCGAGCTTTTCCATTAGTGTACCTCGAGATTAACACGCTGACGACCGCGTGCCTCAGGTCTCGGAGAGTTCACGCGATTTTATCGCCACGATTCTTCGAACAAGACAAATAGTTACGAGTCCATTGCAATCCGATCATCGTGCATTTCGGTTGTGATAGTTCATCAGCACAACCAATCGTGACTAACTACCACAACTGAAATGCAAGATGATCGGAATGCAATGAACTCGTAACACTTGTTGTCTTGTAGCAATGAATCGCGACGATGAAATCGCGTGTACTCTACCCAGGCCTCAGACGAAGAACATCCACTACTGTAACCCTTTTCACAACGGGGACTTCCTCAAACAACATAGCCAATGCATGGTTTATCGGAAAGGAAGTGATTAAAAAATCTTCATATGTGTGGTTCTTGAGGTCTCTGGGATATACGTAATTTTAAAAAAGTTTGCTTTTATGAATCGGCATCAATGAATTGAGCATACGCGCGTATGTGCGCGCCGAATGCGCAAGAAACTTTAGTGGGAGTTTCGTCTAAAACGGCTCCATCTTCAATCAAAAAATGGATTTGAAAAAGAAAAGTACCTTTCAGTTTGCTCCACGCGACATTGCTTGGTGAGTATAAAAGATTGAGACGACGACTTCTAGCTGACCGCAAATCGGTGACTTGCATAAAGCCCTCTTCGTCCATTTTGAACACTTTTAGTACTGGAAGCAAGAACTGGTGAGTTAGGATAAATTGGAGTCTTTACTACAAAATCTAGTTCAAAATTACCCACTTCCCCGACATCCAGCAGCAACAAAACGTGTCTGTTCCCGGTTCGCGCTGAGAGCATCTACTGGATCATCCACGTCAATCAGATTCTTATTGACCGGCGGAGTTGCAATGGAAAGGTCATCATCCAGATCATAGTCATGTAGATAAAGCTCAGCGCTTTTCTTTCTGACATTGGGTATCTCAAGCGGTCCCACACCCGACATTGTATCACTTTTGTTATGACATTGCTAGGCAGTATTCCCTCTCCTAGAAAAAATATTCGAGAATGCGCTATACTATAGTTTCGGATCACAAAACATTAGAGAGGAAGTCATAGCTCAGAATCTGGATCGCGTGCGGCGCGGCGAGCCCAAGCGGCCGCAACAAGGAGAAAGCATTCGCAAGCATAGCGAGTATGTACGACGCATGCCCAGTTTCCAGTCACATCCCGAGCCGGTCCAGCGAAGACGGATCAGGGGCAACTACGATACACTATAGATTTAATGTATGGGTCATCTATAAAATCGTGGCGACAGATTTGACTGCGGTCTTTGCGCACACAAGAGCATAAAACAACCACATAAAATGCACCACCTCAGCGCTCAGCACAGTCACTTCCAATTCTGGAAACTATCATAAGTAGGCAGAAAACCTCCATGCGATGGTCACGTGGCATAGTTTGGAGCCCAATATCTTAGCCGTGAGTGCATTATCTGAACTGCTGCTTGGGCAGTCTTATTTAGGGCCTCAAGATTAACTTCCACGTGAGAGCCCCATAGGTCCAGATTTGCCTGGACGCTGCCTTAAAGTAAGGATAGATGGTACAGTTTAGCAGAGAGGAGTGATTCTACATTGCGATGCCTGACAACATTTGCGCGTAGAAATGCTAATGGATCGCAATGCACAATAAGTGTGAGCGCTCCAAAGCCATTTCACGCAAAGAGTTGTCAGCTCCGCTAGTCCGCCGGCGCGTTAGCTTTACTGAACCGATAGATTTCAACCAGTTTAAAGTCAACCAGCATGAAGACGATAGACATCCTCCGCAACCAAAGTATCCTACACATCTACTCCAAACTTCTCAAAAATTGGAATAATAACAGACAAGAAGAGTTTATAACAAAGGTATGAAATGAAACGATTAAGTCGAAAAAATAAAACGTATTGTTTCCAATAATAGGCAAATGCAACCTCTCATTTCTCCTCTTTAAAATGTGAGGAAATCATCTAGCTCAAGAACGCTAGTTGACATTCTTCGCAGTTAAGTAAAAAAAAGCGCATCAAAATTGCGCGGATGATAAAAGAGCACGATGCAGCGCTAAACAGCACGCGAGAGACGAACGTTGCGTGTATGTTCGTGACTATATAACAGTCGATTCGAATTCTATTCGAAGCGAATTCATTTGTTGGGAAGTCAGTCAGCGCTTTATGGATTCTCCCAACACTGTCGTATTGCTTGTGTTTCCACAAGTGTGTGGTTGTCATAAATTTTCATTTTCCTTTCCTGGCGAAACAGAAGAACCCTTACTGATGACTTTATGTTTGGACAATTCCGATTTCGCTGCATTGCCGTATTTTGAAAATCTCCATAAATCTAGTTGTTAATGAGAATTTTAGCCTTTTTTTTGGGGGGGGGGGGACTGTACATAGTTCAGCGCAACTCCCCGACAGGATCATTAGTGCTCGAAATCACGGAAAATTTCCAGAGGAGTCTGCGCTATTCCTGTTATATACACCATCCAGTCAGGTCCTACATTATGGATTCGGATGCGCGTCATCCCTCGCAGAATCGCGGACTACAGTGTAGTACAATTCACAATTGTGAAACATTGTCCCTACGGTGACGAAAACATTTGCGCGACTAGTGGCATGCTTGTAGCTGAACTTGCTTGCTAGTTGCGCGTAAAAGATGACCATCTAGCGCAGCCATAATGGGCAAATGTTGTCTTTGGCGCAATAACGCTGTATTATTCGTTGAATCTATTGGGTTTTAAAGGCTGCGTTCACACTGATCCCGAAATCCAGGAACAGTTCCGGCACAGCGTCGTTCGAGCGCGGTGCTGGAACTGTTTCCGAATTCCGGATCAATATGAATGCAGCCATAGTTGATTGCACGGAATCGCCGGGCTGAGCGCCCGCGAGTGTGTCTCTTGCGGTTTAAGGGAACGGCCATAGGTTGTCGGTGTTGTCGATGTTGTCGGTGTTGGCGATGTTGTCGGTGTTGTCGGGCTTGCCGAGGTTGCCGGTCGTTGTAGGACCTCATGATAGCCTCCACGTTTCGCGCGCTCTCTGAACTGTCTCTGACCCCGACAACCCCGACAACCCCGACAACATCGACAACACCGACAACACCAACAACCTATGGCCGTTCCCTAACATTGGTACGTGAGCGTGAATCATCATAGCGCCCGTACTCGGCAGCCGCGTTGCAGGCACGCTCGCATGCGTTCAGTCTACAGCGAACCGGGCGACTTCGTGCAGTCGAACTTTACACCGCTCGAATGCAAGACGATTGTGCTTCAAAAGTTGTCGTATTTCCACCCAGATTTTCAAATGCATTTGTGTCCGTATAGAAACCTTTACGCTTCGCATTTTCTTTTCGTTGTTACCTGAAAAATTCGGAACAAATTCAGCGTCCCGTTGTTTCTATTGCATGACAATCGAGGCTCGCCTGGTAGACGACGCTACAGCTTCCATCATCTCCGACGGTACCTACTACGCTCTTCTGATCCCCTGTCTTATACCAGTGTTTATCACTTTTCACTTTTTTATCTGGTTAGGTACGAATGCATGCGGAGGTCTTTCTTTGCTACAGAAGTTTAATATCGGTTTCAGGGCACGAATTCTTTGTAAATAATTGAATAAAAGCAAATAATATGGCAAACGTAGACGCTATTCCTGGTTATCTTGCCGGAACTTTCCCTACACTTCCAGTAGAAATCAAAGATTATGTTGCTTGTGAGTCAGCACACTTGCTTCCTGTAAATACTATGATTTGAATTTTTTTAAAGCCATACTGAAAGAAAACGTCGATGAAATTTTGACACTGGAAGATGTCATAGAAGCTGTAGGAGATCATCTTCAAGTGAGTTTTTTCAGAGTTTATGCTATATTTATATAAGCATATTTGATACTAGCTTGCTTACCCGGCTCCGCCCGGCTCTGTCAAAACACTGTAATAAAGGCCCTGTCAAAACACTGTGATAACACTGTAACATAATCACCATCCCTGTACAGCCTTTCCCTGTGCCCACTTCTACACTTCATTTCCCGTTTCCTGTGTTCTACACTTCATTTCCCGTTCTCTGCGTTGTTTTCGAAATCAGCATGCACACTTACCCCCCTGTGCAAACTCCCAGCCCCGTAGCTCAAACCTTGCAAAAAAATCGATAAAATCGATAAAAATAGTCGATAATCCTGAAGACCAATATTGTATTCGGAATCCCCATGCTCGATTACCCCCTGTGCAAATCCCAGCCGCGTAGTTCAAACTTTGCAAAAAATCGATAAAATCGATAAAAGTAATCGATAATCCTGAAAACCAATATTGTATTCGGAATCCCCATGCTCGACTACCCCCCTGTGCCAACTCCCAGCCCCGTAGGTGAACTCTGCAAAAAAATCGATAAAAATCGATAAAATCGATATCGATCGATGACGAAAAGTAGCCTATGACACCCGCCGGGGCCCGAAGTGTATGTGTACCAAGTTTGGTCCGGATCGGTTCAGAAATGGAATTTTCTATTCGGAACATACGTACAGACAGACATACAGACAGACATACAGACAGATACAAACAGACATTCAGCTTTATATATAAGAAGATATCCATATTTCCATTGCAGAGTTATGTAGAAGAGCTGCAAAACGATGGTTTGAATAAAACTTGTTTACAACTGCTACAATTTCTTCACGGAGAGTATGTAACAGTTTTTGACCTTTGATTCGTCACTGTGCTTTATGATATCGTGATTTTCCTCCATTTTTAAGGAATTTGCCAAAGGTGGAAAGGCATGGAACTACCACGAAAAAACTAGATCAAGCGGTAGACATGGCTGCCGAAAACTTGAATTTCGCTGAAATGGAAAGCATATGGAAACTGCAAGCTAGGGATGTTCCAACTGTAAGTGGATAGATTTGCCTTAGCCTCGAATATTTATTATTATCTAGTCTGTGGACAAGAAGAAACTAGGAAAAGCCGAAAATCGAATAGCACAAAAAGCCGAACAGCGTGAGGCCGAGCCAGTCGTTCGGAAGAAACGACCGGAATGTACTGCAACTGCTTCACAGGTCAGTCTCTCTTCAAGGATCTGTGTAGTAGAAGTGCCAACTTTCTTGCCTTTTCCTGTTTCTACAATGACCTCGTAAACTTATCTATCATCTTTCAATCACTTTCTGTAACAAATGTAGACGAGTTTATATATAGTCAGTACTGTAGTCGTCGAATACCACTTGATAACGCCAACGGAATATCAACTGCCACGCGGGTCTTTAGAGTGACGGAGTTGTGCACGAGGCGATACCTCAAACTTGGGTAATTAAACCCTTTATTAACAATTATAAATTTCAAACAAACGATATTGCACGCAAAATATAATACCAGCTTAATATGAGATTCTGATTATGGCAAACGTTAGGGATAAAATACTTGATATGTTTTAGTCTACCTGAACTGAAAGCAAGTAAAGGCAATGTATATGAAATTAATGTAAGGCACGACTAAATGAGATGAAGCAATGATAATTAAAAGACACTCAAGTCAAGAATGAGAAGAGGAGGTCGCCAGCTGCGACCACCCTCCTTTTTACTTGATGCTTGGCGCAGCTGCAGCCATGCAAAGAAAGGGCTTGCCGCGCACTCAACATTTCATGGCAGAAAAGTGAATCATCAAAGGAAACATAGGAAAAATATGGAAATTATCGGTCGAGTTTCTCGACACTTTCGTTCGTAGCTGAAGTTATGCTGTTCAGCAGAAAAATGAGACTGTACCATCCAAACTAGTCCGGCGGTACTCTTTTTTTGAAAGTAACACACTACAGCGGAGAAATACCGCCGTTACACCTTAAAGGCACGCCTAGGTTGAGGGTGTTGAGCTTTTGGCAGCATATAATAGTAGAGCCCCCTATCAATCCAATGCCCAAGTCGCGGCGCAAAATGCCGCTTCGGAAGCGAGAAAATCGCTTCGGAACAGCGAAGATGCCCGAGGACCCCCATCCATGCCCGCCCATTTGTGTGCGCCCATCCAATCACCGTTCCGGAAAGCCGGCCTGTGGGTTCTCCGGAACGGGGACTGTCGGAGTTTTCGCGCAACATATTCGAAATCAGGGACATGAGAAGGCCCTGAAACGATAAAAACGTGGAATTCGAAAACCTGGGTGGACGGTGCCTTTAAAGACAGTGTCCGGGCAAATCTGAGCGCGTGCGTTTTTCGTCTGGAAACTGGTGAGGAGGCTTAACTAAGGCTTTGCCCAAGTTGCAGCGCAAGTGGTTTATTCATTGCTGAGAAATTTATCCCCAAACCCTTCGAGAGCGTCGACCGTAACTAACTTGCGAGTGACTAAGGACGACTCCCAACACGAACACAGTGCTAATTGAAGGAGAGCGGGTTACGGTCACGGCGCAGGCTTTAGGGTTTTGGTGTGTTTCTCAGCCGTGAATGATGATTTGCGCTGCCGTTTATGCATCGCCTTAGTTAGGACCCCCTTATCAGTCTCCACGCGAATAACCTAAATGCCCAAATTTGCTTGAACACTGCCTTAACTCCTCTCAACAATGTTCCTTTCCTATAAGCTATAGCGTTTGCAGTCCGCAGAGGAGAGCCTATTGGGTTTGCGCTCACAGACCGTGCTCAAAGCAGTGTCCGGGCAAGGTGAGGTTTCGCAAATTGAGTGCCATGCGTGCCTCCCCCCCCCCCCCCCTCAGATACAGCATCGCGCAAGTACGAGATAACGCTCGACCTAGAGCAAGAAAAATGACCGGGAAGTAGAGCAACTTACGCCTTGGGGCGGAGTCGCTCCAACCTGAATTTCTGTTGTGCGGCAGAGTGTGCATGCCGCCACAGTCAAAATCCTGGGCTCCTAAAGCGACCCTGCGTCTCAGACTTGGCGGGAATAGTTTCAAATTGTAAGGCTTTGGAGAGCGCATGTTCTCGCCGTTTTTGCGCCTTCTATGGTGGATTTGGATTCAGCGTTGCGGATAACTTCCGGTAAGTGGATTTTTTGAAAATCGCGTCTCTGCCCGGACACTGCCTTCAAACCCACCAACTTTCCACTGAAATTCTCCGAGCTGCCTTTTGGAAATTAGGTAAAGGCCCCGAAAAAGGATTTCACCCATTTTAAAGCTCAGATTCGGAGTCTGCGGGTCGAAAAGGCCCAGAACGTGCAAAAAGATGGAAATGCAAAATCTTCCGGGACATTGCCTTTATGTCAGATATTGTTTTCCGTTATAGGCGCCTGTAAAAGAATTGGGAACTCGTGGAGTTAATGTAAAAGATGTAAAATTGGAAAGCGTTGATATCTCAATTGGAACTAAGTGAGTTTTGTTTTGTTCTATACCCTTACAAAAGAAGATTTTTGAAGCTAATTTTCACATCGTTCAGACAGCTTCTTTCATCTGCAGATCTGACCCTCGCTTATGGACGACGTTATGGTCTAGTAGGCCGTAATGGTATCGGAAAAACAACGCTTATTAGCATGATTTCGAGGTTGGTTCGATCTTAGACAAAGCACGAAGTAAGAATTCGTCTTTGAAGTGGGCATCTACGAATTCCGGCTGGAATCACTTTGCTATCTGTCGAACAAGAAGTCGTAGGTGATGATACTCGTGTCATAGATGCTGTACTGGCGTCTGATTCTCGAAGGCAGGCAATGATTGAGAAGGAACATGTATTACAAGCTAGGCTGAATAAGTAAGTGTCTAATTGCTTTTGTTAGCAGAATATCAATTTGGTTTTCCAGAGAGAACATATCTGAAGCCGAGAAGAACAAATGGAGTGATGAATTATCAAAACTATATGCCGAAATGGAACATCTGCAACTAGATAAGGTTTGTATCTCAATCTGCGCCTGCTCTTTTGTCCTACTCACTCAGGTTTTGGATGTACTTTATCCACTTGAAATTTTGAATGAGTCATCAATTGATGTAGCATCATGCTTAGGTGCGTCTCTTACTTATAAATCATAGTTTTTATCATGAAAAGGAAGATATGTTGAAAATTGACAATTCCTTTCCCAAACATTTTTTAAGGTTTAACTTCGGTCTGATCGTTCTACACCTCTATTTCCAGTTATAGTTTCTTGCTTTAGGCTCCCGCTCGAGCTTCCTCAATCCTTTTTGGTCTTGGTTTCACACCTGATGAACAGAAGAAGCCAACCAGGTCGGCTCCTTTTTATGGATAATCTTAATTACGCCGATCGACCGTATGCTTGTACCAGCCATGATCATCCTCGTTGAAAAAAGTCTCGGAAACTGCTTGTTTATGATGAAAATTGAACATACATCGCAACATTTTTTCCGCTTCTCATCCTTATAGTTGTTTTTCCACGGTTTTGAGTGTAATACGTGCTTGTTTTCAGGGAATTCTCAGGTGGATGGAGAATGCGTGTTGCTCTGGCGCGTGCTCTCTTTGTCAAACCCGATTTGCTTCTTCTTGACGAACCGACGAACATGTTGGATATGAGAGCTGTGTACTGGCTTGAAGGACATCTACAGGTGAAGCGTATCATCTGCTTTCTATGTTACGTTTGATTGTTTTAGCAATGGGAAGGTACGATTCTTACCGTTTCCCACGATAGAAAATTCCTTAACGAAATCTGCACCGATATTGTACATCTGCATACAAGAAGACTGGATCACTACAAAGGAAACTACAATAATTTTGAAAAGGTTAGGCGGTTTAATTTTCTCCTGCCTTTAGACGCTGTGTTTGGTTAGATTTGTGAATTTTTCATTCATCCTTGTCTACATTTCATCTAGTTTCGCTGCTTGATTATCACCCAAATTTCGCTCCCAATTCAATAACATTCCTTTTTTTGATGTGATGCACTGTTTTTTGGATAGACTATGAAGTGAGCTACAAAAATGCACAGCTGCTTGATTTCTGGTAACAGATCAGAAGCAGAAAATTAGAAAAAATTCGCGTAACTTGCGATAGTTAGTCAAGACCGAGAGTTGACTGGAGCATAAAGCAAGAATGAGGCCATCTGCAACCTGAATGAAGTTGGATTATACACAAATGAGAATCTGCTAGCAAGTATACATGTGAAGCTTCGCTTTGATGCGTTTTGATTAAGTTGCGGCTTTATGTTCTTAGCTCAGCAAAATCTCGAATTTGTAGATATCGGAAAATGCGCCAATTTTCTTCGTTTTCTTACCAAGAATCAAACAGTTTGCTTATCTGTATCTCAGCTCACTTCATACTGCATCTAATCTCCAAGAACGAGTGCACCACATCTGAAGGGAAAATTATAATAGCAGTTGTGAAGCTCCGGTGTCAACGTTCCATTTGATTCAACTGGTTTGGCTTTGGGAAGGCGCGACTTCGTGACCTAAATAAGGCTAGGTAGTGATCAGAGAGCACTCGCGCGAGAGAGACGCAGATGCGTCGCGGGCGCGAGCGGCCTCAATTAGGCCACAAAGCCAAAGCCCCGCCCTGCTGAAGCCAAGCCAGTTGAATCAAAGGTTACTATCTTTGCCAAATCTTGCGTAGTTAGAAGACTGAATTACATATAACATCGGCTCCCAGATTCGTGTGGAGGTGGAGTCTTGCCAGCTCACTGCGTGGCATTCCTAGTGAGAGAGTGCGAAAAGCAATGCTATGACGTGGAGGTTCAGTAAGTTTACTTGTGTTATCAGGCAAAGTCTGCAATACACCTCCACACGAATCTGGGAGCCGATCATAAGTACCGATCATGCAGTATTCTCTATAAATCGAACGATTGCGTTCTTGCCCGGAAATCTGAATACTTTGCAAGCTTTTCAGACTATGAAAGAGAAGTTAACGCAACAACAACGAGAATATGAAGCGCAGCAAACCTTGCGGCAGCACACACAAGAATTTATTGATAAATTCCGATACAATGCAAAACGTGCCGCTATGGTCCAGAGTAGAATAAAAATGCTGGAAAAGCTGTAAGTTTTGCTTCATTAGAATCTTGCATTTTTAGTGATTTGGACCTCATATATTTTACTTCTTTACATCTAATAAACTGTGCAAGTTCTTTCTGTACCCGTCGCTATCATTAAATGTTGGAAATTTGCAGACCTGTTTTACATCCTGTTGAACTCGATGCAGATATCCATTTCAAATTCCCTGAGTGCGAGGACTTGAATAACCCTGTGCTACAACTTGATGACGTTTCCTTCAGGTTTGTTCACTTTAGACATATTAGTATCGATGCGTTTCTGCTTTCTGGATAGATGGTTTACTTGACTTGATTTGAAAAACCGTCAGGGAAATAACCTGTTATTAGGGTCTATTATGTGCACTCTAGGTATACCGATGATGCTCCGTTCATATTCCGAAAACTGGACCTTGGCACGCATGCGCATTCGCGAATCTGCATTGTAAGTGCTTACTTCTGATTTTGCGTTTGTACACAACTTGCTTGCTTAGGTTGGAGAAAATGGATCGGGTAAAACAACGTTACTGAAGTTGTTACTAGGAGAGCTAGAACCTTCTGTGAGTTTTCCATAGTAGACGTTAGATGTTTTCCATCTCTCTATTTTTTTTTTGTTTCATTATCTGAATTGCTTTTTCTTCGTACAGCTTAGGACCGCGCTTTGTGTTGAGCCTCTCCTTTAAGCATGAGATGCGACAGATGCAATTTAACACATAGGTCTTACTTCCACAAAGTGCATTTAGTTTTTCTGCCCGTTCTTTGTAACGAAAACCGACATTCTTGCATAGGTGGGTATTCGCAACGCAAACCGACGAATTCGAATAGGCTACTTCACCCAACACCATGTCGATCAATTGGATATGGATATGACCGCTATCGAAGTGCTTGCGCATAGATATCCAGGTAATGCCATACTGCCCATGCTCTTTCAATAGACGATTTTTTAGGCAAATCGCAAGAAGAGTATCGTACAGCTTTGAGTCATTTTGGATTAGTCGGAGATATGGCTTTGCAATCAGTGTATACACTGTCTGGAGGTCAAAAATCACGCTTAGCGTTCGCGAATATTGCTATGTTGAAGTTAGTCTGCGAAGTCCTCTTTCGTTTATAAGCAAAGAATTACCTTTTTGTTATAGTCCCAACTACCTCATTCTTGATGAGCCTACTAACCATCTAGATGTAGAGACCGTTGCTGCACTTGGAGCAGCTTTGAATAAGTTTGCGGTAAGTCTTCATAGCTGCAATTGGTTATTCTTAATCATTCTTTGTATTTAGGGAGGTGTTGTTCTAGTATCTCATGATGAGCAACTTATCGAAATGGTATGTAAGGAACTTTGGGTAGTCAAAGATAGAATGGTGGTGAACCTTGAGGGAGGTCTTGAGGAGTATCGCAAACAAGTTTACAAACAGTTGCAATTAGTTGGCTGATCTTATAGTTTCTCAGTTTCAATGTACTGCGAAATCCCTACATGCTGTGATACGGTTTAAGTGCAGTTACCACGACTGAGGAAACTCAAAGTTTTTGTGGTCTTGGTGGTTGACTCCGTCGTTGTACCTATCCTTGTTAGTCTCAACTGTTAAATTTGGGTTGATTACCGTAATGAAGTTTTTTCTTGTTTAAGCCGCTGCTTTAAATAGTTGTCCGTGAAAGAGCTACGCGATACCCAGTCGAGGAGCTCGTTGTCATAAAAATGTACTCCAGTTCCGTTTGCGAATTTGCGGGGTTTCAGGCGGTAAATATGAATTTTTTCAGCAAAAAATTAGCTCAGTTAGAATTGAGAGCAGCTCCATACTGCTTTAGTCTTTAATTCAACTTGTACTTCTACTTGTAACATGGGAATCCAGAACACTTGTGAATATAGGCCGTCCGCGGAGAACAGCGCTGTCGCGTCCATCGAAGACAGTTCATTACCGGAAAAGGCGCAGAGAAAACAAGCAGCGAGAGTGCACGAGAAAAGAGGAGTGACGCGCGGTACACACTTTGCGCACTCTCCGCGCCCTGCGCGGACGGCCTATGCTAGATTTATTAGTAGACTGAATATGAATAAGAACAGACGGCTAAGACGAGGCGACTATAAAAAGTTATGAAGGGGCGTCTTTACGCTCGTCTACGCGCACAGGTCAATACAAAACAGCAGATCACTAAAGTCAGTAACAACACAACAAAAATAAACACTACATTGCAAAACGATCCTAATGAGCTATTACGGCTAAGGTAACACCGGTTACGGAGGCTAAAATTTGCTGCGTGATTTTGGTACCCTCTGTATCAATAGAAGTGAGGAGGCTCGTGCGTCTCGGATCCTGCAGGACCGCCCTATAAGCTGCTGCAAGACGAAGACGGTCGTTTCGATGTGCAACGGTTGCGAGACCGCATTCGTCTTGCAGGAGCTTATACCTTGGCTCGGCCCTCTTTCGCGAGGATAGATTTCCAAACCTTTTTCCTCGCTTAAAGGCAATGGCTCGGCAAAACTGATCATTTATTTATTTATTTATTTAAGACACAAGACGTGCCATCCAGAACAAAGGACGAAAACACTCAGAACATGAAGTAACGAACAAAACAAAATGATTATTATCAGCTCGAGTGCAGTACCTAAACAGCGTGTTACAAGCAATGGCTCAGGAAAATTGCAATTACGACCTTTCCATCCCTCCTTGGCCTTCTGGATGCGCTGAGTTCAGGGCTGTGCTTGATAAGTCAAAATAATGCGTTTCATGCGTCTTCCGATCTTGGAGATTGCGTAGGGGATATCCGAAGAAACTGCAAGGCAAAAAGATGTTCAGGCTTAACAAGCTATTCCCAAATAACAACGATGCGGTGAATCTGACCCAACCAACGTGGACGAAGTAAAGACTGAAACACTAATTAACTCAAAGTTTCAACGGTCGCAAATATAGTATTAGGTTGGCACATAAGTTTTGCAACTTTCCCCATAACTTCTTTCTTATTCAAGTAGCCCTCTCATTATTTGGCACCATATAGGCTGTGATGTAAGCTGCAATCCGCGCAAACCGTTTGATGCAGAGAGCAGAGTGAAAGAAAAAAAGCAGAAAAAATAGAAAGGATGAGAAAAAAGAAAAATTCTTCGAAAACTACTAAAAAAGGCGCAAAACCTGAATCGAACGTATCAAAAGGAAAGGATGCAAAGGATGCAGCGATCTGTGCGGTTTGCGGTCAGTGCGGTCAGCTGCAGTTTGCTGCCTGCTGCAGTTTACCGCGGTCAGTGCGGCAGTCTGAAACAACTTATAGGTGAAACCGCTCGTCTCTTTTGTAATTGCATAAAAGAACATAGATGGAAGGATAAACAGCGAATTTCCACCCATTTGGAAACGCATAGACTATCAAGGCATGAAGGATGGCTACAAGAATCTTCAAATGCATGAACCAATTTCAGGACGCCAGCGCGCAAATTTCTGGAAGCATTGTAAAAAAGCGCCAGAAATCCACATAACACCCGTAAAGACGAATGCCTTGCAATCACGAAAGTTATCTCCGTATCTAAGCCAACTATACTGACCGTCACACTCAATACGTCCATATCCGGTCATCTAGCGGTCATGCACCGAGAAATCGTATTTGTAAGAGCGACTTGGCAAAGCTTTTGTCCAGAATCGGCTTGGACTTTTCATTGTCAGGCCGTAGAATTTCTCCGCGTCATCACCGACTGATTTCCCATTCAGTCTCTTACGGAGGCGAATAGCCGAAACGTTGGCCTTGATTTTTATACCTCCGGTGAGGCTAAAGAACACCAACTTGATATAAACCAAAAACTTCTACTTTGGTACCTTAGAAAGTTATTCATCGATTTAGTCATCTGTCTTGGAAAAGCACATATTAGGCAAAGTCCAAAATTGCGATAATCAAAAATTATTTTTTCGTAATGAGAAGAGCTTCTGATCGTCGTCAGAGTTTGTGGGCATTGCTGGCCCCGCTTACACTTTGCTGCCTGCTCGTTCGCTCCTGGTTGACGTTCGCTTTTCTGGTAGAAAAGCTACAATGGAGCGATGTATAGCGTGACTCAATCGGACATAGGCTGAAGCATTCAATTGGAAGCAACGTCTGCCCCGGTTTATGCGCACAGCGCTGGCTTTTGCATGTTGGAGATCGAAGAGAATAAAGAGAAGCACATTTGGGTTACTGGCACGGTATAAATAATACTGTAGTGAAACGACGCGAACAGTGGCGAGCCGCTTCTACGGCTTATATACACCGGAGACATAACAGCATTGATGCCACTTCTTCCAATTTTGGTACTCTGCTCATCAAAAGGAATCGAGGTATAGGGCTTATCAAAATGAGTGTCGTTTGCGCCAGCATCTCCGTCTTCGCGCTGGACTCTGCGTCTCTTCCGCGGGACTGCTCTCTAAGCACTTTCTCAGGGCGAGCGTGAGAAAGGCCGAGCCTCAATCGATTGGAAGTGATTAGGGAACATGTGCCGCAGAAGAGACGTAGAGTCCAGCGCGAAGATGGAGATGCTGGCGCGAACGACACTTATTTTGATAAGCCCTGTACAAGAGTGTGGAAATATTCAAAACAGTCAAAATCTATTTTCCTTTCTTCTTAGCGGCTTAGCGTGCGGCGGCAGCTCGTAGGCATAGTTTAGGAACACTGTGGTGGAACTATGTCAGCACTTGGAGACCATGTGGAAGCGGCTAATCTACCTTCAATGAAATTGGCTTCAATCATAAGGAGCGCATTGAGGTGAATGCTAAGAAGCTTCACTATTCTGAGGTGTACGGTAAAATTCCTTGCACTCTATGTAGCGCCGCGTGCGCTCGTAGACACTATAACAACTCTACACGAATGTCGCCGCGTTTCAGTTGAGTTTGCTGCCTCATGAACCTGTTTTAACATGGCGAGTAAACTAGATTATTTTCAAGTTCAATAAGATCATTTTGCTGGTAGAGTCTCATTTTATCCCATCGGTCCCCATCACTGGCTGCTATTACCGAGGTGAGCAGCCCATGGAATGCGTGAGCACTGAAGCTCCAGTCAAGATATATCGCACTCTTCTGCCTTCAAACGCCGAAGGCAAGATTTATGACGTGTTACCACAAAGTTTGGAAGGAAGCATACTATCGATTGACTTGTCAAAACTGTTTCATCTCAACAATCGCCTACTTTGTCGAACTTAGCCGTGTACAATGCTATCCTGCCCAGTTATCCAGCGTTCTGATTATCCTCTCAAAGGCCATTAACAAAAAAAGGGAAAGGAGTCCATTCCCTTGTAAAAACGATTTCTTCTTCGTATTCACAAGTACGATACACAGTCCGAAATATCGTACTCGTCGGCGATCCGGTCCCGCCTGCGCCACTCGTCTGGGGATGAGACGGGTTCCGTAACGGCGTTGGATCATCAAATTTGCTTCCTCTATTCCTATTCTCTGCACTGCTTTCTCCTTCACATCATCCCCTTTACCTTCTCCCTTCTCTACACACCGATAGCATTTTGTGCCGCCTCGCCATTTTATGCACTTACTAATAAACTATCATATTGTGATCGTCAGAGCTCCGGAGTCTCGGAATTCTCGGATCCGCACTTCCGCCTCGCCTCGGCAGATTCGCGTCCTCGAGGGTATTCTGTGGGCGCTTCTTCCACGCCTGAGTAGTAGTTGAAGATTGGCGCGTGAAAAATGCCCAGATGATACATTTGCGGAGGTGGCGCAAGACCAGGTGGGTGTTCCCAGTATCCAAACCGCTGAAGCTTTAACACTCACATTAGGTAGCCTGTATGTCCGCTTACAATTCCGCTACAAATCACTGTTTTTGAAAGCGAAATATGCTTCACCGCGCTTAATGACCATGGAAATTGCTTCAATGACGACTTATAAGATTTTTCTTTTTGGAAATTAGTCAACAAATTACTGTGATATCCCATCTAAGATGTCTTTCCAAGTGGTTGAAATTTACCCGATTTTCAGTAATTGCTCTGCTGCAAAGCAAATGCGCCAAAAAATCCGCGTATTATGGGGCGCGTTATACAGAAGAATGTTAGTGGAGAGCAACCGCTTCGCAACACATACGAGCAGCTGCGCCCAGACTACTCGCGTTTAGAGCAAACTGGGTGCGGTTTGTACACCTGAAAAGTGTACTTTTGACTTGTGCATCAGTGGTAGCATCTATCTCATAGGAACTAAATGGAAGTGAATGCGCCGGTGTCACTGACGTTCGCTAAACACTTCTGCCGTGGTCATTCTGATGAAATTTGAATTCAATTGCCAGGGATTCCATCAAAATTTCTGGCAACTTGGTACGCGTTTGTAAGGTTCAGTGCGTACGATTTGTAAGGTTCAGTGCTCTCTTGTTGTAGTCTTCATTTTTAGTGCGGAATAGGACCGAAGGTTAGACAAAGATAGGATCACAAAGGAATTACCTATCACTTGTATCACTTGTGTCCCCGTGGATCATCGTGTTGCACGAGCGGGTACCAGTGATGCATCCATTCGTCCCCGTCTCGGGCTATCGTTGACCAGTGTCTAGCATCGCAACAGGAACAGTGGAACGCTCTGAAGGACTTCATCAGAGGTCTTCGTGAACATATCTGACCATCGCTTCGGCGGTCTCGTTCGCGTTTGACGTCCAGTGGCATCCAATTTGTTACAGCTCTCGTCCACCGGTTGTTGCCGAAGCGCATTACATGCCCGGCCCATCTTATCTTGTTCTGCTTGGCGTACGCGGCAGCGTACCTGATCTTCGATCGTTGACCTAGGGTAGAACTTTGTATTCCCTGCCTCACTTGCTGAGTTGGTTCATCCTAGCATCACTCTCTCGACAGCATGTCGATGACGCTAATCGCATGTTCATCCTGCTTCCTCATTGTCCATGTTTCAAAGAAGGAAGAACCGTCGAGTTGAAGAGATGGGCACAGAGCCAGATGTTTCTGGTCTTCTTCATTACGTCCTCAATTGTCTTATATGCTTCCCATGCTGCTCGTTCCCTCCTGCTCAGTTCCGCAGCTAGATCGTCCATCATATTGATTTCCCCACCTAAGTGGGTGTAGCTTGAGCACTTGATGTTCACTCCGTTAAGCATAAAGGAGCTCAGGTACTCTTCCGTTCTTCATGAACATCGTCTTCGTTAGGTTCAGCAACCGATCTTTCCACATTCGTCAAACTGGGCCAGCATTTGTTCCGCCTGCGTGGTGCTTGGTGTCATTAATACAATGTCATCAGCAAAGCGAAGGTGATGTAATTGCCGGCCGTCGACTTTCACTCCCGTTTCTTCCCATTCTAACGTCCGCATGACGTTTTCGAGGGCGCTGAATAGCTTCGGCGATATAGTATTGCCCTCTCGTACACCTCTCTTCACGTCAATGATGATGTCCTTGTAGAATGTTGTGATGCTGGTTGTGAATCCGCCATAGAGCTCACAAATTATCCTGATGTGCTGAATGGGAATACCATGGTTACTCAAGGCATTGATGACGGCTTCAGTCTCAACCGAGTCAAAGGCCTTCTTCAACTCGATGAAGATGAGAGAGAGCGGCATCTTGTACTCCCGTGATACTTCGATGAGCCTTGACATCGTGCATATGTGGTCTATCGTGAATCCTCTTCGAAACCCAGCTTGCTCGCCTGGTTGTCCTTCATTTAACTCTCTTCCGATCCTGTTGAGAATGACTCACGTAAAGAGTTTGTAGACTACGGACAACAGACAGATGGGGCGATAGTTGCCAATGTCGCAAGGATCTCCATTGTTGTATAGCAGCACAGTCTTGCTGGTTCTCCATGGACTTGGAACCATGCCTTCCGTCAAGTACCGCGTGAAGAGCTTTGCCAAAGTTCTAATGGGGATTGGCGAAAAATTCTTCAGATGTTCTGGTTTAATCCTTTCGACACTGGGCGCGTACGATTTTTCATCGACATGATAGCATGACGAATCTCGTAGGAAGAACCGACGGTGCGACATAGTCGTCCTCCCTGAGATGAGTTGAAGGCAGGTGGACATGGCTGTCAAAGAGATCCGAGTAGAAATCGTGGATGACATTCTCTACTGACATTCGGGAAACAGTTATGGTTTCGTCAGGTCGGTGAAGTGCGGTCATCTTGGTCTTGAGGTTGCCAAAACTTCGGCGGGCGTTGCGTATACTTCTTCCAGCCTCAGCGGCGTCAACGTTACTGCTGCTCTTCTCTTTTTGAGATCTTCTCTTATCGCTTCTCTGCATCGCTTCGCAAGCTCGGATGTCAGTCGGTAATCACTTGTGGCTCGTGCTCGTCCACGTTGGCGTATCAGCTTTAGAGTCTCCAGTGAAAGAGGTTTCCTTGTACTTTTTGGACTCTCGGCTTCTTAGCGCAATCGTGGGGATGCTGGACGGTATTCTTGGTATTCTCCGTCGATGTTGCCGATCACGATATCTCTCCAAAAGTTCGATAATGAAGAAAAAAGGTCCCAGTTGATAGTAGTTGCGGGACGATGTTTCCTAAACTTAACCGTTCTTTCTCCCCGTGGGAAGTAAAACTTGGCACGTAGGAGGCGATGGTCTGATCCCATAAAGAACTTCGAAACAACAGCAACGTCCTTCAGGCAATTACCTTCTATTGACGATGATGTGGTCAATCTCGTTATGGTATTCTCCACCGGGAGATTCTTAGCTCCAGCGTCGGGAAGGGGCCTTTGGAACTGCGAGATTGGGTGGTCTTCGTTGTAGGATAAACTCAGGCAGTCTTTCCCCTTGTTCATTCCACTATTGTCCATGGGTCCCGATGTGAATTCTGCAGGTGACCTTCTTTCTCCGATCCTCGCGTTAAAATCACCGACGACGATTTTGTAGAAGGTGTGGTCTTTTCTGTAGAACCCTCTCCAAGTTCAGATAAAAAGCCTCTAGCTCGTCGTCGTTGCTTGATGTCGGGCATACGCAATGAAGAGGGTCAAGGTCGGGATTGGTCCTTTGATAATCGTGAGCGTCCGATTCGGGTTGTTAGTTGTTCGAAGGAGTCGATGTTCATGGCCAAACTCATGTTGACAAGGACTAACACCACCTACTCCTCTGCTGCCGCAAGTTCCTAAGAACAGTTCCTCTCCATTCTCAAAGGTAGCATTCAGCGGATGGTGTCTTCTTGTCTCGGTCAGTCGGATGATGGTGTACTTGATTTTCTTGGCTTGCACCATAAGATCTTCGATGATGCGTCCGACGCGAGCGTCCGCTAAGTACAGATCGTCATCATTGTACGTCTCTTTTCAGCACCCCACTGGCGCTGCCTTACCAGTCGCTCTTCCAAGATTAAGGGACTTTTCAACTTATTACTGTGTTTAACGATTAAATTACTCGCAGAAGCAGCTTGTTAAGCTCAATTCTCCCGCGAGGGATGGTCGGAGCTCATAGTTCCTCATTCATAGCGCAACACTTCCACGGTGACTGACAATTGGTAAAGTCCTAGTGACGGTGATCCAGTTTTAGCCTTAGCATTTATGATGTCTTCTTACGGTGCACTATGCACGAAAGCAGTTAGGAGATAGCGGTAAAAGTTTCTGACGGCATAAACTAGGAGCAGTCCCTCCTTCTCAATCTACGAATAGTTTTTTTCTGGCAGTGAAGGCACGGCTTGTACGGCAAACGATCCTCTTCGATTCATTAGGATAGCGGTGAGAAATCACTGCCCCGATTCCATAATTGCTTCCGTCAGCGGCAATGATGATCGGCTTCCGAGGGTCGTGATGGCACAGTAGAAGGTCCGAGGTCGTCAAGACTATGCGAAGACGGACCAAAGCTTCTTGGCACTCCTCATTAGGTCAAAAGATATCTGTCGACGACTACCCCGTTTCGTGCATTGACACCACCGCAGGACCTTTTAAGCATTTCCAGCTTGACAATATGCCGCAGGACGCGGGGACTTGGTAGCTCGCAACATCCCTGTCCGTTAACTCTTTTGTTGATTTAAGAATTTCACAGCGTTTTTTCTTCTTATTTTTCATTTCAGACAATCAGCCGTTCTAGTGTTTATGTGAGACCATCGCCGCGAGCAAAATACAGAAAAGATTGACATTCTCTGGAGTCGCAGTGGTAGATATCATGGCTATGATTGGGAATGCATGTTTTTCAAGGTTTTACAATGATTTGACATGCTTCCTAGGACAAATCACTGAAGTGATTACTTCTGCACTCCTACATCAGGGAGCCATGTACTCAGATAATCGCCGGGGGCAGGCGGTCTGCAAATTCGCGCTTTTCTGCAAGCGGTCAGCAGAATTTTGGGGCCTGGCCAAACCTTCAGCGAGCGGTACTTCCTTTATTGTTTATTGTCCTGCTAGCGGGGCAGAATACAGAGTTTTCTGCGGGCGCTCGTCAAATAATCTCTCTCAGCGAGCGCTGACCAAACTTTCAGCAGGCGCTCGGGCTCTTTTCAAACAGTTTCGGGCGTACGTCGAGTAAATGTGAGACTCTATGTTGCAGAGGTGTCATCGATGGTTTAATTACTCAAGTTTGAGGTACTTTCTCTTAGCGGAAAGTACCTGAGGGCTGTGCGGTCCTCCACAAAGGACCGCGCGGCCCTCAATATTTCTGCGTATTCTCGCGGAAAGTCCGCGAGAATGCGGCCAATGCGCCGCTACTAATCCATAGACAAACCGCAATTGTTCTTTGAGCATTCATCTAAAAAATGGCCAAAATTCTCCCAAATATCTGCAAGCGGACCGCAAGAAATCGGCGAACTATTTTTTCGGTGCCCGCTTGCTGAAAATTCGCGTGGCCGCCTGCCCTCCGCGATCTGAGTAGAAGTGCTGAAATAAACCTTAGAGTGGTCTCATCTAAGGAAACTCCAAGATAGCTACCACTGTTTATAGACAAAGCACGCCACCTAATTTTGCCCGAGGCGATGATTCACCGTTTTGAAAAAGAATGTTTGGTGAGTAAAAAGGGAGAGGAATTCGAGAAATGTGCCTGAACAAATTTTTTCCTTACCTTTCAGTATTCATCAAAGTAGAACGTAGGGTACTTGAACATTGAGAGAAGCTAAAAGAGAAGGAAAACGAATGACAGACTGAAATACGTAAATTGAGAAGAAAAAACATGTGAAATACTTAAATCAATAGAAGCGTCTAAAGGACAGTGTTGCTGCGCTACGAAGTCCCGGCGCGCTGCAGCGTACTGTCAAGCTGGAACGGCTCCGAGGAGGCATGCGCACGGTGGTATAAATGCACGAATCGGGGCAGTCGTCGACGAATATCCTTTAAACAGTGTGTCTTTCCCTTTCAAAACGTTCATTGGTCTCAATGCATCTTTGGCATAAGAGACGAGGAAAGCGGAACCGTTCCAAGGTAAGACTTGAGCTGCTTCACATCTACTGGCAGCCTGTGGGCGAAGGCGGCAATCCTTTCAAGGTCACGGCGTTGGCTTTTCTCGTTGATAATAAATTAAAATCAAGCTGGATTTAAAAAGCGGCACTTTCCACTGAGAGCGCGCACTCCGTATCTTGAAGGCCTTGGAACAGCTCAGAAGCGTTTGCGTGTTCTCCATACTAGTCCTTCCAATGACCACACCCTCGTTCCAGGCCTCGGCTCCGTTAATGACTGACGTGGTGAAATCGCTCATCAGCGACTGAGAGATTTCCGGGCATTCTACACCTAGCGTTGAGCGGTTGCATCAAAGAAGTGCGTGACGTATTGATGGCCAGCTCCATGTTCTCTCATCCATTCCACATTAGGCGTCGCCATGTCAATGTGGTAAATAGAGATGGTTCTCCAATCCTCTGGCAAAGAAGTCCTCAGTAAATATCGGGTGTCGAATCAATTTCAAAAGTTCATTCAATCTGGTAATGTACATGCACATTGCTCCATTCTATGCAGGGAGGTTGGAAGCGATTCTTTTTGAGTAGCTGACAAACGACAGTATCTGATAGCGACGAGGCTGTCCAACTCTGCGTTGACAAGAGGGTCCTTGCTCTACCGCAAACTTTTCGCTTCGGCACGTAGACAGGTGCATACTTTTCCAACAAAGGTGAGCTTTGAACCTGTCAACGTGTCTTAGCTCATCCTTGATCACTCCTGGAATTTCGGCAAGTAATAATCCAGCCAAAGGGGCTTTTACGTCACAACAAACGGCAGAAAGAAGGTCTGGAAAAGACGGCAGTTGTTGTAGCATGTTTATTCGCAGCAAACTCAAGTGGTTGACCCAGGATAACCTTATACCATCGATTTCGTTACATGTTAGCGGCATCTCATGGCTCCATCCATTTCAGCGACTCGCTCAGTACAGCAGAAGGGGCCTTCAGGCTTGACAATCCTAATTCTATCTACATACCGCGGCTGATTATCGGTACGTTGGCATTGTTGTCTAGTGCATTCTCACATCCAAGTTAACCAGCTTGACCTTCATGTAGCCATTGAGCTCCCGTTTTGGGATTCCTCTATGAATTTGTTAATTAATGATGGATCTATGCATTTCAAAAGGTCACTTCGCCTTATACTGCCTTCCTTTGGATCGAACCATATTAAACCAAGCGCTTCACTGCTCGTATTAAGTTGCTTAGATTGGCTTTAATGTGCACCTTTCAGTACGAGAACAATGCTGACCTTATGCACAGCAACAGGGTACATGCTTCTCATAAACTTCGTCATGCACGTTTATTCAGGTGAGGCCATCAACAGAATTTTTGAAAGGTCGTTTAGCTTAGCTAAAGTTTCTGAATAACAGTCATTTTACCAACAAAGTTGAACCCGCATTCAACATTTGTATAGCCTGCAAGTTGGATTTTGAAGCTGTAGCTACGAAAGAAGCTGCGGCGCTCGCAATGGAGCATTCATAATAAAAAATCGTCTAGGAACTGTGAGTAACAGTCAACTGGCGAATTCTTCGAGTTTCATTAGCGAAAAGATGCATATCTTGATCTATTATATATTTGAAATTTTCGGGTCTTGGCAAATCATGCTGGAATCAGTATAGACTTCAATGACATTGCTGTATAATGTGCCTACATATTTTTGTCCGGATTCTGACTAGCATCCGCATTGCATCTTACACCGTCGCTTCATCGCAATTTTTTTGCTCGAACACGAATACAGCGATTTCCCAGGATAATGTTATTTTTCATGCTTTTCGAGCTAAGTTTACTGGGGTCAGCACTATTTTCCAACTTTTTGGATTCTTAGCTCTGAAGCAAATGCATGCGAGCGTACATATTCTGCCACATGCATAAGCGACGGGTTCCTTCATACTACGTCGCAGGACGCGGCAGCCTGCCGCGTGCGCCGCAGTACGCAGCGTACGCCGCTGCAGTCGCAGTGAGAGTAAACTCATGCACCTCTTCAATGTATTTCCATATCTTCTGCTCGTTCGTGTTCTCCGAGAGTATTCCTTCAGAGTTTGCCTTTTTTCTCTTTTAACTTTCATCGCTGACCAAATGTTCTTCATTCATTTTAAAGTCGCGTGCTCTCTCGACTTTTGATTTTGCACGGTTTGCGTCATGAGTTATCGATTTTGCATAACCTGATTCTAGTATTTTGTTGTTGCTAAAAGTCTTTCATACAAATACATTGCCTAATGGAGAGGTTTCGATGAAAAGACAAAAATCTAGCAGCTGATGCGTAGAAATAAACAAACTAACCAGCGCATTGAAGTCATTGATGACAACAAACTGGAGCGAGGTAAGTTTCGTGGAATCGAGGGCGCACACAGTATCAGAACCTGAGTAATCATTTGATCAACGATGAGGCAAGGCAGGGAAGAAAAATATTGCAAACTCCAAAAAATACTATTGAAGAACACGAACGTGCAGCAGATCTGGAGATACATTGATAAACAGCGTAGCTGCACTGCCATGGACGTATTTTCACTCTGCAGCGGCGCACGCCGCAGGATGCGGCAGGCTGCCGCGTCCTGCGCCGTAGTATGAAGGAACCCGACGACCACAACAGTTTTTGTGGCCACGTGACAATTTTGACGTGCTCATATGTTTGAAAAATTTAGTCCAAATTTGAACTATCGTTTATTCGTTGACCGTAACGACTGCTGACCGCGCGGCGACCGCTGCGCGTGCATGATGTTTTCGTAGAAAAGATGAATAGAAAGAAAACAGAGGATTCTTCTCATCTTTATAATGTAGAAAAGAAACAAAGAATTCTTCTCATCTTAAGCCACGGTCCAACTTGTCACTTTTTCGCAAGTTTAGAAGGCACGCGTCGCAGTCGCCACGCGGTCGGCATTCCGTACGGTCAACGAATGAACGATACTTTTTGCTTCAAACAGATCGGCTGCTGGAAGGTGGGGCTTCATGACCTAAGAGGCAACTGCTCGCGTCCGCAACGCATCTGCACCTCCCTCGCGAACATGCGCTCTGATCATTTTCTAGCCTCAATCACGTCACGAAAACCCGCCTTCCAGCCGTCGATCTTATTGAAGCAAAGAGTATTTCACAAATCATGCTTATGCCTTGTATAGTTTCTTTTGCTCTAATGAATGGTTTCGTTGCTCCGCATATTGCGCGATAGCTAGAAAAACGAGTTTTTTAAATAATAACTTAGCACCGTAAAGAAGTTCTTTCCGTCCCCAGAAAAGCTCATCTTTCGTCTAATCAAAACTTTGGATCCCCAACACTAATGTACCAACTTACAAGAATAGTATACTTGGTGACCGTGTCCATTCCTTATGAAACATGTAACAATAAATACGTCTCAAAACGTTACAAAATTGTTATCGCTATCTGCTAGGCATTGGTCTGAAACAACTTATAAGCTTTTTCCCGCCTAATTTTTGCTCTCTACATATTTTTCTCACAAGGAAAAGACCCCTCACTCAAAGTGGCTTTTCCATACGTGAGCATATCATTCTGCTGGTCTTAGGGCATAAGTATCAGATCCGTGTTCCTTAGCTGCTCAATGGTCTTCTATGAAAAGTTATGAACGACGGTTTCTCACGATGACCACTGCACATTATAAGTGCGAGGGTTCAAGGAATGTACAGGGGCTGTATGCATCAATCTCCCGTTTTGAAAGCGGGCTATCATTTTCAATAGAAAATGATCGCCCGGCCGGGTTGGCCGCCCGACTGGTGATGTGTGAAGTATTGAAAATGATCGCCGGGAGATTGATGCATACCGCCCAGGTGTGGACGGATGGGCAGATGAATAGCTGCGAAGACTGTGGCGCAGGTGGTGTAAAGTTCGCGTCCTTGTGGAGCCAAACTTTGCATTTTTGCAAATAGCATTTTATGAATTCGCAGACGATTTTCGAGCAGGCAGACCGTCGTCGAAAGTTGTCTGCGAATTCACAAAATAGAATCTGCAAAAAATGCAAAGTTTAGCTCCATAGGGACGCAAGCTTTTCACAACCTGCGCCAAAGTCTCCGCAGCTATCACTCGCTCATCCATTCAGAACTGTACATTCCATGGCGCCTTGAACTTATAATGTGCAGTAGTCGTCGTGGAGAAACTTCACTCATAACTTTTCCCAGGAGATCATTGAGCAGCTAAGGAACACGGATCTGGGGCGGTATGCATCAATCTCCAGTTTTGAAAGCGGGCAATCATTTTCAATAGAAAAATGATTGCCCGGCCGGGTTGGCTGCCCGACCCGTAATGTATGAAGCTGCGGCCAATCATTCTTTTATTAAAAATGATCGCCCGCTTTCAAAACGGGAGATTGATGCATACCTCCCCTGGTATTAGTGCTCCAAGACCACCAGAATGATATGCATCGCGTGCGGAAACCCCACTTCGACTAAGGTCCTTTCTTTATCAGACAATCGCGGAGCAGATAGCAAAAGCACATGAAACTACACAGTATATCAGCATAGGATGTATCTAGTGATATGTGCCTAGGGTGTAACAAATGGACGGGTTCTATATATAGTCAGTACTATAACCGTCGAATACCACTAGACCAAGACACCAAAATATCAATTGCCACGCGGGTCTTTAGTGTGACGGAGTTGTGCTCGAGGAGATACCTCAAACTTGGGTAATTAAACCTTTATTAACAACTATAAAATTCAAATAAACGATAATGCACACAAAATAAAAGACCAGCTTAACATGAGATTCTGATTATGGCAAACGTTAGGGATAAAATACTTGATATGTTTTTGTCTACCTGAACCATAAGCAAGTAAACGCACTAAGAATGTAAGTAAATATAAGACAACCAAATAAGATGAAGCAATGACAATCAAATGACGCTTGAGTCAAGAACGAAAGGAGGAGGTCGCCAGCTGCGGCCCCCCTTACTTTTTACTTGATTCTCGGCGCAGCTGCAGCGTACAAAGAAAGAGCTTGCCGCGCACTCAGCTTTCAAAGGCAATCAAAAATGAATCATCAAACAGAAAATACAGAGAAAATATAGAAATTATCGGTCGAGTTTCTCGACACTCCGGGCCTGCTTGATGATCGTTATTCTCCATCAATCGTCTCCTTCGCCTTCGTTCTCATATTCTGCTTCTAGCGTCTTCTTTTTCGGCTAGCTTAAGAGCAGCAATTTCGGCCGAGCAGCTGCCCAATGAATGCTCATAGACGTCGTTGTAATTTGAGCACTGCTTTGGCATCATCATAATGGGTACCGGTGGCTGATGAGCCAACGACATAAGATCGTCTTGAAGCCATCTCCTTGAGAAATCCAGTTTGTCAGAACTCTTCGGTAGAACGATGGTTTCGGTGACGTTAAAATCGACTGACTCAGTTTCAGCTGGCGGTGGTGGAGGTGGTAGAACGATATCAACGGGTGAAGGATGATGATAAGTTGCCTTTTTCAGAGAATAATATCGCAAAATCTTAGAGGAGTTTCTCATGAAGCTTTTCTTTGATTTCTGACTGCAATAGGCAGAAAGGTCGGCATAGGAGACGAAAAAACAGTAGTATGAGCAGCATAATTCCTTTAAGAAAGCGGAATCCACAACACACTCCTTGCAGTGAAAAACAAGCGTAGGTGATTCCCAAAACGATTAGTAGCGCGATTACTGCTACTATCAGCGTTTTGTACCACTGCAGGAAGACTTCCGCGATGTGCCAAAAATCTGGCCACTGAGTTTCTGCTGCTTGGTCTCCGTTTCCAGACAGCCATTGTGTCATCATTCCATGAGCTGTTTGTGTGAATCTGAGAATGCCTCCTACTTCAAAAGTTGTTACAATTGTTCCACAAGACACTGAGCATGTCATTTGCACTCTCGCTCGATCTAGGCTGAACTGAAGCTCCGAAAGCGCTCCTTGTTGGTCGCAGTCCACAGTGAAACTGGCAGACTCGCAGATGATTTCGGCTTGAGTTTGCTTTGGTGCCGTACACTTGATTGTAGCTTTTGCGCCCCTGGCGCATTTGTAGCAACCTGTTAGAATTGCATCCGCGATTGTGCAGACTGTGCTATCCACCACCACATTTGTTCGTACATTTTCTTGGATGGTTACGATGATCTCAGCTGTCGTTAGGCTCTGTACCTCAGCTTTTACTTGTCCTTCGTCGTTTTGCTTGAATGAAACCGCTGGAAATATAGCTGGCAGACGATTTCTGACGTCCCCAAACATCTCAGAGATGCTTACGTCTTGGCATTTGCAGTTAGCTTGGACTTCCGCTGGTGCACATTGGCAGTTGTCTATAACCGTGCAGTCCAGTTGTTCTGCTGCAGTTTTGTTGGTGCACCAAAGAGGCGGTTTCATCACGGAATTCCAGAGTGCCGTGTTGTTTCCATCGGTGATAAAAGCTGTGTTTAGCAGCGGGATTGGTGGGATGGTTACCGAGGTTAACGTGAGTGTGAACGCATTCCAGATGATGGGTACATTGGGAACCATGATTGCAGTAAATATGCGTGTCACTCCTTGTATTGCATCAAAGTCTGTGAACTTGACTTTGGCTGCCAACGTCCAGCGATTGCAGTGGAAAATTTCGAATACTTGTGGGGATACTGGGGTGAGGTAGATGCGATAGAAAAGGCAGCCTGAACTCCAATAGAAACAATCGCACCCTGGTCCTCCACAGGATTCGACGCAGGCCGTGATTCCTGGATAGTGATTCCCTTTCTCTAGCTCCGGTATGAGGCTTGTGGCGTTTATCGACGCGCATTTGCTCCCTACGCAGGAGCCTGTGTGCGGGCATCTTTTGCTGTCCACCACATTGTAGACAGTGTCGCGAGTGTACATTTCGTGCTCTTGTTCACAGGCAAGACTGAGCAGTTTCCACGATGCCCTAACCTCATGGATGGTTGAATTGTTCCTTATTATCCTGAAACATGCCTCTCTTTTGAAAGGGTTGATTTTGAGGACTTCCGATACGTGAATCTTGCAAATCTCGGTTCCATTTGCCTTTGTGCACACGGCAGACTTGTGCGAGAAGAGATTCACTAATTGACATCCTTCTGCTGTACCGACTGTCATGCTCATTATGGCGACAATAGCAAGTAATTCTATAAGTTCCGATGCTCGGATTTGCTGTCGTCTTCGTGCTCGTTGTAAAGGTCGGCACCCACTGCGAACAATGCTCCTGATGCCGTTCCACAAAAGGCGTAATGCGATCCGACATGGCTTCCCGAGCGTGAGCGGCACATAGCAGAATACGTAGCATCCAGTTATGAAGAAGTAGATGGCTATTGTAGTCGCTACGATCGCTCCAACAGGCCAGCATTCAGGATTGAAAATGACCGCTGAACAGAGTATGCAATCGATCTGGTCGCAGAACGGAGTTGGCGGGCAGGTAGTTTCTATTATCCTGATTGTTTCATTGTACAGAAGTTTCCATTGTACGAACTGTTCATAGAGGGTTATCTGTGGCGGAAAATGGATTGTCTCGTTTGTCTTCGGCACCGAAATTGATTTGCAATAACCTTCCGCACAGACCTCATATGGGACAGTCTCCATGGAAAGCAACTCAACTCCTCCTGGAATGCATTTGATTGAATGTGTTTTCTTCGCTTGTACCTTTGCCAGAGCATTCGCGTTTCCGCAAAGTGCGCTCAGAAGACAGATCAATAGGAGCATGTTCGCCTGGAAGTGTTTCACTTGTATGGACATCGCGTTTATTCCTTTGTAATCCACTCTCCGGTTAGGTCGCAGATCATATCGCGAGGTCTGTGCTTCCTCCAGTTGATTGTTACTGTCGGTGCTCGCGGTAGCGGGTTCTTGCGCTTGTTGTTCCCCCTCTTCTAATTCTAGTGGTACAAGAAGGTTGAGAGGCCGGCGGATCTTTCTTTGAGATGGGAGTTTCACCAGAGCTTCCCTTATAACTCCTTCGGTGTTTTTGACAAGTTCTTCTATTCGTCCGACTTTCCAGGAATGTCTTGGCTGGACTGGATCACACAGCAAGACAACTTCGCCTACCTTCGGAGTATAGTTCGAACTTCTTTGACTTCCTACTTGGCGTTGATGTTTCTCTCGGAGAGCCGTCAAGTATTGATTTCGCCACAGCTGCCAAAATTTCTCGGTCAGTTTGCAGGAAGATTGCAAAGCTTGAACTGCTTGAGCCTTTGTACGAAGCAAGGCTTTTTCTGCTGGTGGCAAGTAAGATGGATCCTCTCCTTTATCATTTACCGCATCCAGTGGATAGGATATCCTCATCTCATTTTGTAAGAAGTCAATTGGCCTCAATATCCTTTCATTTGCGAAATCCGATTCCACGTATAACAGGGGTCTTGTGTTCAGGATCGCTTCGATTTCGATGGTAACCGTGGTTAGCTCTTCAAAGCTTAGCACGCCTTTGCCCAGAGTTTTGTAGAGCGTTTGCTTTACGGACTTTATCAGACGTTCGTAAAAGCCTCCTTGCCAGGGTGCGTATGGAGTGTTGTAATGCCACTCAATTTCTCTGTCGAGTATTTCACGCTCAACAGCGGGATCGCTTTCAGCTGCTTGAATCGCTTCTCTGAGTATAGTTTCTCCTAGCATGAACGTGGGAGCGTTATCACTTGTGATTGATCGTGGAATTCCCCTTCTTGCAAAGAAGCGCCGCAACATCCAGAGGAAGGCTGTTGTTGACATATCGGAGACTATGTCCAAGTGGATTAATCTTGTTGTCATACATGTGATTATGCTTCCGTAGCATTTACCCTCTGTTCCATCAGGTAGTGCAATTGGCAAGGGTCCGTAGTAGTCCAATCCGACATGCTCAAATGGTCTAGATTTCTGCACTCGTCTTGCAGGAAGATCCGTTTGCTCTGGATACTTGTAAGGCAGATTGTTGAACTTTTGGCAGGGTATACATCGCCTCACAAACCGCGTGACCTGTGCTCGCAGTTTCGGTATCCAATACTGTCGACGTATGTTCGCCATAGTATGGCTTACGGATAGATGCCCTCTGCCGTGGCAGTCGTCGATGATTCTTTCCGCCAACATCGAGTTTTGTAGGATGATCAACGGAATTTTGGCTTCATCATCTAGGTCGCTGTTTCCCAGTCGTCCATAACATCGAAGGAGGCCTTCGGCATCTTTTTTGATGTTCAGTTGCTGCATGGAGTTAATGACTTTTGAGGTTATTTGCTGTTGATGAAGTCTGATGAGCAGCTTTCCTGCGATAAGTATCTCCTTTCCGTTTAGCCTTGTTCCCACAGCGTTATTCGGTGCGGAAAGTAGCATAGATAGTGATATGGGTGACTGGTTGTTGGCACTTGCCTGGCCTGCGACATTCCTGACGAAACGGAGGATCCAGGCTACAATGCGCCTTGTTTGCTGCCATGTGCGTCGCTGCAATAAGGATAGCACAGCCGAGTCTTCTTTGCTTTGGCAATATTCGACCGTCCTGGAGGCAAGAACTTGTTTTTCCTTCACTAGAATTTCCTCTCCTTCGTTAACGGTGCTTTTCATTACGACGTGCCAATCGCTTTGTGACCATTGCTGCGGTGGATTTTGGAGAAATTCCGGACCTGTCCACCACACGTGGTTTTGCAGTTCTTCGAGATTCAGTCCTCTTGTGCCTGCGTCTGCTGGATTATCTTCGGACGTGACGTAGTTGAAATGAATTGTGTATCCCTGGTCATTGAGATGTTTCAAAATCTTGTTTATCTCAAGCAGCCTTCGGAATACCACTGGTCCAACGTCCTTCAACGGGTTCTTTTTTATCCAGCTTAGCACGATCTCTGAGTCAGAGAATACGAAGACTTGATTGACTTGTAGCACGGACCGCAATTGTGCTAAGATTGAGTTCGTTATTCGTAACGCCAATGTCACTGCATCCAATTCTCGTTTCGGTATAGTCGATTTTCCTTTGAGTGAAGGAAGTTTCCCTTTTGCCATCAAAAGGTGCGTGGAATTGGATCCTAGTCGCAAGTAACTGCATGCTGCGATGGCTTCCTCGCTTGCGTCGGCGAACGTTATGAGAATAGCATCCATCATTCTTGTACAGACGAAGCGTGGCAGAGTTCTTGTAAAACCATGCATGGTTTTGCAAATCTTCTTCCATTTCTTGTGGAGGTCAGGCGGCAAGGGCGTATCCCAGTCACAATTCATCTGCCATAGCTCTCGCAAGAAAAGCTTTGCTTTGTGCATCAAAGGAAGCATCCATCCCATTGGGTCGTAAACTGAAGCAATCATGCTGGCTACCTTTCTTTTAGATACCTCCGAATGATCTTCCATTGCACATGAAAATTCTATGGTGTCTTCGCGGGAGTTCCACCTGATACCCAGGACTTTGGGCTTGATTTCCGAAGATGCGTCTTTCGTGTCGAATTTTGATGCGACGTTAACATTGTTGGTCACGTACTCACGGAGATTCATCTTCAGATCGTTGAATATTCTTTTGGTTCGTTGGTAAATATGATTCGCCTCTTCTTCGGTGTCAGCCGTCATCATCAGATTATCGACGTACATGTTTTCTTTGATCTCCGTTGTGAGAAGCAGATCTTCGGGATATTGGTCGAGGTGAAAATGTGTCGTCGCTGCTAGTAAAAAGGGTGACGTGACGAGGCCGAAGGTGACACGTGTGAAGCGGAGAGTCTTGATATTTTCGGGGTTAGGTGGAGATCTGTGGTTCCGTAGCCATAGGCATCTGGTCGCATCTCTATCAGCTTCATGAAGTCGTACTTGCAGAAATGCTTTTTCCACGTCCGAAATCATTGCGATTTTTCCTATTCGGAAACGTAACAGGATGCCATACAGTTGTGGAAGTATGACTGGCCCTCTGTGCAACACATCATTCAGCGATGGTGAGGCTTTGTAGTGCGCTGAAGCATCAAATACGATCCGCAATTTTGTAGTCGTTTTCTGCGGGGTAATCACTGCCTGGTGGGGGACATAATGAATGTGTTCTCCCAAAGCGACGGAGTCTTCTAGTATTTCTTCCAGTATGTTTGCTTTGAGTTGTTCTTCGAAGACTTCGTTGTACTGTTCCAGCAGTTTTTCGTCCTTCCGCAAAGTGTTCCAAACGCTTTCTAGTCTTCGCAGTGCGATGACCTTGTTGTCCGGGAGCTCAAATGGTATTGACTTCCATGGTAAGCGCACGTAGTAACCATCTTCTCTTTTTTCGATGGTTTCCTTGAATTGGTTCCAAACCTGCTGATCGATTTTTTCCTGCGCTACTTTTTCAGAGCTCATGAATTCCTCCGTTCCTGCGAACTCCATGACGAGATACTTCTCAAAGGAGTCTTTGTCCTCGCCTGCTTGTATTATAGGCGTCTGCACCGTTAGTATACTGATTTTGCCATCCATTGTGCACGCAGCTTCCCACTTTGCCGTCTCGTCTTTCTGAAGTAACTTTTCTTGGGGCTTTGTGACAATGCCTGTGATCAAGTTCCCTAGACGAGTAGAAAGTAGGTAAAGTCCTGATGGCAGGCAGACACTTGGCTGATTCTCCTTGATCAATGGCCACAACTGATCGCAACCTAATAAAATTCGTGGTTGTATTGTAGTGTTGTTCTGCCAATCTGTCATCAGAATGTTCTGCTCTTTCATGTAATCTAGGTCTTCTTTTCTGTAGGGAGCACGGTCTAGTGGCGCGGTCAGTACATCATGGGTGAAGAGCTTCAGATCAAGAGTGTGTCCTTCTGAGTCCCATCCTTGGAGGAGCACGCGCCTGCATAAATTTTCCTTCACTTCTTCTGTGCCAAAGGTGTGAATCGGGAGCCTTGTAGTCTCGATTGTGGGAAGTTCCAGTTCTTTCGCCAAAGAGCTTTCAATGAAAGACACCTCTGCTCCGCTGTCCAGAAGCACTCCAACCTTTTTCAACGTTTTCGTCGAGGGATTCATCACTGTAAGTATTCCTGCAGGAAGGAAAGTTCTGCTCAACCTTCTAGTTTTGTGTACTGGTTGCAGATCCAGTGCAGACACAGCTTCAGTTTCGGAGTTGTCTTCATGGAGGGCGTTTACCTTTCTTGTTTCTTTATGCGTTGGGTTTCGTTCCGTATCTCGGGCTTTGGGTTTTTTCCCTTCGCTCAACGGTGGACTTGTCTTCCTTGACGCTCCTTGGTCTGCCGTAGTGTCACCTCTGAAACAGCATGATGTGTGGTGTGGTCCTCCACACCTGAAGCACATTCTCTTCTTGCAGTTAGCAGTTGAATGCTGTGCTGAGGCGCATATGAGACAGAGCTTGTTCTCGCGTAGGTAGTTGGAGCGTTCTTGTGGAGTACTGTATCTTTTGCAATCGGCTGACTTGTGGCTTCCCTCACAATACATGCAAGTCCCTAAGTACGTTTTTGTTCGGTCAGATCGTCTTTTCTCCGGCTTAGTAGGTGTTGGGTCCGGTTTGGTGTTCTTCATGTAGACCGCAAGCATTTCGTCTGTGGAGATTTCTTCCTCAAGATACTGTATAAGCATGTCGAGGTTGAAGCTGACTCCAGAGTTTTTTGCGACTTGTTTCCGTACTAGTACTTTGCGCTGTCCCGTATCCGGGAATTTCGTCAGAACTTGCTGGTACATCCACTGGTTGTCCACTTGTACTTCTTTCTGCCGCAGCTGCATGATGATGACTTGCAGCTGCTCGAAGAGTGTTCGCTGGTCGCGAATGGATGCCGAATGCAGGTGGCACTTCCCGAGTTTTTCAATGAGATGTGTGACGAGTTCGTCGCGGTCACCGTACTTGTGTTGAAGAAACTCGATGGCTTTTGAATAATTTCCTTTGGCGACTTGGAATTTCTTAATTAGTGCCAGAGCATCTCCTCGAAGAGCTTGCAGTAAATAGTTGAATTTGCACAACTCCGGTATATCTCTTGAATGGACATTCTCGTTGAACAGTTCCCAGAAATTGTCCCACTCCCATATGTTTCCTTGAAATATGGGTACAGGAAGTGTGGGAAGGTCCAATCTTTCATGCGAAGGCTGTGATGTCGTTTGTACCTGGACTGATCCACTGTGTTGGTTGTGTTCTGGCTGTGCTTTTACCACAATGAAAGCGTGAACCCTTGCCTTCAGAACCAGTAAGTAATCCGTGGCCGAAATGAGTGCTTTTTCCGCTTTTGCTGAATATTCCTCAAAGTCTTGTTTGTCTTTTTCAGTCGGGTAGTCCAGCTCCGTGAATTTCGTAGCGTACTCCGTCATTGTTTGTTTGATGTTGTGCGTCACTGTATCTAAAGCTCCTATTGCTTCGCTTAGTCGCTGGAGACTTTCCCTTGTGTAGTGAGAAGCTGATTCTCCTTGCGCTGCGGCTACGTTAAGGGTCTCAAGTTCCTCGCCCTTGAATCTTGAGATGATAGTGTCCAGCTTATTGCAATAGTGAGTTAAAAGGCGTTTGTCCGTAATCAAATGTGCAGCCATAATTAGTTGCAGTGACCAACAATGCTTCAGGACAGACACAGAAAGTTTTCTGACTTCAGTAGATATGATACTCGAGGAGTGCGATCAGTCTTGTGCGAAAAAATTCTTCAAATTGTCGATATTGATGTGACAAGAGCGGATCAGGCAAAAACTCTTGTTTTGTTCCGGAAAATGAGAGCAAACTAGAGCGGATACAGCAAAAGCTCTAGTGTATGTTCCAAGATGTCCACAATCAATTGTTGTACTTCACCGACCTGAATCCGTGTAGTCGATGCACCATGTAACAAATGGACGGGTTCTATATATAGTCAGTACTATAACCGTCGAATACCACTAGACCAAGACACCAAAATATCAATTGCCACGCGGGTCTTTAGTGTGACGGAGTTGTGCTCAAGGAGATACCTCAAACTTGGGTAATTAAACCTTTATTAACAACTATAAAATTCAAATAAACGATAATGCACACAAAATAAAATACCAGCTTAACATGAGATTCTGATTATGGCAAACGTTAGGGATAAAATACTTGATATGTTTTTGTCTACCTGAACCATAAGCAAGTAAACGCACTAAGAATGTAAGTAAATATAAGACAACCAAATAAGATGAAGCAATGACAATCAAATGACGCTTGAGTCAAGAACGAAAGGAGGAGGTCGCCAGCTGCGGCCCCCCTTACTTTTTACTTGATTCTCGGCGCAGCTGCAGCGTACAAAGAAAGAGCTTGCCGCGCACTCAGCTTTCAAAGGCAATCAAAAATGAATCATCAAACAGAAAATACAGAGAAAATATAGAAATTATCGGTCGAGTTTCTCGACATAGGGCTTTGCACAGGGGCTGATGAAGCAGGCTGGGTGTCGCTCTGGGATAAAAATCAAAGGGAATCGGTTAGCGGGGTTCGGGGCTGAGTCCCGGAAAACTGCATGTGTTAGCTTAGTGTGATGTATAATAAAAATCGTCAATTGGTGCAAAGGCGAAACACGCAAGGCAATTCAAAATTGGATTTTCATATACCAAAAAAATCAAGGCTTTGACCAAGCTCAGGCCTAGTGAATTTTCTAGCCTCTTTCTAACAAATAAAACATCTTATCGCTGTTGTCATATACGTGTATACTCCCAATTTTCATCCATCCCTTCCCCATTCCTCTCCCACAACACTCCCGTCACCTTTTTGATTTTGCGCATCGGAGAGCTGTAACTACGTACAAAAAATTACGGAAAAAGTTATGTGAAGTGAAGGGTGGCAAACTTTTCTCGGGGTTAGGTGGCTTTTGAGACGTCTGGAGAGCTACCTGAGGTGGCTCAGGGCATACAAAGCCATAAATTACCTTTCCTTTGCGTAATTTTTTCATACATTTACATAACTAAAGTCTACATCCACAACCCTATAAATGTGCCTTTGATCCTCCCCAAACCTCTCTCCTTTCCCCATAGTTACAACCTCCAAAAATTCAATATGGTGGCGGCAATCCTGCTTTAAGCGCGCGATGGTGCGGAGCACAGCATGCCCATTCAGAGAAATACGAACATCACATTTTCATTATCTGTTCAATTGTTGTTTTTGTTTGTTCTGTCCTACAGGGTGTCCTAAAGATAATGTGCCTACTGTTTAATTGTTACTCTCCTGGCATTTAGTCTTCTAAAGAGGTTTGGGTACCATTTCCTAGAGCTGGCTTCAACTTAGACTACAGTATAGAGCGGGTCACCGATCATTTGATCCTACTGTAAGATTACGGTGGAAATTTTTAGTATATACTGCAAAATCCACTGCAAAATTGGGTTTGAGATAAAAATTCCAGAAAAATCTGGAAATCAGTATGAAAATGTTTTAAAGCGTAGTGATCCCATCACAGCTTTTTACATTGGGGCTTTTATGGGTAATCAAATTTTCGAGGCATAGAAAAGCCATTCATAAAATTTCAAAAGATCACTTAACAAAGGGTTGAAAACATCCACAATTACAAGAACTGCTACACACCACGCTTGCTTTACTTGCCTATCCTTTGTTTCGAAGCAAAACATTCGGCATTAGCCGTACGTTGAAGTCATACCCTCAATGCATAGAGTCATGCCTTTAGTAACCTTCACTTTGAGCGTAATGATAGAACACAACCTTGAGAAAAGGACAGAAGTCATCCGTGTCATGCGAAGCTCCGGATAGTATGACATAACTATATAGTAGTGACTGTGAATGAGGCAAGTATATTTGTGGCCTTTTCTGTTGAAAAGAAGGTTTTCATTCGAAAGTTTCTCTAAAATTTAGGGCGATAATTCTCAATTAACCTTTTTATAGACCACGATTGAGTGTTAGAAGTTCACGAAAGCTGTAGGAGTTCAATAAAAACGAGAAACTGCGCTTGAATCTTGCGCAGAGAGTCGGCACTTAATGCTGGTCTATCTCATTATGGGGTGATTCTCAACATCGGCGACGTTGTCAGTGCTCTGATCGTGTCAAGTGGATTACAACGATACAATGTTGCAGGGTCTTGTTGAGACCCTGTCGAGATCTACGACCAGAGCCAAATGCCCCGTCGGCTCTGGAGTGTCTCGGCTGCTCGTCTGCGTCTCCACGCGTTGCGCGCTACCTCGCTTTTTTGATTCAAACGAAAAATCTGGCAAAGACAGTGTTTTTGAAAATTTGTTGTTTCTTCTCTAGTTCAACGCTTTTTCCTCGGTTTTTTCGTGCATTTGATAGACAATGCTTCTGTCTGTAATGTAGACAACGTCCCAGAACTCAGTCCCTCGATTGTGGTAAAATATTTGATAAAAAGCTTTGGTGCGTTTTTCTTCACCTTCTTTCATTTCACTATTTTCGCAGCGATTTTTCTTTCAACTCGGGCTATTATCGCTCAAAATAATGAGCACAACAATCCAGACAACGTCCCAGGAAAAACGTCAATGCGAGGGTGAAAATTCAAAGGACACATTGAAAATTGGATTGGCTTTGACGTGCACATCGACTTAGTGAAATAAAAAATTTGCGTTTTCATAACTAATGCTTTTCTCGTTTATCATATCCTTAATAATCACCCTTTCGGAACATGGTTGTATTCGAAATAATAAAATTACTTCTCTCGGTTTCCCCGTGTTGTGGACTTCTGGTCCTGGGGTGAAAACCTGCACTCCGGAGTTCCGGCAAATGTAAGATTTCAAACTCATTGCAGCAATTTTGCCCTCTGTTTAAACATCTTTTTTCCTTCTCTGATAGTAAACAACTTTTACTTTTTATGAGGGGCTGATATTTAAACAACCTTCAGTTTTGACTTCCTCTTTCTAGAATATCGAAGATAGGGTTGAAGTTAAAGATGCCGATGTTAGGAAATGCGTGAACATGAAGAGAGAGTGTGCGTCCGAAGACAGACAGAGTAAACGCTAAATTAATTTTAGCTTGTGCATAGATCGTTTTAAATTAATTTCGCTTCTTTCAACGGAGTACCCGCGCAATGAGGCTCCTCGAAAGCTTTTGGGCATACTCGATGCAATTTTTCAATTTTTTTTTTTGAACGGTAGTTTTTCTGTTTCACTTCAATCAATAAGATCTCAGGAAATTATCAAATTATGACCCATGATTTTGCCATGGTCCAGGCTATTTTTCGCAATATCAATATCGATTTCTCTGAGGTTCTTAGTATCGGGTAAAAAGGATCCTTATAAGAAATAAAGTTGTTTCTCTTATTCATAGCTTTTAATTTTTTGAGAGATTTCATATCAAAACCAATGAATTTTAGCAGGCCTGTTTCAACCATAAAAGCATCAAGCACCAACAAATCCTCGAATTTTAAAACTTGCAAAAATGGTTATGATTCAGCATTATTTTTTGAAGCAAACGAGCGTTTATGGGCTCAAAAATAATATCTTAAATTTCCGAATGCAGCCTGAGGCGCGTTCAGAAACATATCGTGCATCCCTCAGACCTCATATGAACCATCAACGTGCTGCTTTTCGATCGTTTCAATATGTTAATCCAGCATATTTGAAGCGCTTATTCGAAGATGACATGTTGAAATGACCAAAGGACAGCCACGTTGATGGTTTATAAGAAAGCAATTTTCGGAGAGGCACCATAAATCATGATGATTTTGACCGCGAAGATTTTGCGAATAGAAAGCTGGAAAGACATCTCGAAAAGAGGGGAAAGAGCTGCATTAATGAGACTTAAGTTGTTTGCCGGTTGTTGTCCCCATGGGTTTGATTCTGCCAAATATGGAAGCACCAGCAAAATGATTGAAGTTCTGAAAGAAAAGCATTGAAAAATTATAAGCATCCATGTTCGACTATCCATAAATCTTGCCATATCATCTTCTTGTTTGAGCATGGTCCAAGATTGGTACAGATCTTTATAGCACAGAATACATGCTAACGTTTTGGCGAGCTCGCTTTCTTCGAAATTCAAAAAGAAAAGCTAGCTAACACTAGCTTAATCTTGCGCTTTAGTTGAGGCTTTGTTGTTCTTCCTAGGGGGTTGAGCTCTTTTCTATAGTCGAGTTGCTTTTGTTCGGATAACCTACCTATGTGTCTTAAACTTTTCAGACTCTGAAGACGAGTTCGCCGAAGTGTTAGTCCGTATTCTGTGCTATTAAGATCTGTAGCAATCTTGGATCAGGTTCAAACAGATAACGACAAGAAAATTGTTTTGTATTGTGTAAGGATGGCTCTATTCACACTTTAATTGGACTTCTGGGATCGGTTATTAGAAACTAGCTGGCATGCCCGCTTCATCCGCTTCGTGGGTCTAGTTGGCTCAACAAGGAGCAAGATTGGAGCGCGACTTCAAAGGCCCAACTTACCTGCAATTCTGCTCTCTTTTATTGCTCATGTAACGCAGGAGAAACACCTCCTGGCTCCATCGCTTTAATCACCCATCCCAGACATGGTGAGATGAAAATGAGTTTTACCGCTATTTTTTACGCCAAAGTTGGTGGTGGTTGGATAGTAGCTGATAAAATTTCATTTTTCTTCAAAATCGAAAATCAATAAAATGAGTGGGAATTTCAACGCGAAAAGTAGCCTACTGGGAGGATCGCGCCGCATATGTGTGCCGCTGATCGGCCCACACACAAAAATGTTTTATTAGAACACAACTAACAACAATTTAGCAACATCCAGTTTTACATATACATATACGTTTTACATATAGGGTGTCCCAAAAAATGTTTAGAACGTTTGATCGTTAATATCTCTCTTCCCAAAAAGTCTTTTGCCTTGCTTTAGGTACCGTTTTGTAGAGCTGGCTTCAACTTAGATTGCCATTATAGAACGAATCACCCATCTCTCTTCATTACTGTGGGATTGCGGTAGAAACTTGAAACATATGGTGTCAATGTGGAAAAAGCTGCCGTTTCAAAATTTTTCAAAAAATTGTGAAAACTTATGTAATAGGGTTTTTATAGACGCTGAGTTCAATACTCGACTATTCACAAGATTACGAAGCTTTCTAAACGGTGTAATCGCACTTTTTAGGAACATTGAAAAAATGGCCGCTCCCTCTTACCTGGCATAACTCTTCAATGAAACATCGTAATAAGTTGAAAACTTTACAGTTAGAATCAGCAGCTATAATTAGCCTAGTGTAGAAGTTTCCAGGCTGCTTTATTTCATTTCTGAGCCAAAATATGGCCTTTCATGGTTCAAAACCCTCTTTGAAGTTTCTACCGTAACCCTACAGTAATCAAGAGAGATGGGTGATTCGTTCTATAATGGAAATCTAAGTTGAAGCCAGCTCTACAAAACGGTACCTGAAGCAAGGCAAAAGACTTCTTGGGAAGAGAGATATTAACGATCAAACGTTCTAAACATTTTTTGGGACACCCTGTATATATACAGGGTGTCCCAAAAAATGTATCCACTGTTTGATTGTTAATAACTGTCTTATTATGAGGTCTTTCGAGAAGCGGTGAGCGCCGTTTTGTAGAGCTGGCTTTAACTTAGATTTACAGTATAGAGCGAATCGTCCGCCTTTCTCCGTTACTGTAGGATTTTACGGTAGAAACTTGGAACATATGGTGTCACTGTGGAAAAAGCTGCCGTTTCAAAAATTTGCAAAAAGATGTAAAAACTTGTGTGATAGGGTTTTAGGGACGCTGAGTTCAATACTCAATTTTCTCAAGATTGCGAAGCTTTTCAAACGGTGTAACCGCACTGTTAGGAACATTGAGAAAATGGCCGCTACTGCTTACCTCGCATAACTCTTCAGTGAAGCATCATAATAAGTCAGGAACTTTACAGTTAGAATCAGCAACTCTAATTGGCCTAGTGTAAAAGTATTCAAGCTGTTTTGATTCCTGAGGCAAAATATGGCCTTTCATGGCCCAAAACCCTCTTCCAAGTTTCTACCGTAATCCTACAGTAACGGAGAAAGGTGGACGATTCGCTCTATACTGTAAATCTAACTTGAAGCCAGCTCTACAGAATGGCGCTTACCGCTTCTTGAAAGACCTCATAATAAGACAGTTATTAACAATCAAACAGTGGATACATTTTTTTTTTTGAGACACCTTGTATATCAGTGGCGGACCGAGGAGAATGGGTCGCGAAATTTTTGAAAGTCACTTATATGGGTTATAAAAATGTGCAAGTGAATTGTTTCTTAAAATTTTTCAAAAATTCAAAAACCAGCCTTGTAAAAAAATTTTTTAGGGCGCGGCTGACGCCACGCCCCCTTTTTCCAGATTTTAGGGGTTGGGGACCCCGAAAATTTTTTCAGAGTGCGTGGCTAACGCCACACACCTTCATTGGTGGAAAAATTTTTTTCTCACGTCGCCCCTCCTCCAGTCCGAAATCCTGGGACCGCCACTGATATACAATGACCGCCAAAAAGTTGCGGACAAGCCTCCCTCCCTTTTTTATCGCTCTCCTTCAGATGGAAAACAAGGATGAAAAAATGTAATAATTGCATGATGTGATAGAGCTCTTCAAGATCTACAATCTACACTTTGAGCTTTTTGAGAAACATGTGTTTCAAAAATTTTAAGGATGCTTTTCTAAGAGAAGTCCGAAAATGGCCGCGTCACAATGTCGCGGACAATAAATTTTCGAACGCAAAAATTTTCTTTTGAGTCCTATTTTGAAGCGGAAACACAAGTTATCCGGACGGGTAAGCATACTACTATACAGAGCTCGTCAAGAACTACACATTGGTTATGGTTGCTTCCCCAAAAAACGCAAGCTTGAGTTTTATTTTGCTTTTTTCAAAAAATAACTTCTAATTTCCTTTATGAAGCCAAATTTCTTCACACGTAAACCTATTCAAGACATCCCAACGAAGCCGTCTGGATAGAATAGATGCTCTTTGCCATCCTCTATGCATCGATATGTGCTGATGAGTTTCTTTGCTGAAAATGGCCCTTGGCAGTGCTTGCACATGACCCCACTTGAACCTCATCATTGACTTGTACCGCTTTGCAGGCTTGTAACTCGGCCTGCAGTCAATATTTGCCTGCAATTAGGCTCATTCGAAAGAACGAGACTTCCTCTATACGATGATATGCAAAACAGTTGAGTTTGAGATATTTCAGAGATTTGGCGGATGGGGTGAAAAAGTGCAGCCTCAGAGGTTATTGGAGTGAAAGCTCTTATGAACACCAGAACAGTTAGCCTCGAAATGGATCTATTACAAGAAAATTGACAGTTTTGAACTCCCAGGATGTGACAGCGAAAGGAGCTCTCTTCAACTTTGGCTGAAAAGTGCTTAGACTACAACTGAAGCTGCCCTCTACCACCCCATCCGCCAAATCTCTGAAATATCTCAAACTCAACTGTTTTGCATATCATCGTATAGAGGAAGTCTCGTTCTTTCGAATGAGCCTAATTGCAGGCTCAAATATTGACTGCAGGCCGAGTTACAAGCCTGCAAAGCGGTACAAGTCAGTGGTGAGGTGCAGATAGGGTCATGTGCAAGCACTGCCAAGAACCATTTTCAGCAAAGAATCTCATCAGCACATGTCCGATGCATAGAGGATGGCAAAGAGCATCTATTTTATCCAGACGGCTTTGTTGGGATGTCTTGAACAGGTTTACGTGTGAAGAAATTTGGCTTGATAAAGGAAATTAGAAGTTATTTTTTGAAAAAAGCAAAATAAAACTCAAGCTTGCGTTTTTTGGGGAAGCAACCATAACCAATGTGTAGTTCTTGACGAGCTCTGTATAGTAGTATGCTTACCCGTCCGGATAACCTGTGTTCCCGCTTCAAGATAGGACTCGAAGGAAAATTTTTGCGTTTGAAGAATTATTGTCTGCGACATTGTGACGCGGCCATTTTTGGACTTCTCTTAGAAAAGGATTCTTAAATTTTTTAAAACATGTGTTTCTCAAAAAGCTCAAAGTGTAGATTGTAGATCTTGAGGAGCTCTATCACCACATGCAATTATTATATTTTTTCATCCTTGTTTTCCCTCTGAAAAAGAGCGATGAAAAAGGGAGAGGGGTTTGTCCGCAACTTTTTGGCGGTCACTGTATATTAGGTTGATGCAAAAATAATGAGCGTTTTCCTAGGACTTTTTTCAGGACAACTTTTCTCCATCAACCTTCTTTGTGACGGTTTCAGCATATTGTTAGAAAGCTCTTTTTATGCTCTATCTAATAATTTTCGAAAGGGACTTTTAGCCCACTTTATTAAAAATTTATAGAGCTTCAAATAATCGCACGCAAAACCAGATTTTCTTTGCATTCATTTTTCTGGCCAGAATTTAAGCGCAAATGAAGGTGCTTTTTTGAAAATTCAGCCGCTATTTATAATAAATTGTCTACATTATGCATACTCATCCATATTTTTTGAAGTTATCTAAAGTGAGATATCGGCGGCTTAACATGGGTAATAGTTGTGGTCATTTCAGAGCCCATAACTTTCTTTCGTAGAAAGCAGTCGCTCAAACTTTGCTCATCTCTGTAAGCGCGAGGGGAGGAGTCCTATTAGCAGTTTTTGCAAAAACATCCAGCTGTTCAGTACGCAGAAAATGAGAAAATTCTATACTTCGGGGTTTTGAGGCCTACTGAAAAAGTGCTAAAAAAGTTGATATTTTTGAATTTCGATTTTTCCATCTTCGCTAATCTTTTTTCTCCAAGCCGTTTCCATGTATTAGGTCGTTTCAAAAGTAATTTCGCTTCTTTCGAACGGGCGCCACATCTGATGGAACAAAGTTTTCTAAGAGATCTTGGAAGCAATCGATGCAGCATTTCATTCCCTTTCCAATGGTTATGAAATTGTTGCAAAAAAATCAATGAGCTTTCAGAAAATAACCGAAATCTGCAACCCATGCTTTTTCAGATGGTCAAGTTCCACGATTTTTTGAAACTTTCAGATCAATCCTCAGAAGGAATTCAAGTAACGATTCGATAGAGTAGTCCTTTTAGAATACAGTACTAGTTTTTTCTCTTCTTCGTAGCCCGCTGTAATTTTTCAAAAGATTTTTCAACAGAACCATCGGAATTTGGCAGGCCCATCTCAGCCACAATCGCATCAAACATCAGTAATTACTCGGAATTTCAAGCTTTCAAGATGATATATGACTTAATATTGATTTTATAAACCCGTTTACGGGTTCGAAATATCAAATTTCGAGTTTTTTGGTACAGCCTGAGTCTCGCTAAAAAAATGAGTTATGATGTTTTCTCCCTGGAAACTAAACAAATCGGAAACAAAAAACACCTTCAGAAAGAAGAGAAAATGCTGCATCGAATAGTGCGCGAGCTGCTCTTCTTTTGATGTTCTACGAGGATTTAGCTGCCCAAATATGGAACTCGGTAGCATCAGCTAAAATTCTGTTTAAAATCTATGACAAGGTATGGAAAGGAGAAAAAAGTAGTTTTGCATTCTGTAGGATTTGCTCTATAAAGGCGTTACTTGAACTCCGTCTGAGGATTGATATGAAAGTTTTGAAAAATCGTGAAATTTGACCATCTCAAAAAGCATGGGTCTCAGATTTTGGTTATTTTCTGAAAGCTCATTGACTTTTTTGCAACAATTTCATAACCATTGGAAAGGGAATGAAATGCTGCATCGATTGCTTTCAAAATCTCCCAGAAACCTTTGTTCCATCAAATGTGGCGCTCCTCTGAAAAAAGCGAAATGACTTTTAAAAACACCTAATATATTTGTACTAACGGCTTGCGGCTATAAGATAGGCTGCTTATGAATCACAACAACAAAGTGTGAAAGGAGTTATGTTTTGTCAAAAACAAGACTTCGGAAAAAAACTTTCTTGTTTTTCACATATTTTTCTGCCCATTATGTTTGGTTTTTTTCCGAGGCAGATTATGGCCTCCAATGACCAAAAATCCCTGTCGAAGTTCCTACCGTAGTCCTACAGTAATGAAGAGCGACCGGTGATTCGCTCGATACTGTTAAGTCTAAGTTGAAGCCTCCTCTACAGAATGGTGTTTAAATGGATGGAAAAGACACACTGGGAAGAGAGATATTATCGATTGAAAAGTGTGTACTTACTTTTGGGACACCCTGTATATTAGGTCGTCCCGAAAGTTCTTTCGCACCAAATTCAAAAATTCATAACTAGTTGAATTCTCAACGAATGCATAGGGTCTAAATTTTGTGTAAGAGAGAAACTCATGCTCTTTGCTCATGTCCCTGAATGGTTCGTTAATGTGTACAAATGAAGGAGATAGAAGCTCAAAACCAAAATCACTCAAAATTTGAATTTTTCGTGTAGGTTCACAAAAAATCGGAAACTTTCAACAAAAACCGGAGCAGTCGATATTGTAGGTTCTTTTATCCGCTCTTCTAACGGTGCAACGTTTGCGCCGATTGAGCGTCTCTATGAAAATTCATGATTTTCGAGCAAGCAGTATAAAAGGGCGAAGTTGATTTATTTTGGCATTTTCAGGGAATTCATAACTTTTCACAGAGACGCTCAATCGGCACAAACTTTGCACTGTTAGAAAGAGCTTGTGAAAGAGCCTACAATACTGACAGCCCCGATTTTTGTTGCAACTTTCCGATTTTTCATGACCCTATACGAAAAATTCAAATTTTGAGTGATTTTGGTTTTGAGCTTCTATCTCCTTCGTTTGTACACATTAACGAACCGTTCAGGGACATAAGCAAAAAGCATGAGTTCCTCTCTTAGACAAAATTTAGACCCTATAAATTCGTTGAGAATTCAACTAGTTATGAATTTTTGAATTTGGTGTGAAAGAACTTTCGGGACGACCTAATATATACAGGGTGTCCCAAAAAATGTATCGAACGTTTGATCGTTAATATCTCTCTTTCCAAGAAGTCTTTTGCCTTGCTTCAAGTACCATTTTGTAGAGCTGGCTTCAACTTAGATATGCGTTATAGAACGAATCACCCGTCTCTCTTTATTACTGTAGGATTACGGTAGAAACCTGAAACATATGGTGTCAATGTGGAAAAAGCTGCCGTTTCGAAATTTTTCAAAAAAATGTGAAAACTTTTGTGGTAGGGTTTTTATGGACGCTGAGTTTGATACTCGACTATTCACAAGATTACGAAGCTTTCTAAACGGTGTAATCGCACTTTTTAGGAACATTGAAAAAATGGCCGCTCCCTCTTACCTGGCATAACTCTTCAAAGCATCATAATAAGTTGGGAGCTTTACAGTTATAATCAGCAACTCAAATTAGCTAGTGTAAAAGTTTTGAGGTTGTTTTGTTTTTTTTCCGAGGCAAAGCATGGGCTTTCATTGCTCAAAACCCTCTTTGAAGTTTCTACCGTAATCCTACAGTAATGAAGGGAGATGGGTGATTCACTCTATAATGCAAATCTAAGTTGAAGCCAGCTCTACAAAATGGTACTTGAAGCAAGGCAAGCAAGGCAAAAGACTTCTTGGGAAGAGAGATATTGACGATCAAACGTCTACATTTTTTGGGACACCCTGTATATATACAGGGTGTCCCAAAAGTAAGTACACACTTTTCAATCGCCAACATCTCTCTTCTTAATGGGTCTTTTTTCGCCATTCAAGTACCATTCAGTAGAGGAGGCTTCAACTTAGATTTTCTGTATCGAGTGAATCACCGATCGCTCTTCATTACTGTAGGATTACTGTAGGAACTTCGACAAAGATTTTAGGCCATTGGAAGCCATATGCTGACTTGGAACAAAACCAAACAAGCCAAAAACCCTTATGCTATGGTTGTGGAAGCCGCTGATTTCGAATATGAATTTTCCACTTTACTTTGATGTTTCTTTTCAGAGTTCTCCCAGGTAAACCGTAATAAACGACTTCCCAGTATTTGTCAGGAATGTGATTGCACCGTCAAAAAAGCTGAATTCACTCGTAAAAAGTTATGTAGTGGAATCAGCGTGCGCGAAAATCCTAGCACACAATTTTTCAGATTTTTTGAAAAAAATTTTGTCAGATTGCATATTTCTCATTGATTCCACATGCTGGAAGTTATTACCGTAACCCCACAGTAATGAAGAGCGATCGGTGATTCGCTCAATAAAGAAAATCTAAGTTGAAGCCTCCTCTACAGAATGGTACTTGAATCGCGAAAAAAGACCCATTGGAAAGAGAGATATTGGCGATTGAAAAGTGTGTACTTACTTTTGGGACACCCTGTATATAGCAGTGGCGTACCTAGGATTTCGGCTCGGGGGGGGGGGGTGACAAAAAATTTTTTCCCGATGAAGGTGCTTGGTGTCAGCCACGCACTCCGAAAATTTTTTTGGTATGCTCCCTAAAATTTTCACGGGCTCAGAACGCCGAAATTTCAGAAAAAGGGGGCGTGGCGTGGGCCACACCCCCGAAAAAAATTTTTTTATACGGCTAAAATGAATTTTTTGAAAATGATAGAAATTATTTTTATTATTTGCAAATACAAACAAGTCATTTGCACAATTTTCTAACCCATGTAAGTAACTTTCAAAAATTTCGCGGCACGTTCTCGAGGAGGGGGGGGGTGGGGCCTCCCCCCCCCCCGCTCCCCTCCTCGTTGCGCCACCGATATGTAGCTATCATTGTCCCAAGATAATAGTTAAGCGATGATTCGATGAGTATTTATGGAAAAGTGTTTGTGAAAGTTCTTCAACTTGTGTGCTTTTGTGCATCAATCAAACACAAAAAATCGTTTTTTTTTTTCAGAAAGTTTTTTCACTAAATTATGCAAGAGACCTATGCATTTTGGTATACCAGAACCAAAGGTAATTGACATTTTTTCTCTGGAGTTCGAAAAATCAAGTGTTCATAGGTTACAAGTTGCACCGTGACGTATAAGATGTTTACGAGTAGTGATGTTGAAGCAAATGCTTTGTGTACTGCAGCAGCTCCCTTTGTATTTCAACACGCTTATCGTCGTGGTGAAGAAACAGTATGCGTTTATGGTAAGCAAACATCTGCATCTGTATTTTTATAACACCGCGTATGATGAAAAAAGGGAAGTGATATGAGTGAGAGCAGGTGACAATAAAAATGTCAAACTTAAACTACCCATTTCTTAAGTGGTTTAACGAGAGTGGAGTAGCGTACAACACCGTGTCAACTAAAGCAGACTTTGGCTTGAAGCAACGACTTTATTTGGAAGCAAATATTTCTTCCAAAAAAAAAATCATCTTCATAGTTAGGTTGTGCAAATAGTTCATTCGCATTTTCCTAACTTTTTTCTCATGACTTGTTCAGTGTTTATTAATTTGAGCATGTGCGAAAAGCTCTCATCCTGCTTCATCATTCCTCGCTTCGAATTCCATTCGTAAAATACTCATAAAATGGTTGTGTTCAAAAGCAATGGCTCGACAAAATATACAATTGTTCGATTTCGGTAGTGTTAGGTAGGAGAGACCCCAAGTACATCGTAACCTCAACCCTCACCTTCGAACTCATGCGCTAGGTCCTGTAAACAAGCTGCGAATTCGCGCCAATGACTCCCAGCCGGGGAAAGCGGGCGAGGCAGGTGAGCTTTTGAAGCGCCTCTACAAGACATAGCGCACTGATGGGGGGGGGGGGACCTGCTAGCAAAATCGGTCGAGAGTCCATTCTGCCGAGCCACAGCATTTTCGAAGAAGCAGCAACTTTCTTGAAGTATTCTGGAGACAGAGTGTTGAGTTATACAACATAGTGATAATGAGAAAGCATTAAAGCTCAAGGAAGCAGCAGCCTTGATTGAATACAAATATTCCACAGCTCAGACAATCGCCGGGGGCAGGCAGTCCGCAAACTCGCACTTTTCTGCAAGCGGTCAGCAAAATTTTGGGACGTGGCCATACCTTCAGCGAGCGGCACTTCCGTGTTATGCCAGCGGGCAGCAATAGAAAATTTTCTGCAAGCGCTCGTCAATTAATCCCTTTCAGCGAGCGCGAGCCAAAGTTTCAGTAGGCGCGGACTCTTTCTACGCAGTTTCGGGCGTCGCCGAGCAAAGGTGAGACTCTGTGTGGCAGGTGTCATCGATGGTTCAATTACCCGAGTTTGGGGTACTTACTCTCAGCGGAAGATACCTACGGGCTGTGCGGTATTTCACGAAGGACCGTGCGGCCCTCAATAATTTTGCATATTCTCGTGGAAAGTCCGCGAGAATGCGGCCATTGTGCCGCAACTAATCTATAAAAATCGCAATCGTTCTTCGAGCATTCATCCAAAATTTGGCCAACATTGTTCCAAATATCTGCAAGCGGACCTCAAGAAATCGCGAATTGGTAGCAAAATTCAGGTAAAATTAATAGTTATGGTCTTTCCAGCGCTTAAACAAAGAAGGCGTAGCGTACGAGTATACTAGACAAAGGGTTTTCAAGCATAGAAAGCTGGGCCATTTGCGCAATCTTGTGCGAATTTTCCATTACGCGCATAATTTTTTTTAGCCAAAAACTAGCTCACTGCTCAGAGGCGCTTGGCAAATAATAAAGACAGATTAGAAAGCGTTTGATATTCTTTACATTGGTTTTATGTGAACAGCCAAATTCAACTTTTGGTCCTCTCTTTGTCAGGGTAAGAAGGAAAGATATGAACACACGTTCACTTGCTTATATTCGCACTCCACAACTCTCTACAGGACTGACGTGCCAAAACACGACTTCTCGCGGGTCATCAAAACTTCCAACCAGGGTCAAGCGTGTGATGCGACTGTCGCAACGGGGGGTCGTAAAGGGGGGTACCGGCGGTGGGCGGGGGGGGGGGTTGTAAGAGGGGGTGGTTCGAACTAAAAAAGTGTGGAATGTAGGAAATAAGCTTCGTCGGAAACATCCTCTACTCTTCAGAAAACAGCATTTTTCCCTGCAAAAAAGGTGTCGCAGACGGAGATCGAACTTGCTGGCCACAAGTATGACCGAAGCTTCCAAAGATACTTTCAGAAGCTAACACTAGGCATGTATGAGTGACAAGGATGTCAAATGTAGCAATTGTCCTAGAAATCCTGGTTCCGAAGCATCACTGAAGTCTCACATTCTCGACAAAAGCGCTCATTCTTACCAGCGATAATCATCGATAATTTTTAAAACTTTTTTGTTATGTCTTTCAAAGGCCCATACAATTTACCTGTACTTTAGAGATGCTCTGCTACAGTTGTGCAAAATCTGGTTACATTTCATAGCCTGTGGATTTATTTAAAATTTTATATATGGCAACAAAAAATGAAGAAAGGGGGGTCGTATCTGGGTCGCATCTAAATTGTTTCTCCGCTATGGAGGCCTGCTTGCTGCAATTTTGCTGCATTACGAGGCCATCCTCCTGCTTTCTACCATGAAAATTTTAGGCTGTTTCATAACTTCTCAGATGAGTTACAAAATTTCAAGCTCAAATATCATAGTTTTTGCTTTTTAGGATCGCATCTAAATTTGCGAGAGTCGCATCTAGATTTTTTCGAGCTCATTGGCTCGAAAAAAGCTTCAGTGGCTAAAACTTCTTTTCTGGATAGTCTGGGCACAATACTACAGAACCTATGCTTTGCAGCCTCTCACTCTTTTCCTGGCTTTAGTTAAGAATTTTCAAACTACCGTGCTCATGCACGTTTTTGACGTCGTTCTGGAGGGCGGAAAGGTGGAAGAGGTAGGAAGAAAGCTTCTTTGTCGAGAACATCTTTTGTAGTTCAAAAATGTCATTTTTTCTCCGTGAAAAAATTTGTGTCGCCTACGGGAATCGAACATGCTGGTCTGAAGTATGCCTGAAAATCCAAAAATAAACTTGCAGAATCTCAAACATCATTAAAGGTGTGTATGTATGCTGCAGATGCTGGATGCACTCATTGGCCTAGAAATTCTGCTTCCGAAGCCTCACTGAAGTTCTCACGCAAGTGTTTTTTGAGATTGACATTCGTTTATGCAGGTTACCGTGAGGAATTTGGGCAGGGGAGGTAAGGGGGATAAAGGGGAGGGTAGGGGGGGGGGGGTCGTACGGATGGGTACCTTCAAGGGGGGGGGGTCGTAAATGAGGGTGATTTGATCGGCGAGCGTGAATCCAGCACAGATTTATTGATAGTAGCGAAAAGCGAAGTAATACAATTTAGGCATGCTTATATAGGAAACACTCTCTCTCAATATTGTGAACTATCTCGTTAAAGCTGTCTTACAGCGGAATACTTAAACACCCTTTGGCAATTGACGCATTTCATTATGAAGCTTTTGAGAACAGCGCAAGACAACACCATCAAAAGAATCCCACTGAATACATTACAAGCGTCAAGCGATACGGAAACAGATAGACGATAAGAGCTTAGCATAACCACTTTGTATCGTTACAAACACTCCCCAAGCGGAAAGAGAAACTTCAGTGCTTCTTGTGATGATAGCGAAACCATGGACCCTTAGTGTACAGCGAACTTAAGACACATAATGTAAAAGGAATAGCAATGATAAAAACTACTAGCAAAAAATTTCGCATGATGAGTTTGGGAATAAATGAGATGTGCTTGGAGAAATTGATGAAGTTGTTGCCCAATGTGCTAAGGTATGAGATATCCTTGGCAGGGTCGCTACGGTTGTCTTCGGCAGGTGCATCTTCTTCAATTTGATTATCATTGACATAATACAGAATTCCATAGACATTGATGTCCGTCTTTCCGCCAGGGCAGCTGACAACGCAATTCGTCTTGATCGCGGAATGGTTGAAGTGGAACTTCAGTTTGTTCAAAAAGCCATTCTCCGTACATTGAGCTACTTGATACTCACTCTGGCATAGAACGGTTGCCAATGTGTCTCCTTCTTTGCTCCTGCACGATAGTGTGAGTTCAGCGCCGGCTATACAGTTATAACACCCCATGAGATTGCCCACATCCACTTCACAGGTGGTTTGTATCTGACGAGTAGAAAGTTTCATGTTTTCCGCGGTAACTTGGAGTTGTAGTGCTGACCCAACATTCGTCTTCGCGTAAATGTTGCGATTAAGAGCGAATACAGCATATGACTTTGATATCTGTGGAAGGGGGTATTTTTCCATGAGTTTTTCATATTTCCGGAGCTGCATACACAAGAGGCCTTTGTAATTCCATTGGTGCAGGTACAAGCTCGGCTGGCGAATACGCATTCGAACTTCTGCGCTTTGCGTCGAGTGGGGCACTGAAGCTGTCCGGCGCTTCGCGGATTCAGCTGTCCTCTGTGCGCTGGGCTGATAATTGAGGTTTTCCCTTTAGTGGAGATGAAAGTAGACGACAATATCGGTAGCTGCGGAGTGAGAGTATTAGCAAGGGTAAATTTGAGATGGTTCCAAAGTACTGTTTGTCCAGGATGCAATCTCAATATTGTAGACGTGGATTTGGAAGTGTTCTGAAAAGTTATCATGGCGTCTACGGTCACCTCCCAACCGGGACAGGTGAACACAGTATACATTCGACGACTGGTAGGAATGGCATAAATCCTGTAAAATAAACAGCTCGGTTGACACATAAAGCAACCTTTGCAGGTTATACAGCCGCAACTGGGTGTACAATATGTGTAGCCGGGACTTTCATTAGCTATATTCGAGATTTCTTTTACTTTTTCCTTCGGAGAAATATTGTCGCATGTGTTCTCCTGGCAGGTTCCAGCTAGATAGCATCTGTGTACGGATTCTGAGTTTAGTTTATGATCCCGAGTAAAAATTCAACATTTTTCTGGCATTTGAAGAGTATACTATCAATTTTGACTAAAAGTGTTGCAATCACAAGGTTGTGGTGATTCTTGAGGGCGATACACGTTTCCTGCTGCAGTGGTTGTAGGGTGAGAAGGGTGGTTTCATCATAAGTACACGTTTCCGTATTGTTGGAGACAGAACAAAGTCGTTCGTTAGCGGTTAAAGACGTAACTTGAGAGCATTCCCGAGTGGGTTCCGGATTTGACAAAAGTACGAGAAGGCAGAGCATTACCTTAGTCTTCTTAAATTTTCGTCTTCTGTTGACGTAAGGCGGAATGCTACGACGTCTCTTTCGGATAAGTCTCGATATACTACAGTGGTAAATCGGCGTACTCTATGCGACCATGACTTTTCCATAGCGAGGTTCGGGTACACAGAAATAGATTGAGATGCTTCTTATGTTCGTCGTTGGGAGGTGACACTAATTGAGCAGAACGGAATAAGATGGTCTCAGCTTTTTGGAGAAGCGCGACATCAGTAGAGCCAAAAAGCGAGTTGGTTTGTGGGAACTTGAAAGTTAGGAACTTCAGGACAATTTTGAAAGTGGTGATCAACTTGGTCCAAGTGCTGAAACGAGTCACGTCTATCAACATTGTTTTCCACTTCTGATGTTCTTCGGACATTTTGGGAAGTTGTGACTGACTGACTTGAGTGAGTGACTTGTGAGAGATATTAGAGGAATGTGCTTGAAGGCTTGTCCCTTCTAGAATTGCTGGATTCTCGCTGTAAGTTTTTAAGGTTTCAAGACAGTTAGTAGGCCAAAAAGCTTGTTTCTGTTTTAGAAAATCAGGTCCATGCCACCACTGTGTAAGTTTGAGCAGTTCTTTTATTGTTGCACCTCGAGTCCCGACGTCTGCAGGATTGATGTCACTAGGAATGTGCCTTAGGTCAACGACAGTGTCGGTTACGATTTGTTGGATGACTTTTACGCGATTTCGGATGAAAATCGGGAGTGGTAGTAATTTGGTCGAAACCATCAAATGATGTGATGGTTTAATCATGGTTACATCGTGGTAAGCATGATCATCTTTTCACGGCCACTCAGTTCAATCGGTCATACAAAATTATGAAACAAGCAAGTAACTAGCAGAAAACCATGAGTGTTTCATGCTTGTTTCATTCTAAACCAAACTATGAGTTAAACAGCAGGTTAACATCATTGTTTCCTTATCAGATAGGGTAATGAAAACAGCACTTCATTTCATGAGACGCAGACGTGAAACCACCACATCATAGTTTAAAATGAAAAAGTACCCCCAACCACTTTTTCGTTTTAAACAATGATGTGATGGTTTTGCAAGTTAAGAAGAGTGAGGGAGATCATTCTGCAACTTACTATGAGAAAGCTTACTTGTTTACAGCTTAGATAAGGTTATAGGAAGGTGCAAGGGTGGAGACCGAACTGCAAATTTGGTAAAGCGCAATGATTGCGGGCAAGCATGAGAATGGTTTGAGTTTCGATCTCCTCCAATGACTTTGCTTTGCAAGATAGCATTTCGAGGTTTCCTGTTGGTTAATTCGTGGTTTCGTTGAGAAAATGATGTGAAGCTGCTGGTTAGCTGGTGTTATGAAAACTCAGTTAACATGATGGTTTCGACCAAATTACTACCACTCCGGAAGATCCTTGTTGGTTTTTGTCCAAGAGAGAGCTACAGTGCTGTCGCTCCAAAGATACCTCTTGGAAAGAAGGTCAAGCTGCTCAGTGACAAATGAGAGGAGTTTAGCACCGATCATCAGTGCGACTAGTTCTAAACGTGGGATCGAGATAGACTGGTTAAGTGGTGCCAGCCTTGATTTGGACATAAGGAGTGATGACTTCATGGGCAGTTCCCCTCGACGTTGAACGATGTAAGCTACGGCACAGTATGAGTTTGCAGAAGCATCAGTAAAAACGTGGACGTCAAAGTCCGTCGTATAATCCTTGGGGTCAATGACCAATCTCGGTATGACCAGGTCAGAAATTGTCCAAGACGAAATTATACGATGCCATTGAGCAGTGTACTTTTCTGGGAGGATATCGTCCCACGATAATTCGATCTTCCAAAGAGATTGAAGAAAGAGTTTCCCAACTAGGAGAACTGGTGAAAACAGTCCGATGGGATCATAGATTTGCGCGATGTGTTTCAGAACTTTTCTCTTTGTACACGAGAGGTCGGGATCTGCTAGCTTGGGTAATGGGACGGCGAGGGTGTCCTCTTCAATGTTCCAACGTAGTCCTAGCAGTTTCTGAAGTTTTGGACTTTCACTTTTTTCGTTCTCTTTGAAGAAGGAGTTCAGTTCTTGAGAATTACTTGCATTGCTCGTAGGTTCATTCCGGCACTGAGAAATAATGCCTTTGACTCTTTGTAGAATGTGACTCCATCGCCAACAGTGTTGACCCCATGGAAAACATTGTCCACGTAAGTATTCCGGAGAAGATACTGTGCTATAGGTGATGTGCTTGAAGAAAGGTGGAAGTGTATTGTGCCGGCTAGGAGAAAAGGGGAGCTAATGAGCCCAAAGGGGACTCGAGTAAAACGATAGGTTACAAGATTTTGTGCACTTACGGGCCTCAAGGGATCCTTCAGCCATAGAAAACGAGTAAAGTCGCGACAATCTTCGTTGAGACCGACCATAAGGAAGGCCTTTTCTATGTCGCTTGAGATTAAGATTTTGTGAAGCCGAGAACGAAGGAGTATACCGGTCAGATCGGGTAGGAGTACGAGTCCGCGATGTAATATGTCATTGAGACTCAGATGCCCTTTGAGTTTGGCAGATCCATCAAATACGCATCTAATTTTTACATTTCCGCCATCTTGTTTGACAACTCCGTGATGCGACAGATAGTGGCATAGATTGCACGGGGTATTTGTGGGTACTCTCTCAATAACCTTCCTTTGTAGCTGGTCCTCAAATATTGCATGATACTGTCGTAGATATGACTCATTCTCTTGCAAGGATTGGTGTTGAGCGCACAAGCGAGAGAAGGCGAGTGAAAAGTTGTTGGGCAATTGGGTTGGATTCATTTTGAAAGGCAACTTGACAATGTACCTTTTCTGTGTCTCATCATAATGCACCGTGTTATTGAAGTATCTGAGACATTCTTCATCTTCCTTTTGATCGGGATTATCCATTATTCCGACCGTTTCGAGTTTCCAGAAATTGTTTACTAGTTCGACTAGTTCTTCATGCCTAGAAGGATTTGATGAGTCGCTGTCACAGGCAGGAGCCTGCACAGCAGCACAAGCTTTATGTTTCTTAGTCTTGAAAGCACGGCCAACGATGATATTTCCAATCGTTGTGTGCAGAATTCGGTAATCCTTCGAAATTGCCTTGAAATGAAATTCTTCTGAGAGAATGATGTCCCAGAAGTAGTCATTACCTATAAGTATAGATGGCTTACAATTAGTGATGATTACGTCATTCACTTCTTCATTTTGTGGAAGGACTACACGTTGCAGGTTTCCTGTCAGCATCGGTAAGGACTTTACTTGAAGTTGCTTCGATCCCGTTTCGGTGCAAAGACCGATTGTATGATTCCGGCAAGGGAGTTCCAACGACTTAGACGTTCCAAAAGTCGAAAGGGTTATATTCTCAGTCCCTGTCGTAGCTAATTGGAGGGAAGAAGCAAGCTCCTCAGTAATATACGATTTACTTGACCCACTGTCCAAGAACGCTGTTACTGTAGTACGACAAAAGGGTTCATTTGGGTTGAACAGAGTGACAGTTGCGCACATGAGCGCGGCTTGAGAAGAAGTGATAGCATGTTCTGTCGAGCAAATGACGGGCTCCTGATTTGTAGAAACGTCCGTTTGAGTGGCAACTAAGGGCTTTTCGGTATTCGGGAGGACAGATGCTTCCTTCGTACTTTCTTCAACATGTACAGCGTGATTTTGCAATCTTTGTGATGATTTCATTGAACGTTGGGAACGAGTTGGAGCCATAGAGTTGCCGGAATTTGCAACTTGTGGGTTTGCAGGCGGTTTTCTTGAAAAATTCGAATGGAAGCATATGGACGAATGATGCCTTTTGGAGCAGAAAGTGCAGCAAAGCTTGGATGGACATTCCCTTGTGGCATGAGAGCTCGACAGGCAATTGAAGCACAATTTGCGTAGTTTTACTTGTTCTATACGTTGTTTTGGAGTAGAAAATACATCACACTCTATGGTGAGATGAATTACTGAGTTGCAATAAGAACACTTACGGCGTTTCTTGAATTCTCGAGGTTGGCTCGGCCGAGAGGTTCGGTTGCATGCGACATGGAAGCTATGAGAAGATGTTCTTGTGTTAACGGAAGGGCGAGCATGATACTCCATTTCAAACAGCGTAGAATCTTTCCTTACAATGTCTGTAAGTAGATGTAATAACTCGGAGGGTGAGACGTTATGATCGTTTGAGGTACGGTCATACACTAGACTTCTTACCCTAAGTGGGAGCTTATTCAGGAGAATAGCTCCGAGCGCAGTCTCGTTGGAGTCGTTGTGATTGTTCGAGAATTGTCGAACAAGAGAAAACATTTGATTATATAATGTAGGCAAGTGGCGTCCTTCGGGATCACAGGAAGGGAGTTGAGCTAGTTTGGTGAAAAGGATATGCCTTACGGTCACTTGATCGTCATAAAGCGTCTTCAAGATATCCATGGCTATCCCATAATTTTCGGCAGTCATAGAGAGTCCTTCGATAAATTGTAATGCTTTACCGCGCAAACATGACTTTAAAAGTGAGAATTTTGTAGTATCGTCGAGTTGAATTTTGTTGGCGACGAGTGTTGCAAATCGAGCGCTGAATTCGGGATAGTCTAAAAGATTTCCATCGAAGGTTGGCAGGTCCAATTTTGTAAGAATTGAAGCATCCACAAAATTGAGAAGAGATGGATCTAGTACAGAAGCCGTTGTTTGAGTAAAACGTCGTCTTTGATGTCTGAGGGTTTGACTATAACTATCGTCGTCGTCCACAAGTGTACTATCAGATTCGGAAGGCGGATGAAGTTCTCGTTTTACGTACTCTGCGTCGAGAATATTCAAGATAGCATCAAGCTGTTCGAGGTTGTTGACAGCAAGAGTAATATCTGCACGATAGTCTCCATACTTCGCGACGTAATCTTCAAAGACCTTTTGTTCAAGTGGGTTGGAATCTCGAAGTTTTGTCCAGTCATCGTGGAGTTTAACAGTTTTATTGTAGGCTTTTAACAAGTTTGCTTTCGTGGATGCAAGTTCGAAACGGAAGGATTCCAAATCTTCATTGTTTAAATGGCTGAGAACAGGTTCAGATGGCTCGATTCGGTATTCCTTGAGGATATCGACAATTGCTGAACAGTATCGTTGCAGCTGTCTTTTGATAAATCCAATTTGTCTTCGAAGAACTACGCTGTCAGGAATCGGCATCTTTAGAAGCGGGATGAGTGGGTCTCAGGATCGCGTTGATGACTGGCAGCTGTGTGTGACGGTGAAGAGTTGACGACTTGACTGTCGATTGCGATTTTGAATGTTCAAATAGCGCAGAAGAGTGCAGCCTCACATGAAGAGTTAGCGCAGTGGAAGATGACAGTGGCCCTTATCGAGTTGTCGTTTTTGGTGGTGAGAAAGGTGCAACCGCACAAGAGAAGCAGCAGAAGATGCGGATGAGGATCCTGCCGCGTGGTCGCCAGATGATTTGATCGGCGAGCGTGAATCCAGCACAGATTTATTGATAGTAGCGAAAAGCGAAGTAATACAATTTAGGCATGCTTATATAGGAAACACTCTCTCTCAATATTGTGAACTATCTCGTCAAAGCTGTCTTACAGCGGAATACTTAAACACCCTTTGGCAATTGACGCATTTCATTATGAAGCTTTTGAGAACAGCGCAAGACAACACCATCAAAAGAATCCCACTGAATACATTACAAGCGTTAAGCGATACGGAAACAGATAGACGATAAGAGCTTAGCATAACCACTTTGTATCGTTACAAACAGAGGGTCCCGGATCGCATCAGCACGCTTGACCCTGCTTCCAACATGTTCCCATCACGTAGTAACTGCTTCATTTACAGCGCACATATAATTCCGAATTTGGTGTATAAAGGTCGAACAAGGTCTAGGAGAAGCTAAGTGCAGAGTGTTGTGGAGATATCATGTGATAGAATGTTGTGGAAGGCTCTTTTCTAGATATTTACTAGCATCAAATGGAAAAATGATCTTCTTGCAACGTATAGCTGACATTGTGGCACAAAAGTAACATGCATTGCTAAGTAATAAAGTACGAAAATTTTTGGAAACTTGTGAGAGCGTGCGTATTCTTTCCGAATTAGGGCATACACTCACCTAATGCAACGCTGAGGGTGCGAAACATTCAGATCACGTCCATATTTTTTACATTTTCGTAATTTCAAATAAATCTGTTTTGGACATCAAGTTTACGTGGAAGCAAGAGCACGGTCTGAGTATGCTCTTGTCAGAGAAAGATCTATTGTCCGTTTAGCAAAAAGAAAAAAAAAGGTTTGCACATAATCGCACCTAAGCGCGACAAAGCTGACGTCAGTTTGCTCAGGTGTTAATCGAATTAAACAAAATTGACACGTAAGAGATGACACGCCACGGGGACTATCTCAAGTTTCTGCACCTACTACGGGACTCTCCTCGATGCTGCAAAGCACATGTATCACGCATCGCTCTGGGAAATGAAAACCAGAGCGATGAATGATAGGACCCTCATCATTCGTGGTGAGAAACTCACAAAGCGATGGAAGCCTTAGCTTGTCGTCTACTCATCTAACTTCCATCTTGTCGATTCGGCTGAGGTCCTATCACCACGGCTGACCCACTCTACCCACATTAGAAGCCCACCAAAACCAAAAACTGCTACTCTCCGACGTCAGCAGCATATGAATTAGAACTGAGTGCAAAGACGTAGAAGAAGTTGTCCTCAACGAGAGATTTACAAGTTGTGCGATTTGATTCGAATATCGAGATGCCATTAGAAGATTAGGACGGGGATGCATATGAGCTCGACCTATCGGCAACTGCCTATTTGGGTTTCTCTCCACCGCACAACTCTCTCCCTCTTGTAAACTCCATTTTTATAAAGAAAAGACATCAACGGTGGAGAAATCGCTTAACGCAACGACTCGCGCGGACATCGATCCATTCTATCGACCGAAGGTGGTTGCTCGATGTCTCAATAGTTCAAACCTTCTGAAGCGACTCCGTCATCGCGGAAGCACAATCCAGTTCAAATTTGGAAAAGAAGGTTTACCACAACGCCGCAGAAGGAAGGATCGCTTATGACGGTCATAAGCCAAAAGAGTCTCCTCAAAGACCTCACCACTTGATATAAGCCAAGCTCATATCAAGTGGTAACAGTCCTTAAGGAGACCCCAACGTACGACCACGATCGACTTATGAGCCTATACTGCGGGATCATTGTGTGCGCTTCAGTGATTTTTGGAAAAGACTTGGAAGCATCTTAATAACCACCAGTAATTTGAAAAAAAGAAGAGTTTGAGGGAAAATCCCTCCTCCAACCACCGAATACTGAGTTGCACGACAGCTTTGCTGGAGGACCATCGGAAGTACGGAGAAACTCATTTACTGGAAGCAATCAAAGGAAAACGAAGTCTCAAAGAGATACCGGTCTGACTTTTGTCAATATCACGAACAGCTGTGATATGGCAATATTGTTGTTGCAGACGGAATTCTGCTTTTTCTGACAAAGAGTGGGATCTATTGCAGAAAAACTTCCGCCACCTCTTTCGCTCATCAACACCCGTGTCATGTCTGTTCTACCTGAAGTACGACCAAAGAGAATCCTTTCTGGAGTGCGCACCGCAGTGCAGATTATGAAAGCTCCCACGACTCCAAGACGATTCTTTCCGTCGAACTCCTGCGAGCCGGAGGACAGCGTCGGATTGTCGGTAAGTGCTTCAAATATCGTCATTCTCTTTAAGAAGGGCAAATGAGCTTATGTGAAATACCGTTTAATATGCTAGTTGTCCGTGCTATGTAAGCTCTTCACAAAGAAAATTTTCGCTCTCATACCAAAGGCATCGGAGGAGCCCAGCCCTAAGAGCAAGATTCCGTAAAAAACTAGCTGGATTTCGCAAAGGGTCCGGCTGATGGGCCAGATGGTTTCGACGGTTGTAAAAGTCTGGCAGAAGTACCGCCTGTCTCTTATTCTCCAAGCTTCGTCGTCTACAAGTAAGCCTTCGACAGCGTCGAAGCCAACGTCATCATATTAATCGACTGCTACAAGGTCTGTACAACAACGATACAGCTATCCATCGCTCTTTGACCATCCTTATTGAAAAGAGAGTATGACATGATGACACAATTTCGCCGAACAATTAATCGAGGCTCTGCAGTGGGCGATAAAACTGCACTGGGACGGGAAGTGCACGCGAGTTGATAGGAGATTCCTATCGAACCTACGTTTTGCACTCGTTCTCTTTTTGAGCAGTGTCACAAGCAGAGACAATGCTGAAGGAATTCAATGAAGTAAACCAGACCGCAAACCTGACCTGTAGCCCCCTTGATCGTTGCTTGACACGATTGAGATCCAGTAAGGCCTCCATTCGTACCGTCGCAATGTTGACCAGTGTCTTCTTATTGCACCAGAAACACGGGAAACTCTCTGAAGGACTCCATTTAAGGACTTTGTAAACATGTCAGACTATCGAGTTGGCAATCTTTCTGTTCCGCGTAGGGTGTCTTACGGTGTCCAATCCGTTACAGCTATGGGCCACCGATTGTCGTCAAGACGCATGACGTGTCCGGCCTATCTGATCTAGTTCCGTTCGGCGTAAGAAGCATCCCTGATCTCCAATCGTTGACGAGAAGTGGAACTTCGAGTTCCTCCTTCACTTGCCTGATTTGTGATACTCCTAGCATTACTCTCTCTACAGGGGCGTTCGATGAAGCTCACCGCATGTTCGTCCTGCTTCCTCATGGTCCACTTTCCAAGCTTTTTTTCAAGCATACGTCAAAGCAGGAAGAGCCGTTGTGTTGAAGAGATGGGCGCAGAACGGGCGTTCTTCGTCTTCTTCACTACGTCCTCATTTGCCTTGTATGCTCCCTTTGCTGCTCGTTCCCTGCTCAGTTCGGGGCTAAAACGTTCATTATTTTGACTCCCCGACCTAGGCAAACGTAGCTAGAGCATTTGGCAATCGTCATTCCATTCAGCGTGGAAGGAGCATCAGGAACCTATCCGTTTCTCATGAATGCTGTCTTCGTCGGATCAGCAAGCTGGCCAGCATTTGTTCTGCTTGCGTGATGTTCGGTGTAATCAGGACCACATCATCAGCGAAGCGATGGCGGTGCAGCAGTCGGCCGTCGACTTCCACTCCCATGTTGTTCTATTCTAGCGTAACATGACGTTTTCTAAAGGGCCGGGCATACTTCACGCGATTTCAGTCGCGACGCGATTTGGCAATACTCCAAACATAACTCACTGTAAGCATACTTTGAATGTACAGAAAATAGGGCATTTCATCATTCCACGTTATACACACTGTGCATGTGTGGTTTGCTAGTGTTGAGTCTGAAAACTTCTGGCAAACTGCCAAATCGCGTCGCGACTGAAATCGCGTGAAGTTTGCCGGGCCCTCAAAGCAGCGCTGAAAAGTTTCGGCGATATGGTCTGTACGGTCCTTGTCATACTCCTCTCTTCACGTTGATGGTGATGTCTTCATAGAATGGTGAAATGTTGATTGTGAAGTCGTTGTGCAGCTCATCAATGATCTTGATGTACTGAGTTGGAAAACCTTTCTTATTTAAGGCATCGATGACAGCCTCATTCTCAACCGAATCAAATGGCTTCTTCAAGTCGACGAAGATGAGACAAAGCGGCATTTAGTACTTTCGCGGTAATTCGATGAGCCTTGATACTATGTGTATGTGGTACATAGCGCTGAATCCTTTCCCAAACTAGCTTGTTTGCATGTTTCTTCGTCTAATTTTCTTCCGGTCCTATTGAGATTTACTCGTGTGAATAGTTTGTAGACTGTGGACAATAAGCAGAGAGGGCAGTATTTCCGATGTCACGAATATCTCCCTTCTTGCACAAGCAACACGGTCTTGCCGGTCTTCCATTGACTTGTTACCTTGTCTTCCGTCAGATACCGCGTGAAGAGCCTGGTCAAAGTTCTGATAAGAACTGGTGGAAGATTTTCAGGTTTCCAGTTTGACCCTATCGGGCCCGGCTGCTATATGGCTTTTCATTGACATGACAGCACGTCGAATTCCTGGAAGAAAAACTGGTGCAACATATCCGTCCTCCTTGAGATGGTCGTAGGTGAACGGGGCTCGCAAAAAGATCCGAGCAGAAATTGTTTGTGACCTTCTCCATTGACATTCGGGAGGCAGTTATGGTTCCGTCAGACCGGCGAAGTGCGGTCATCTTAGTCTTGAATGACAAAGCTTCGGCGGGCGTTGCGTATACTTCTTCCAGCCTCAGCGGCATCAACCGTTACTGCTGCTCTTTTCTTTTTGAGATCTTCTCTTATCGCTTCTCTGCATCGCTTTGCAAGCTCGCACGTCAGTCGGTAATCACTTGTGGCTCGTGCTCGTCCACGTTGGCGTATCAGCTTCAGAGTCTCCAATGAAAGACGTTTCCTTGTACTTCTTGGACTTTCGTTAGCGCAATCTGAGCTGGATAAACCTTTCGTATTACTCGTCGACGTTGTCGACCACTGTATTTCTCTAAGTCGGATATCGAAAACAGGTTCAGTTGTTAGTAGCCCTGGAACGATGTTTCTTCATCTTGTTATCTTTTACCGTATATGTAAATGTTTTGCGTTTCTGTCTCTCCATTCGTAAAAAGTTGAACTTGGTACGAAGGAGACAATGGTCCGATCCCGTTTAGAATTTCGGAACAACAAACTTGAACAAACCGTGTTGATCTTACTGAATATCTCTTCGTGAAAGCTTCCATCTGCGTCAAAAAGAGTCCTAAATACTTGAACATGGTAGTTTCCTAATTATTGTGTTGCCAATTTGAATGGTTCTAGGTATCTGAGCTCTAAGCTCCATGTACTCCGTTAACTGTATTGAGTCTGTCTCCGATTCCAGCGTCAGGCAGCTCAAAGGAAGCAAGCGACAAGCCAGCTGAAGAAGAAACTCCGTCGCATCAGATGCTTTTATGTCTCATCGAATATCTTGAGTAATAGCTAGGATCCCCGGAAGCGACGCGCATTCGAGCCCGACAAGTGCGAACAGTATGCTAGGGTAATAGTTTCAGCAGGGTGCGCGAGGACGGTTAAAGAAGTAACTAACCATACGAGTGTTCAAGTTTTTAATTAATCTAGATCAATGTAGGGTCAGTCAAAGCACGACATCGCAATTTGGCTGATCTTCTAAAAAGACGTAGATTTTCGTGCCTTCAGGAGATAAATTGGAAAGGGGAGAAGTTGAGGGATACAAGAGACGGCTACAAATTTCTCTACAAAGAAACGAGCAACACCAGAAACGGCGTCGGTATAGCGATTTCGGAATCACAAAGGAATAAAATCACTGGCGTGGACTGAATAATGGTCGACTTATGGCATCAGAATAGATACAGGGAAGAGAAATCTCCGAATTCAACCGGATATGCACCTCGAGTGGGCAGCACACAGATGAAGAAGGAGAATTTAGGAGTAATGACGACTACATGAGCTTGATAGCAAACGACGAGATACTACTGATTGGGGTTTATTTATTTATTTATCTATTTATTCATACGCTCTATGGCGTTCCTTACAAAAAAGAACAAGAGAAAAAAATGTGTGGTTCTGGGTTCTAAACGGTATGTCGGGAATCAATGATGCTGTGCAAGCAAATGCCACAGAGATCACGGATACGGAACACAACGAAGAAGGAGAGCGTACCTTGGAGTTTGCCAGGGCACATGACTTAGCGCTAACGAACCCATACTTGATTTAGAAGCCTACCACCTCATCACGTACGCCTGCGGAGATTGGAAATCTCAAATAGACTTATGGATTGTACGACATTCGAGCTAATATGCGAAGAGTAGCAAAGTCATACCCGGTGAAGACTGCATACCGCAACATCGGCCACTGATTCTGAATCCGAACATTCCCGTCGACAGTCAAAGAAGAACAACGACAGAGCAAGCTGCACGCATCTAATGATGAAAGCTCGGAGATAACGATGACGTTAGAGCAGCCATGGAATCCGCTCTACGCCCTAGTCAGAAGAAAGTCAGAAGACTCCTGGAAGAACCTGAAGAACAGCGTCCATTAGATAGCCACCGATCTACTAAAACGCACGAAGCCAGGAACTCGATGAGGAAACCCGGTGCGGGAATGATGACGTGCAGTCCGCAAGAAGAAAAAGAGGACAGCCTTTGGAATATGGCAGAAGACAAATCAGAAGAAGCGCGTTAAAAATACGTAGAAGCCAAGCGAACAGCGAAAAGGAGTCTCAAACTAGCAGAGGCATACGTGGAGGAGCTCTACAGAAAGCTGCACAGTTACGGAGGTGGACGGGAGCTACAGAATTGCAAAAAGAATAGCAAACGCCTTAAAAGATGTGGAGCACTTCAGCAATAACAAAGATGTAGACGGAAGAGTGCTGAGGAAACAAGAAGCGATAGACAAGGGATGGAGAAAGAACTTCGCAGAAATGACATCTAAGCAATACTCATCAACTGCAGTGGCTGAGGCTGCACATGGACCAGTACCGGCCATCATGAATGAAGAAGTTCGAATGGCCGTGATGAGAATAAAGAACGGCAAGGCAATAGGTCGAGACGACATTCCAAGCGAGTTTTAAAGGAAGTGCGGACAATCTGAAGTACATGGCGGGCACGATTGCTGATTCGAATAGTAGAGTCCAGAAAGATGCCAAGCGACTGGTGTAGAAGAAGTACGACGGTACCGATATGGAAGAATGAAGGCGATTACGCTGTCTATCCATTCTTAAGCGTTCCTACTTTTTCTGTTATAAACATAACGAACAGAATCGCATTGTCGTTTGATCCGCATTTGTTGATTACCCGATGATCTTCAGCGTTCGACCGTATTGAATCATTTATTATTCTTGCTTTGGAGTAAATGAAGATTTTTCAAAGTTTAATTATTCAAGTCAGCAGAGCTAAGCATGCTTTTGATAAGCATAAATGCATTGTTAGACTTTTCGATAACTCAAATTTGAGTAATCGAGATTTTCATCACTTCGATACATTACCCATCAGAACATGCTTAGCACTGAAGTTACAGTACAATTTTAGAATGCTTTCATTTATTCCAAAGCAAGAAAAATGACAAAAAAAAGGTTGGTCTCGGGTATCATCGATTGCTCATACAACAAGTGAAAAATGTGGCTTAAACAACAGTCTCAGCACCTCTTTAATAGGTTCATAGTGTGAAGGGTACTAAGGTTCCGAAAATGGAGAAAGCAAAACAGTGAATCGTTGTTTACTGTTTGCTTGCTCTTTGAACTGCATAGACTTGGAACAGATAGATCAAGCGTGAATAGCTGAAACTGGGAGAATTTTTATTATAATGGGCAGATTTAAAACGAGAGATGCATCCCCAGTTGCAGTGTCAAGACGTTTTCGCAGGCGTATCAACATAGGATTGTCACTTATTCGAAGTGCAGTGCAAGAATCAGCGTATACTTCCAAAAATCGCTGTAAACTCTGATGTTGAACACAGCTCAAAAGAAAGCTTCAGATTTGAAGCTTTTGACATCTGAATTTCTGGCTGTTTAACCAAGGGAAAGCGTTTCTATGACCATCTGCTAGATTATGATCAATAGAAGCGAGGAGTTGTACAAGATTCCTAGTTTCTTGTGTGATCCATGATCTGCACCCGACCGTCTTTTTCTCGAAGTCATCTCTTTTTTTCGAAATTGATGAATTATTTCAAAAATGGAATGATTATTCAACTCAACAGTGCTAAGCATGTTTCTCATAAAAACAAATAAATTAACCCAATGACAAAAATTTCCATAAACCCCAACTCTCAACTTGTGGTTCATCGCAATCTTCACGACTTCGACACATCAACTGTTCTTATCAGAAACATGCTTAGCACTGGTTGGATAATCAGAGGAAGCAAAAAGACTTCGAGGAAAAGACTGACCGCCGGAGATTATAGGGATTACACAGCTGGAAAATGCGGCTTCAACAAATCTTGCCCCTATTCAATTTTTGTTTATTGTAGTGAGGGATAGTGGGAACACATGCGAGTAGTTAGATTGCGAATAGTTTAGATTGCTTTTAAGCTGCGATACTCTTCTCAGCGGGGATGTTAATGCATGAAGAAAAATAATTTGTAAGTTTGTTGATTATACTAGTAATGCATACAGAAAAACTTGAAAGTTTCTTGATTGTACTAGAAATGTGGTCTACGGTAAATGATGGCCTTTAAATATCAACATGCTTAAGAAAACACTTGACATTTTCTTTCGAGATAATGAGGAAACCGATGAGAAGTTCTGCAGCGAGGGCAGCGGCGATTGGTTGCGGCCCCCTTCATAACGAGGTCGTCACTTCCTCTGCGGCAGGAACTTTCATGCATACGGGCCTAGACTTACAATGCTTATGGGGTAATTTGTTTGAGCCCATGTGCTGGTTTTTTGACAGATTCTGCTAAGCCACTCAATAGGCAAATCAGAAAGAAGAAAACACAACTATCTTTATCGATATGCTCTACAGCGGAGGTATATGCAAGTTCAGCCTTCTAGGCTTTCATCGATGTGCATCACTTTGCACTTTATTTTGACATTCCTATCTGCAAAATCGCTTGGTCATTCTCAGAATGACAAAAGAATCGATCGCGATAGTTGAACGGAGTTTTGCAAACGTACATTATTGGAAAATTTACGCTGATTCTTCTGCTAAAATCAAAAAAACAAGATACGAATATAAAATACACTGTATTTGCTAACACATTTCTACTTTGCAGTAAGCTCATATCGTTGCGATGATGATGAATTTGTTGTGGAGAACCGGTGCTTCAAGCTGTTTGGCCTTAACGAAAGATTTTCTGGTGATGTTTGCAAAAGAAGGAATAGAACTTTACATGTGATACAAGACATGGACGAGTTAAAGTGGATTTCTGGCAAGTTTTTCTTAGGAGAGATTTATAGCAAAGACTTATTATTAGAATGAGGATCAGACAATGAAGCTTGGAGGAAGCGTTCAGTCACATCCATGCTTCCCCTGTTTATACAGTCTAACAGCAAACCCTAAAAGTCAGCCTTTGCGTGGCTTCGGTCTTCCAGTGTGGCATTCGAAAAGAAAAAAATCCATCGGAAACTATCAAGCCCGCTCTCCCCTGTCACTTCTCCGTCCCAGAGTTTGCTCTCTGACGCGTTCTGCGATGGCGAGCACAGTTAAGAAGCGTACTATAGACGACTCCCAGAAGTATAACAGGCCGAGCATTGTAGACTTTGACGCCGGGAAACTTTGAACCTCCATTTAGAGCATTGCTTTTTGTAATCTTTCATTATGAAGACAGTGTCCTCCCAAACTCTCGGCTACTAACTTTAATTTGGGGCCCTTCCGTTGCGAAAAGTCCGTAACCTATGAAAAAATCGTCTTCTGGCTAGCACATCTTGAAGGCGTGGACAACCTTTATTTTTGGATAGGTGTAACTTGAGAGAGTAGATATGGCTTGATAGAACTTGAATTCCCCTCCTTGCAACTATGTACTAATCAGACAACTAAAGATCTGCCTGGGCGCTGCCTTTGAAATTGCCACCCGTGTATGATGCCAAACGTCTGCGATGTCCCCGACTTTTAAGAGCTTATCACTGCATTTCTGTTGCATTGCGTCTCGTCCTGACTGTGGCTGCCATATCAGAACGCACCAGAATGCAATTTTGAATAGGGCTTTGATAGCTCCTATCAAATTGCAAATCCATCTTCTGTGAGGAATCGAGTTAGAGAAAGAACTGGACCAACGCAAATGCTTTATTCCTCGAGCTGCTTGTAGACTACAGGTAACTGAGAAGCAATCGGAAAACCGGATTTTGCCTGAAAGCTGCTTTGCATTAGACACGAACAATGGGTGCGTCAGTAATTGAATACAGAACCTTACCTATTGAACAAGATGTATGAAGTGATAAACTAGTGATTATTTTTTGCCCCTTGAATAGCTTGCATTCGACGTAAGAGCTTGATCTTAGTCGGGGTGCATGGGTTTTTCGCTTGGAGATTGATGAAGAGGTCCTAATTAAGGCACTGCCCAAAGGGCAGCGCAAATTGTTCATTCACGGCTGAGAAATTCTTTCCCGAAAACCACGAGCATGCGCCGTGGCCGTAACCCAAAAATGACTTCTCTTAGACACCCGTACCGGCCGGCGACCGTCTGGAACAACACCGATATTTCGGCCGGGCTGGTCGACGGACGGACGCCAGCCGGTCAGACATTCGCACCGGCCGGCGACCGGGCGATGGCCGTTGGCGGGACATCGTGATCCGTCCCAGCCGTTCGTGCGCGCTCGCCGGCCGCTCATAAAACGGTCGTCGGCCGAAAATGGGATCGCCAGCTGGAAGGAAAACATCGCGCGCGGCAAGTTTCAAAGCACGACATACCGTCAGATTTTGCGCAGCAAATTGACGCTACAGCTCTTTTGAGCTCTAAGCTAGCCAATCACTTCTGGAGCCAACTTTTTGCTCATTCTTTCCCTTATTTTCATGTTTTTCTTCTGAATCGCTCTGCCTGTTCACCAATTTTTTCAGACTAAAATGATGATATCTTCTTTTGAAACAGAACAGTATATGCAACCAACATGCCACTATTATGAAATACAACATTCTGGGGCGGTATGTATCAATCCCCGTCCGGGTGAGGGTTCCCATTCAGGTAGTACTAGCTTCATAGCTCGGTATTCTGGGGATCTGTGTTGTCCCTTGTTTGTCCGTACTTTGGAGGCCCTCCAAGCCTACTATTGTAGCATAATGAATAGCAGTTCTTTGCGGTATAAGCGGAGCTTTGCGTATTTTGTATGATCCCGAACGGGATCCTAAGTTAATCCGGCGCATTTTTTATTTATCTTTGCAAAAACCAAATGAAAACGTCGTACGATTATGCTGAAACCTATTATGACAGTGTTAAGCATTTTCCAGTAGCACGAATAGAATGTGGAAGTTGTTTCTCGATAAACCCCAACTTGCGAGCAAAGATTCATCAAAGACTTCGTGAACTTGAGTTTCCACTTACTACTTCCAAAAAATGTTTAGCACTGTCATAATAAGTTTTCAGCACAAGCTTACGACGTTTTCATTCAGTTTTTGCAAAGTTAAATGAATTTGAAAATGCGCCGGATTAATTTAGGATCCCGCTCGGGATCATACAAAATACCGCAAAGCTCCGCTTATACAGCAAAGAACTGCTATTCATTATGCTACAGTAGTAGGCTTGGAGGGCCTCCAAAGTACGGACAAACAAGGAAGAACACAGATCCCCAGAGCGCGAGCTATGAAGCCAATACTACCTGAATGGGAACCCTCACCCGGACAAGCGATTGATACATACCGCCCCTGGTCACCTAAAACCGTACAAAACGAACAAAATAGGGAAACAAATGGTATGCGCATTGATACTTCACACTTCACTAGTTCATCGAGTCCACCTATATGATGAGATCAGATGTGGAATCATATGGATGAGGCAGCATAGGAATCATGGAAATGAAGAGACGTACATATAGTGAGGCATGCCTGCTAACGGTCATATAACGCGGTTCTCTTGATTCAGAAAGAGCCCAAAATGGTTTTTTGACTAAAGACAATATCGCGGTCAAAGCTTCCCGAAAAGTGTGCTTCATACTGGATTCAACTTGACCATTTTTTGAATAACGCACGCAGATATGTTCACATGTAGTGTGATTATACAAAAACGTGTAATGTCTTTGTAAAATCACACCACATGTAAAAATGTCTGCGTGCGTGATTTCATAATTCGTCACTGGCTGTTTTTGCGTTTACGTCAAGCCAGAAAACGATAGCTGAAGTACGCAGTTCTTAAACGCTTGACAGTAGACAGGCTTGTCAAAATGTGTGTATGCTTAACATCTATGAAACTTCTTACGATTTGTAAAAACATTAGAGAGACTCAAACTTTTACATCCGGGTTCTCTAAAAACAAAAGCAAGACTGAGGACAAAATAGAGGGTACTTTTCCGTTATCCGGACCCATTTTTGCAAAGAAGGATACTGCTTCTTTCCCTGCACCATATTTGTTCCCAACTTCATAGGAAAGAGTGTCAACCTTCTGCCACGTGTCAAAAAAATTTGACACGTGGCAGAAGGTTGACACAATTTGCCACCTACATGTTTAACAAGTTTTACCAAGAGTTCGCGTTGCCCCACCTAGCGACATATGTTCAACCTTTTTTGGTCAATAATGACCCTATTTCCGATTAAACAATTTCAAAAATGACATTGTTATAATAATAATGTCGCCCTCTTATCAATGAACATATGTACTAGACGTGCCCAGAATAGAGATGCGCTAGGGTTCCATCACCTAAGCGGCGAAAAACAGCAGCGAGGTACTACTTTAAGCGATCATTTGTAGACTTTTCTGGCTAAACTCGCATGGCGGAAAGTTTTAAGAGAAATACATTCTTAAATCATCGCTAGAAGCAATCAAGATATTCTAGTAATGGTTCTCGATTGTTATGCTCTTATGTAAATCAGCTGGAGAGCTCATAAGTGGTTACAAATGCTCTTTTACCTCACCGGAAATGATTTCGAAAAAACGTGTCAAAGTGAACTAGAACGTGTCAATTTTTTCCTGACACGTGGCAGGGAGGCAGTCCTCGTAGAATCTATGAAAATTTGTACTTGAACTACCGAACGTATTTTATAAGAGCTTCTTGAAAAAATGGGTCCGGATAACGGAAAAGTACCAAATAGAGTTCTATACATATTTGTAAGCAAGTATTTAAGCGTAGAATCAAGTCCAGTGATCTGCTTACGAGCTGCTGGAGTGCGAATCGATCTTCCTCTGGGGCATGTCTTCGTCGCCTGATATATCCTCTGGTGGTGTTCGCAAAATGGTTAATCGTTGTCTTTCAAGCAAATGTCACATTGTTACTATGCCTCAAAATTATGCAGTTGCAATCTGCGACTGTGAATTTCGAGATAAAGAAGATAACCGACCCGGTATGGTGGGAGATAAACGTAGTTGCTGTAGAGGTTTGGGTTCACCGTCCAAGACTGCATGTATGGCGCAACTCCTGCAAGTTTTCTATTTTATGATATCAAAGGGAAGACCAGAGATGAATGTAAGGAAGAACAGATTCACCTTCGTGAAGAAGTGCCTGTCAAAGCATCTGATTGTGCGCGACTTCCTGGTTTCGCTCTTGTAGCCTCTCTTTCAAAACTCCTGAAAAGGACTTGCAGTTTGCGGGTCAATCAAAACGTGAGACTGAAATAAAATTCATCATAACATTCATGAGAACTCACTCCCATATCTGCCGACTTCCATTCGCCAGTTGACGTTCGACATGGACACGATAAATGACTGAAAAGACCAATGGTTAAGGTTTGCCCTATTAGATTGAATTTTATTCGTACCGATCCATTGAAACAGCGCCGAGATCCAAGGTTTTGAAAAAGTAGGTAAAAATTTTTGAAATTCAACAGTTCATAACTTCTTCAGAACTGCATGAATCATGTTGCGACTTCATATGTTAGATTCTACTTATCAAGAGCTTTCAGACGATATATAATATGTAGGCGTTCAGGGCCTCCTACGAATTATGCCCGGGGAGAGCCTTTTCATCACAAAATCTCCCCCTCCAATACATTAAAGTGGGCTAAGGGGAGACTTTGGTATGAAATGGCTCCCTCAGGGCATAATTCGTAGGAGGCTCTAAACCCTCACATATAAAATATTATCTGAAGGCTCTTGATGAGAAGAATCTAACTGAAGTCGCAACATGATTCATGCAGTTCTGAACGCTTTTTTACCTGCTTCTTCAAGACTCTGGATCTCGGCGCTGTTTCAGTGGATCGGAACGGCTAAGATATATCCTGATAAGGGAAACCTTACTCTATAAAACCTATGAAGTCGCAAGATCACACACTTTCACGTTCAAGATTTATATGAGTTTAACTGCCAACTGTCAAAAAACACGCAAAAATGGCGTAAATTTTTAGAATTCTGGTTTTCGATGACTATCTTTCAAATCGACTCGATTCCTTCACTCTCTGATAGACCACCATTTACTCTTCAAAACCTATGAAATCGTGACTGCTGGCATCTTCAAACAACAGGTTTATAACAGTGAAAATTTTGCATTGATTCACTATTTAATTATTCAAAATTCTGATTCTCGGCCGTTACTGCCTGGATCGATCTACTTTCTTCGCTGTACGTTATAACAAAATTTGCTTAATAAAATCCGTACAGTTTCGCTAATTTTTACTTTCAAATATACCATTTATTGAACACGTTTATTTTGAAATATATATGCCGCCGTATACATAAATATATGCTTTCAATAATCTTTTTTGCGTTTGTTTTGCTTATTTTCCTTCTTTATCGACCAGCAAATAATTTTTCATTCCAAAAGTGAAGGTGGTCACCCTGTATCAGCTCAAGAGTGAAGGTAGGGGCAGAATCGGCTCCCACTATCGCACCTCTGGTCGAGATCCGCCATTAGTTTCCAACGGTAATGGAGGTTTGGTGCATCTCCCGCGTTTTTACGGACTCGCACGGACGCCAGCCGGTGCGATTTTTCGGCCGCTCGCAGGCCGGTCTTTAGCCCCGCCCTTAAAGTTGGCGCGGCCGCCCGCCGGTGCAAGTGTCTGAGCTCTCACTATAACACTACGTTCGCGCTGGGACCCATACTAAGTGTTACAGTCACGGTGCAGCCGCGGATTGTTTGGGGACGGATTTCTCAGCCGCGAATGAATAATTTGCGCTGCGCTTTGGGCAGTTCCTAGATTAGAGCCTTCTCATCAAATTCCAGGCAAAAAACCCGTATGCTTAGGTTCCTGGACACTGCCTATAAGCACATCATATGTATTATAAAAGGCCCATGTGTTTGAGTAGAGAGATCCGCAAAATTGGTCAGTTTGATCTGGTTGAGCTGCCGTCCACAAAAACAGTTGCTGCAGCCTAAGCAATAAAAAAACGCTCCATGACTCATAAGCCATTGAGGTAACTTTTTAGTGCGAAGTCAAAAGCGCCGGTTGAGATTTAAAAAAATAAACCCGTTCCTAACACCTGCTTAGGATGGAAGTTGGCTCAGGACAGCCAGCCTCTGCCAGTAACCTCCGCCGACCTCTCTGCTGCTTCCCTATTCTTCTTTTGTATAGAACACTATGGATGCTAGTGCATTACTCAATGCCCGCTATACATCAGGCAGAGGATTTGCAGGTTTTATCCTGACAGGATGGTGAAATCATCAGACACGATGCACTAACCAAACGTTAGACAACACATCTAGTTAAAAGGCTTGTCATACTCAAAACATTTCTAAAAGCTGCTGTATCAGTAAAACAGATTTTAGAGCGATTAAATTGGAAAATTCAAGCAATAAAATTGAAGTGGTGATTTTTTTTCAACCACAGTTTTGGCATGTCGAAATGTTGCGAGAAAAGCCTTTTCGTTTGCAGTGACCGTTTGGGGAGATGAACATTGCTGAAGTTAGTGATGACTTGAAACTCAAAAGTAAAACTATTAGGCGTAAGGCCCCGGGCAGACTTCACGCGATTTGATCGTCGCGACTGAGTCGCTACGAGTTAACTGATACAACACCATTCCATGCCGATCAACTTGCATTCGGTTGTGATACTTTTCCAGCCCGAAATTTTTGAATGTGAAATGAAAATGAATGGAAATCTTGGCGATTAGATCGCGACGATTAAGTCGCGTGAAGTCTGACCGGGGTCTAAGGCATACCTCACGCGATTTCAGTCGCCGCGCGATTTGGCACTGCAACGACTCTCCATAGCTGGTCGTAAATGCATTGCTTGGGCCAGACTTGCTGCGTTTGTTAAAAGTTACGGAATCCACGCACCCATGCATCTGAAAGCCTCGCATGCTTGATCTCTAGACATCTGGCAAATCGCCAAGTCGCGAGGATTTGGCGATTTCGCGAATGAAACTGACGTTTGACCATGGTACCACATCAGTTGTACACGAGCTCGGGTGGGCAGTGGGTGTGTGTTGTTTTTTGACAGAGACTTGCAGAGTCTGATGTTTCATAATCTCTTTGCTTTTTGTTTATGATTTCACGGCTCAAAATAAGCGTGCAGCAGATAAGGATACCAGAATAGAAATCTGTGATAGCAAGCATCAGCAACTTTGAGGTTTGTTTATACAAGGAAAGATTATCACTGCATACCCGTATTTACAACAAATACCTCCGAACAGCTAGCCTACTTTCAAGTAGAAATCTGCTGTGATTTGATGTGCTTTGACTCTCTAGCATATCCTGAAGTAGAAATCTCTTTGATGTGCTTTGACTCCAAGGTTCGCTACTGTACACCCACTGTTTTTGAATAATCACTTCGAGTGAAAGTGCTTTTCTCTCCAGATCGACTGATTCTAGAAGTCAGAAAGTTAGAGTCCAGACTCAGACGGCAAAAAGCCAAATTCAAATTTTGCATTTTTTGGAATCAGTAGCAGTTTTGTTTTCGGACTGCCTACACCGTTCTGGCACAATGTAATGGATTTCTTTGGAAAATAAGATAAAGAGTGCTGCTGTGATTATGAACCGCACTTCACCTTTGAACACTAAAGTTTAGAAAGCACAAACTCTCATGCAGATTGCAGTTAGGCAGTAATACCGATTTTTTGCATTGAAAAATGTTTCTCATCAACGAGCGTATTTATTCCTATTTTGTAGTTATTTTGTCACCGATTGCTTATGAAGTGTGGATAGGAAATGATGCTGGAGTTGGATCAATTTTGCGACCAGTTTTTGCTGGTAGGTTCAGGATTTCCTTCCCTTTGGTAAAAATCTGCACCCAAGATGAGCTATTTTCTGTAAAAGTGCTATAGTTGATTGTACGTCGCCCAGGCTGAGCTCCCGCGAGCGTGTCCCTTGCGGGCTAACATGGCATTCGCGCGCATGAGCCATCACCAGCCGGCAGCCGCGTTGCAAGCGCGCTCGCGGACTTTCAGCCTGCAGCGGTATCTCAGATAATCGCCGGGAGCAGGCGGTCCGCAAATTCGCGCTTTTCTGCTACGTTTAACAGAATTTTGGGGCCTGGTCAAACCTTCAGCTGGAAGCATTTCCTTTACGGTCGCATATCCTGCTAGCGGGCAGCAATACAGCATTTTCTGCAAGCGCTCCGCTAACATTTTCTTTCAGCGAGCGCTGGCCAAACTTTCAGCAAGCGCTTGGACTCTTTTTAAGCAGTTTCGGGAAGACGCCAAGCACAGGCAACACTCTGTGTTACAGAGGTGTCACCGTTGGTTTAATTACTCAAGTTTGAGGTACTTTCTCTTAGCGAAAAGTACCTGAGGGCTGCGCGGTCCTCCACAAAGGACCGTGCGGCCTTCGAAAATTTTGCCTATTCTCGCGGAAAGTTTGCGAGAATGCGGCTATTGCGCCGCAGCTAATCTACAAGGAAACCGTAACTGTTCTCCAAGCATTCGTCTTAAAATTAGCTAAAATTCATCCAAATATCTGCAAGCGGACCGCGAGAAATCAGCGAATTATTTTTCCGGTGCCCATCCGCCCATACATCGCATGACCGCCTCCGCCGGCGATTATCTGAGGGGGCAGACGACCATACGATTTATGGTCAAGCGCTCACCGGAAAAATAGTTCGCTGATTTCTTGCATTATATCCCAAAGTATCCCAAGGTCCGCCTGCAGAAATCTTAAATGATTTTGGCCAAATTTTAGATGAACGCTCGGAGGAACTATCGCGGTCTTTCTGTGGATAAGCTGCGGCCCAGTGGCCGCATTGTCGCGGACTTTTTGCGAGAATATGCAAAATTATTAAGGGCCGCACGAGCCTCTTTAAAGGATCGCACAGCCCGTAGGTACCTTCCGCTGACAATGAGAGAAAGTATCCCAAACTCGGGTAATCGAACCACCGGTGACACCTATGCCAAATAGAGTCTTACCTGTGCTCGGCGTAAGCCCGAAACTGCGTCCGAACGCCTGCTGAAAGTTTGGCTAGCGCTCGCTGAAAGAGGTTATTTGACGAGCGCCTGCAGAAAATTCTGTGCTGCTGCCCGCTGGCAGAACATGCGATAGTAAAGGAAGTACCGCTTGCTGAAGGTTTGGCCACGTCCCAAAATTCTGCTGACCGCGTGCAAGAAAGCGCGAGTTTGTGGATCACCTGTCCCGGGCAACTTTAACCGTTGTCGCACCGCTATATTTACATGACGCTTCTTTTCTTAATTATGGAAAATTCCTTTTCAAAAATTGAAGAAAGTTTTTACCATTACGATGAAACAAATATTTTTTTGTATTATTTATTCTTTACATTCTTTGTTCAGAGGCAGCGATTGGGTGAAGGTGCGAATTCGCCGTTGAAACTGGACATCCTTGACTCCTCCTTGCAGCATAACTCAAATGCATAACTTTAGTTCAGAAGTGGGAAATCAGTTCAAGAAGTTGCGAAGCGCACACCCTAGGCGAAAACCTCGCTCGGACGTTAGTTCCTTTGACATCGTCCCTGCCTCAGTAAGACTGCTTGAAAAAAGAATGATGTCGATGCAAAATGCAGGCTTAGGAGGAATTTTCAGTTAACTAGTATGCCGCCCTCATCTCAGTCTAGTGATTTCATCACCCATCGTCACCCATTCATTTCACATCATTCAGGCTCCTGATGAGCTTCGGCAAGATTATGTAGTATACTTGGGTCCGAATCGAATAGAAATTCGATCATTCGAATAAAACGTTCGAATATAACCGCATTCGAGATTGATATTCCGAGTTTTTTCCATTTTCGAATAATATTCGAAACTCGAATAATCAAAAAACAGGGTTTTGAATAAAATTCGAAAACTCAAACAATCAAAAAACGGGGTTTCGAATAGATTATATTCGAATGATTTATTCTAATGTTTTTTTGAATTCGTATTCGAATGAACTCTGTACTCACAATCAGATTATTCGAGTTTGTTGCAGAGCCAACTGCTGAGTATCAAACTTGCTTCGTTTGCGTTTTTTCCGCAAAACTCGGTAATGCATCTTTTTACAATCGTGATGACCTTTGAACTGTGTGAAAAGTCGCATTTCTCCGACTGCTTGTGAGTAAAAAATTAGGTATGGATTTTGATTAATGCTTTTCGATCAATGAGATACTTCGGATTGCTATTGGCACCAAATCAGCAAAAAAAAAAAAACAGCGATCAAATTCAAGCTCATCTTCCGAGTTTATAAACTGGAAATGTGTTGACATGCCTGTCTCTCTTCCTTTGCATTGCTCATCCTTTTGGTGCGCAAAGGTCCACACTAGTGAGCCCTTTTGCTTATAAAACTCATGCTGCACATTTGCTTCTGTTCTTTACCTCAGAGATTTTTCGCGAGTTGGTGTATTTTGAGTAAAGGACATCGCAGCTGAAGTGGAGGACTAGACGGTTGCTGAATTTTGCAGTTATATCACCCTGCAATAGAGTTTTGTTCAGTAGATAGTATTTGATAGTTCTGTTATCACAGCGCATCCAAAATTTTCACGGAGGCTTGGAGGCACTTTGACCGGGCCTATCAACTATGGCAAAGGCTAAAGCCGGACGAAGAAGGTCCAGGTTGAGAAATGCAAGCTTTGATTATGACAGGCCCCGCACATACTTCACGCTACTCATACGCGATTTGCCAGTTACAAGACGCTAGCTACGGTTTGTGTATTGGTACAGGAGGCTAAGGGAAAGTGCTGATATGATGAATATTTTGTCGATTTTATCCTTTATTTAGATTTTGAGCTACGAGGCTGGGAGTTGGTACGGAGGGGGGGGGGGGTAAATGAGGGCGCTGATAAAAATAAAATCTATTTTATCCGCATCATTTTTGGAAAATCTTAAGCTAGGAGTTGGTGTAGGGATATGAGGGTGCTGATTATGAATGGATCGGCTTTAGCCGAATATGTCAGAAGTTTTAGATTTTGTCTAGTTATTCTATAAATCATCCGAATATTTATTCGGAATTGGACTCCCAATGTTCGAATATAATCGATATTCATTCAATATTTTCAATTTTCCGATTTTATTCGAGATTCATTCATTCGAGAATTTTTGAATCTCGAATTTATTCGATATTCGTTCATTCGAGACTATTAATTTCCGAGTTTGTTCGATGTTCATTTATTCGAACTTTTTTATTGCCTGTAGGATCCCATTTCACAGGATGATCAAAGGCGGTGGAATAGCTGTACCGTCGTCCTTGTAGCACGGATAATGTCCTGACAAAGCTGTTCTACTCCTTATCGACTGTTTTAGAGTGCCTTTCGACATCTGGAAGACACACCCTCTTGTAGTGCGCACTTTCGAAATAAGCGACAGCAGCGGTAACAAGCATCGCAATGTTGCAGGAATTCAAGGAACTGCAGATGAAAAAGAAATTAAAGGCAAATGAGTATAGCGAATGCGAAAAATTTGAGCAAATTGCATCCGCTTTGACTCCTGCGCTGTCTATACCATTGAGAGTGATGGCTGCTCGTGTGGCTTGGGCTTCGCGCGGCCGCCTCGCCTGGGCTCTGCTTCTTTTGCGAGCTTGCTCTTCAATCATTTTCTCACATTCAATTAATGATTAAAGCTGTAACCCGTATGCGTGCATACCCGCAGAGAAGGGATGCGCTTTTTACTATTGAAATGATCTCCGCTGGGGCTCCCCTCCCTTCCTCACAAATCTTCGTACGCACGCAGACAATATTGGCGAAGGGATCTCCTGGGAATAGAGGAAGAGAACCTTTTTATGCACAAGGAGGGAATCAAGCGAAGAAATCACTTCGCTTTTGCTTTTCTACGGTAATAATCTCTCTATTCTCATCTTTTGAATCTATTCATCTTCATTTCGTCATCGGCAATAATGCAGGTGTTCCGGAATGCGCCTCTGCCTAACCGCGGCTCTGACGGCGCACCAAAAATAAATTTTTTTACGCCCGTTATATCCTGCGTTGTCATGAATGCTGCTCGCTCCCATGCCGCCCATTTCAAGGTAAAGGGTTCAACAATAGAAGTCAAGACGGTATGAGTAGACTACGTTATGCTGCCCAAAAAAGGGGAGGGGTGCCGCGAAACTCAAACTACCATTTCCACACATAATAGAAGCTGCCAATTGTCCCAGCTCTCCACAAAGACTGCAGCTACTAGCAACATATCGTCCATAACCTCAAGGAAATGATCCCCAGCGGCTATCCGCTATGCACGAGGGGAACGCTGGATGGGGGGTTTTTCACTCGGAAATAGGCAAATCTGCTCAATTTTACTTTTTTCAAAGCAACTTATTAAGATAGCAAGATAAAGACAGCATGTCATATAATATGATAATTACAATGTGCTCAATCAACCTATGTGGATGAAAATCTTGGCAGAAACCCCTACAAATATTCGAAGTTGCCACACATATAATCAATTCTTCGCAAGAAGCGAATACAAAGGGGGGAGGGAGACGAAACTGAAAGCTACATTTGTTGTGAGAGGGACCGGATTTGAAAGGAAACCTTTCATCAAATCAAATGAAATGCTTTGTAATAACTGTAAATTAGAATCGCTTCTCCAACAGAACCTACACCTTACACCATCAAACTCCTCCGTTGCAGGGGATGTCGTTCGATATTAGGCGAATTTCAATATCCCATCTGCGAAGCCAAATACTGGCTTTGAGACAGCAGAGCAGTATTGGGGAATGACTGGCATACCTTGAAAATACCGCGGAAATTACAAAATGCTGCAAACAACGACTTTTTTGTAAGAGGGTACACCACCATAACACAATTGCAAGGACATTGTTACATTAACTGTTAAATTCACTCCCACCAATTCAAAATCAACATTATTACTACTGACAGCAACTAAAGAATACAAGGATGCCCTGAAACCAGTAATAGGAAAAAATAACGAAAAAGAGAGAGAGAGAAAAACAATGGGAGGGGTTAAAGGAGAAGAGCGAGAAAGAACAAAGGCAGGCGAAATTGATATTCTTCACATTACTCTTCCAAAAGCCGCCGGTAAAGAATTGTCTTAAAACAACTTTTTTGGCGAAGACTTGTAGTACCAGTGAGGTAGATGCGATTATAGCGATTACAACGTCTCCGCTATAGGTGCAGAAGAGTAGATTTCTCCTCTCCGCTTTGTCGTAAAAGGATTCATTGAAGCGTTCCCCTGAAAATCACACCCCTCTCTTTCCCAGCGGGAATATAAGTGCATGCGAGCTTAGGTGTGAAATGATCGGAGAGCACGTTTACAAAAAAGGTGTGGAGCCTAGGCGAGAGCGTCGCGCGAAACAGCCGCACGGTCACCCATCACTCCTACACTAAGTGAAATGCACTTTCCATGTCAACGTTCTTTTATAGGCGAGCAAGAAGAGCGCATTATACGAGAAATACTCAGATAATTGCCGGGGTAGGCGGACCGCAAACTCGCCTTTCTTGCAAGCGGTCGGCGGAATTTTGGGGCGTGGCCAAACTTTTAGCGAGCGCTACTTCCTTTACTGCCACATGTTCTGCTAGCGGGCAGCAATAAAGATTCTGCGCGCGCTCGTCAAATTTCTTCCCAGCAGCGCTGGGCAAATTCTCAGCAAGCGCGCTGACTCTTATTACGCAGTTTCGAGTGTACGTCGAGTAAAGGTAACACTCTACATAACAGAGGTGTCGTCGATGGTATAATTACCAAAATTTGGAGTGCTTTCTTCTAGCGGAAGGTACCCAGAAGCTGTGCGGTCCTTTCACAAAGGACCGGGCGGCTCCCAATAATTTTGCATATTCTCTCGGAAAGTCCGCGAGAATGCAGCCGCTGCGCCGCAATTATTTCATGAGAAAACCGCAATTGTTTCTCGAGCATTCGTCCAAAATATGGCCAACATTCCTTCGAATATTTGCAAGCGGTCCGCAAAGAATTTGCGAACTATTTTCCGGTGCCCGCCTGTATATAAGTAGTATGGCCGCCTACCCCGGCGATTATCTGAAAGTGGAAGCAGTACGAATATCAAAATACAAATTATTTTGGATCTCTTATTTGCCATACCTTTGAAACTTTGAAATCCTGACGTATCGCTGATTCGTTGACCCCACGGACTGCTCAAACGTTCCTGATCGCGTGCGGCACGGCCAAAAAGTTGCGAGAGCACACTTGCCAATGCCGCATTTGTGCTGTGGCAAGCGTTTCATCTCGCGGCGCGTGCTTCGCAGTCCAGTCCGTGCTGTCAGCAAATCGAGGATAGAAGAATAATGTTTAATTTTTTCACGACAGCGCCCACAATTGTGTTGGAGATTGCGAAATACAGGGTGTCCCAAAAAAATGTGAGCAGATCGTAAATAACTCCCTTGCTTTCACGTCTTTCGCCGAGCTTTAGGCACCATTATGTAGAGAGAGGTATAACTTAGATTTACAGTATAAAGCGAAACTCCGATCTCCTTTCGTTACTGTAAAATCACGGTAGGAACTTTGAAGAGTTTCATGCCATAAGAGTCGCATTTCGCCCCGGAAAGGAAACCAAACAAGCCAAAATCTCTTGTACGATGGTAATTGAAGCCGCTGATTTCGAATACGAATTTTCCACCTCACTAGGATGCTTCTTTCCAAGGTTATCCCAGGTAAACCTTAATAACTGAATTTCCAGCATTTGTCAGAAATTTGACTACACAGTCAAAAAAGCTGGAAACACTCTTAAAAAGTTGTGTATTGGAACCAGCGTGCGCGAAAACCCTAGTAGTTTTTCAGATTTTTTGAAAAGAATTTTGTCAAATGGCATATTTCACAGTGGGTCCACATGCTAGAAGTTTATACCGTAATCCTACAGTAACGAAGAGAGACTGAAGTTTCGCTCCATACAGTAAATCTAAGTTGAACCTCGCTCCACAGAAGGGTGCCTCAAGCTTGGCAAAAGACATGAAAGCAACAGAGTTATTAACGATCAAACAGTGTTAACATTTTTTTGGGACACCCTATATTTGGCACATTTTCTAAACTACCTGAAATTTCTATTCCTACCTTACTTCCTGTTCCAATAATGTTCGTGTATTTCATATATTTAGGTGAACAAAGTAAAAATACTGAAGGAATGAAGATCAAGTTGCGTGTAAGCAATGGCTTTTTCGACCGTTGGCCAAGAGGGACACTTATCTATGGGAGTCCTGAAGAAGAAATTCTCCCTCATTTATGTTCAAGGCCAGCACAAGCATATGAAGATAGTATGTTTATCTTTATAATTTCCACTCTGCAGATTTGTGAGTTATATATGCTGTTGCAGCATTGAGAGACCTAATGGACAATATTGGAAGAACAGGTGTTCCGGTTAATCAAGGGAAAGACCGATTTGGAGGGACAAGGGCATTTTCTTATCATCCGGTTATGCTAGCAGTGCAAGGCCAAGGAAAGTTGGAGCCTAAATTGGAATTGCTGCATACATTTTGCAATGTGAGTTTATCCAATTCAAAATTCTACAAACATTTAGCGAATACTTCTTTTTGAAAAAAGCTACTGTACTTATGTTGTTGGATAAAGTTTGTTGAAAAAATGAGATAAAGGGTTACATACGATAATCGAAAATTCTCAGACGCTATATTTGCTAAATTGATGCTGCCTTAACATGCGCTACTGAAAGTGCACGCGAATTACCTCGACATAGAGAGTGTCTGAAAAAATGTGCACATTGGACAAAATTATTGGACAAAGCTCAAATAAATTCAAACAATGTGCACATTATTTGATCGTTTAAGTCTCTTGCTTCTGCATCCGCTGATTTTTAAGCACTATTTCGTGGAGCTGGCTTTGGCTTAGATTTACAGTATACTGCAAATCTTCCGTACTCTCCCTCTCTTCGTTACTGTAGGATGATGGTTGGAACTTTGAAGAGGGTTCTAAGCCTTCAAGAGTCACATTTTGCCTCAACAAAAAAGACTAGGCACAAGAATTCCTTCATTAGGCTAAAAGAATTGCTGATCTCAAGTACGAAACTTGTAGATTACAGACATTTTATTCCATGAATTACTCCTAGCAAAGAACTGCATTTTCACTAAATGACTGTTGTGCCGAAACCAGGTTTCTTGGTGGATGTTTATTCGACCGACGTTTCGACGGGCTCGTCTTTTTCAAGAGGTCTGAACGTAGATTATAGGTTTTTGGATCTGACCAGTACGCCGCCAAGAGCCTCCTCCACGAGTGCTAGTCTAGACCTTATCGGAGGATAGCAGCCAGCGGGAAACCATCAAAGTTGTGAAGCGAGCTAACCTTAACTCCACCGCATACCAGTAAGTCCGCACAATGGGACAATAGCGGACGTCACTGAGTGTCACCCAATGAGTCAAGGGTATTTATGTGCGGCTGTTCAGATTGCATAGCGGTATGAACGGCAAGAGATCACTGTTAATTGACACGCATTCATTCTTAGCATTCATTTTAGGATTCAAGTATCCATGCTGCCTCAAGGATCTTTCTTGCGCAAATCTCAGTCTCGTAAGACAGAATGGTACATTTGACTTTGAAGTCATTTCCACCATGTGCCTCAGCTTTGTGTCTTCCCAACGGTGTTGTTAATATCCCACGTCTTTTGCTAGCCAAATGTTCTTTTAGTCTTACACCCAACGCTCTACCCGTCTCTCCTATGTAGCAGTCTTGGCTATAGTTAGAACCGAATATTCGTGTTCGAATAATTTATTCGAAATATTCGACTATTCGAATATTCGAATAGTCGAATATTCAAAACAGTCCAATTATTCAATTATTCGAATAGTCGAATAAATGAAAATGGCCTGTATTCGAATATTTCGTCCATTCGATGATTTGGAAAAATGAGTTATTCGAATATTCGTTTATTCAAGGAATTTCAAAAGACGGTTATTCGAATATTCGAATATTCGAGCCAACTTGAAAGACAGTCATTCGAAAATTCGAATATTTAAGAGCATTCATTCGAACATTCGATGTCAATAGAAAACTTTAACTGTTCTACACTGAGTAAAAGTATGTCCCCGATCGGTCAATCACACAAATGAATTATCAAATGACAAAATGGCTAGCAAGCTTCCCTTTTGAAGCATGAGTCGCGAGTCATGCCAGAGCATAGTGATGACAAGCCCTTTACATAATTCATTTGGAGTGGTGAACTATCTTCTGGAAATCGCGTCTGAGAAGTTGAGACGCGTAATCACGCGCAGATACCTCCAAGCTCTAAATTGGGTGAAGAAGCAAAGCCATCATTAGGCGCCCAACGCACCACTGGTCCTCAAACAGCTTGCATAAGCAGGTGAAGGACCAGCAGTTTTAAGGCAGCCGGTATAGGCAACATTCATTCCTTCATCTCGAGGTCTTCATTTGCCTTGCCAGCCTAATCACCGCGCGTGTCAAAATACCTTAAAGATACGTTACAACGCAAGGCCAGAGCAAGGCGGTCATGAGGACCTGAGCCGCTTGACTTGTGGCGGCAGCCTATATGTCAGTCATTATATTCAAATCAGCTGCCTTTATAGTCAAGAGGCGTAGAAAACTAATGTTAGAATTACACGCCTACATGAAGTACGCGTGTAGGCGCCTACTCGAAGTATTATTCCTCTACGAACTTTGCATCATTGCTAATACTACTCCGAGTAGGCGTGTAGGTTGAACAATAATTATTTTGAACCTGAGTAAAAGATATGGAAGATCCCTTACAACAAAAGTACAAACCTCAATGCAACTAAAACAATTTGTGAGAATCCAATCCTACACCAGAAACTGTGAAACTCGGGGATTGATAATTCCCGACAAGTATTAGATTATCAGCTAATATACAGATATTTCCACGAGTTTTCTTTTTCTGGATTTAGATGAGCACAGAAGTATTAGATTATCCTGAAAGCTTTGTCCGTTTTTTTTTCATCGCTCACTAGAACTCACAGAACACCGATCCATGATCAACTTAGGTACGATATGATACAGATTTTTATCTTCTTTCTTATAGCTGTATTTGCTCTCTGATCTACTCTGTCTTTGCAATGTTATCGCCACGGCTTCCTGAGCAGCTCAGAAGTAACGCCAAATTTTTACCGAGTTTTAAAAAATTTTATACTGATGTTTTCAAAGAGCGCTGATGAATGTCATGTAGAGCAAGTCTTTAGCTACATTGTACCCTTTTTATTAGGTTGTCCGGAAATTAATGCAGGTTTTGAATTCCAACCGCATTAAGTCATACACTTCTCATTTCTAAATAGGTTGCAAGGTACCGTTCGATAGAGCAAAGCAAGCTCTACAAGATGGCAGTCATGATTTAGCAACAGCTCCAATCCACCACGAGTTTCGAGCCAAAAATTAAAAAGATTTAAATACCCAAAAAATTGGTAAAAATGTAACTCAGTTCATAAAAATTCTATAAAATTTCTAACTCGCTCACGTAAACACTGTCCACATAAGACGTATATGTACGCCGTTGCCGTATATTTTTCTCTGTTAGAAACCAAAAAAACGAAGATTTTCATGTTTTTGCCAAAGTGATCCTGTGCCGTTCCCACATGAGTAGTTGTATACTACAAACCTGTAAAAGTATAATACAAACGTAAATTTCCAGCTCTCTACAAGCTTTAGTTCTCGAGAAATTCGAATTTTAGCTTGAACCACATGACTAGGAAAACTGTATTCGATATTTCTCGAGAACTAAAGCTTGTAGAGAGCTGAAAATTTACGTTTGTACTTCTACAGGTTTGTAGTATACAACTACTCATGTGGGAACGGCACAGGATCACTTTGGCAGAAACATGAAAATCTTCGTTTTTTTGGTTTCTAACCGAGAAAAAAATACGGCAACGGCGTACATATACGTCTTATGTGGACAGTGTTTACGTGAGCGAGCTAGAATTTTTATAGGATTTTTATGAACTGAATTACGATTTTTCTCAATTTTTTGGGTAGTTAAATCTTTTTAGTTTTTGGCTCAAAACTCGTGGTGGATTGGAGCTGTTGCTAAATCATGACTGCCATCTTGTAGAGCTTGCTTTGCTCTATCGAACGGTATTTTGCAACCTACTTAGAAATGAGAAGTGTATGACTTAATGCGGTTGGAATTCAAAACCTGCATTAATTTCCGGACAACCTAATAGATTACATGGGCCATGTTTACCAAGCTCCTTATAATTATTTGTTTGATGAAAACTGCGCCTTTTTGACTACGTTTACCACGTAAAAGTACCGAAAATTCCAAAAAGCTACTTTTCAAAGCAAATCAAACTTGCTTATGTAGCGTAAATAATGTTTGATAAGAACCATATTTCAATTCGCAAAAGTTTCAAAAGCTTTCGTGTATTTGCTGCAGTTGTGTGTTTCATGACTTTGCCAGAAATCGAGACTTCCGAAGATATAATGTTTTTTAAGTTAAAACAGCAAATTAAGAGAATCTGAGATATTACCCTGTATTCCGAGAATTGCTCTGTTTGATCCATATTAGTCCTTTCCGAAACTTTGAAATGAAATTCAAAAAAGTAGCCTAACTTTGAGCAGATAAAATTGACGGATGGAGAATTTTGGCAATTGTCAAAGAAAGCATACAAGATTGTAGTTCGGAAGTGTATTCTTAAAAAAAGAGAAGGAAAAGCTGCATCGAATGCTGAAACTCACTCAGGTCTTTATTGTGCGTGGTTTGATACTAATTTGAAAAAACGGACAAAACTTTCGGTACAACAGCAGAGGTTCATATATTCTATTACTGTAGGCCTTCCTCGTGCTCCTCCAGTGCTAGTCTTAGAACTAGCGCAATGCTGACCATTACCATTAAATTACAAAGAACTACCTAATGTAAAATGTTTTCCGTGTTAAATCTTCAGCTTTGGGAAAAAGTTCTGTGTAGCTTCGGGAGAAACTTCTGAGGAAAAATAAATGCGGATTTGAAACGATTACAAAGTCTTAGTAGCCATCTTAAAAGACCATGAACACCTCGAACTACATGTTTGGGTGAAGTTCTTCTGTTTCCTAAGTGGAACCCTGACCAACGACAATAACGAAGTCTTCCTACCACTTGCTACACATATAATTATCAGCTACAAAGATCAAATCAGCGATCAATTTTTTGCAGAAAACCGCAACAAAGAATAAACCAGCATTGTTTTGAGGTGTTAGATTATTCGAATTGTTCGAATAGTCGAATATTCGACCATATGTAATTATTCGATTATTCGAATAGTCGACTATTCGACTATATGTAATTATTCGATAATTCGAATAGTCGAATGTTCGACCCACCCCATTTATTCGAATATTCGTTCATTCGAATTTTGAAATGTAGCATTATTCGAATATTCGAATTCGAATAATCTGAAAATTACAGATCGAATAATATTCGTTCGTTCGAATATTTTTCAAAAGCCGATTATTCGAAATTCATTCGTTCGACGAATTTTTTCGGTCGTTCTAACTATAGTCTTGGCAGCTTAAACATTCCAGCTGGTATATCACACCTGCCTTTGCACAATCTCCAACATTGCCGTACGGGCATACGATGCATTCATCTACTATGCATTCGTAATCGTAGAGTCTATTCCGAACTAGCTGCTTCTTAATGTTATTCTTCGGTACCTCAACCAATATCACATCATTCTGCAGTTCAGCTCGGTGAATGCATCGTCTAATTACCGCGCTAACCTTATCTGATATAAAAGGGATGCAATGGAACCTTATTGTTATTCTGTTTACGGATAGAGGTATCGGAAGGTGCAAAAGTTTTGATCTGCTTTATCAGTGTTTTTTAATGCGTCCACACCATAAAAAAAGCTCAGAAAACTGCTGTACAGTGAACAATTAAATTGTCTCAAAAGTAAAATTAATAAAGTAATTTTCAAATAAATAAACTTTTTTTGTTTTTCTAACAGACTTAGGGAACAGTTCGATAGACCGGGGCAAGCTCTACAATAACACCAGAGATCCAACTAATTTGTAATCAGATAGAATTTGAAGCCAAAAATCAAAATTTTTCAGCCAACCCAAAAATCGGATCTCCTCAAAAAACCTCTACGGACTTCCAACTTTGTTTTCATATAGTAGACACATAGTAGTATCCGGAAATGTATTCGGTGAAGTTTTTCCGGGGCTCAACATTGAGAAACAAAGATGGTCGAAAAAAGATTGTCGAAAATGCCAAAGTGCCACTTTTTTCAAGTTTTTCATGTAAATTTTGGTATTTCTCGGAGAGCACATGCAGGGATAAAGTCTTAAGATTATACTAGGTAAGGTTTCAGTATTCAATGACATATGTGGGAGGAGTGAGGAAATTGCCATTTTCGAACTGTCTTTTTTTATTCTAAGTGCGAAAAAATCCAGTACAGGCATATTTGAGTATTACTAGGCGCCTACTGCCTAATGGCCAAGTTAGAGGTCCGTTGGCTATTTTTACTTGCAAAAATCCATTTTTCAAGAAACAAAAGTCTTAATTTTGGCTTCAAACTTAACACGGAATGCGACTTAGGCGAATCCTGGGTGGTCATTTTGTAGAGCTCGATCTGTTTTATCGAATGATATCCTAAGTTTATTGAGAAAACAACTTAAATTATTTGAAAAAAGAAATTACTCTTGGGACAGCCTAATATTTTTTTCTATCTCACAGTGGCTCTGTATGCTAAAACTTCCTACCGTAATCCTGCGGATCAATAGGCAATCCGCTAGATACTGTATCTAAATTGAAGCCAGCTCCGACTTTGTAGCCAGCTACAAAATCGGCGAAAGAACGAAGCAGGAGAGTTGCCAACGATTAAAAAGTGTGCATGTTTGGCATTTTCTATATCGTGGCACGGTTTGATAGAGAATGATTTCGTTATTTGAACAAAACTTTGCACAATCGGGACTTTTTAGGACAGCAAAAGTTTCAGATCTTGGAAAAAGAATAAAAATTAGTACGTTCTACAACGAGCCAAAAATATGGCAAATGTTCTGTAATGTGGTGCTGCTCGCATCTTCTCTAATTTTCTAGCAAATTTTCACAGAATCAACCCCTTTGCCAGAAGTTTTCTGCGACAGGGCCCGGCACCGATGGTTTGGGGTCAAACTGGACTTCGTTTTTAGAGTTAGAAGCAATGGGGACATCGTTTTTATGAGGTCCTGGAGGAAGCGCCAAAAAAACACGACGAACATGTCAGGTTTTACGAGTTGAACGTATTCTTTCGCAAGCGCGCGAATTTTAAATGCAAGACTCAAACAAACAAATGGCTTGTTTACAGCGCACAAACAATCACATGGCTCCGAATTTGGGCTATGAGTATACAATATTACTCCAAACTATGTTATGTAAAAAGTTCCCAAAACTTATGTGTCCTAATATCCGTTCTCGAATTTGTTGGTTTCTAGACCAACTACCAAACCAACTGGGTTGGTTCGGAGCATAAATATCGGAGAGCTCACATAAGTTTTGGACCTTTTTGATTTGGACGATTAGAACGGTTAAAAATCTATCATATAGTGAAGAGAGCGGATCAAACCGTTGCCTCTTCCCTTTTTGAGTCAAAAGTAGTATAATTCTACGCGTTGATAGATATCGCGCTCCAATCACTTGCGGTGTCCTTTGAAATATGTGGCGAAAAATGCATCGCAGGATTTTTGAGGCTACAGATTTGGTTGGCCTAGGAGATTCTCAACATTCCCAGAATCAAAATGGTACTATACCCAATGGCAGAGCCTCTAATCGACTCGAAGTGTTTTCTTTTTGCTTTTTTGTTATATTACATACCTTAAAATGCGCTTTTTTCGCTTTTTTGTTGCTATTTTGGTTGAATAAGGGTTTCCCTACTGATTTTCACGTCGAGAGGGTCTTCGTAAATTTTCGCGAAGTCATGGGGACTTAGTTTCCTAAAAACCTCCAAATCAACGCGTGCCGGGCCCTATTCTGCGATCAAACAGAATCATCTCTTTTTGTTATTCAAAACCAGTGCTTCACCTCTGCTTCGCAGAGGTTCGCACTGGCCATCATAAACCGTGGAATTCACTCTCTGAGAGCTTGAGAGCTTGTCTCTCCAATGGTTGTTCGGTTGACTGCAACATGAGACCAGGGCTCGGCACGAGGTGGCTAGATGAAAATGCAAAAAACGAAGTCCCCCTTGACTTTTGGGTATTTTTACGAAGTCCCCTTTGACCTTACACCATATTCCCTAAAAATTCTCCAAAAAACGAAATGTCGACTAAAAAAACGCCGCCAATGCGTGTTTTCGTCAAAAACGAAACCCCCTTTGCTTTTTGTCCCAAAAAACGATATCCAGCTTGCTTGTAAGCCACCTGTGCCGAGCCCCGCATGAGAGCCGTAGTTGAAAATGAACCATAGTCGCTATCTTAATCTCACATGATGTTTGGTATCGTAAATCATTCCTCACTGTAATTTCGTAACAAAGACTTACAGACCGACAAATAAGCGGCTTATTATAAGTCATGATCATCTTTTTTGTTATTATTAGTGCAACTTGGGCTATATGACAAAGCAGTGCAAGTTTCACAAGATCCCTCTAAACTTTCATTGGGCTGGGTGTACGCGAAATCTCAAGATATGATCTGAAAATACACAAGTTCTCCAAAGTCGGATTTTTCTAATTAAATTATCAGTAGGCATGTTATTTAGTAATACGTTGTACATGTTGGAAAGAGTCTGTCCTTTTTTATGCAAAAAAGGTTTTTGGTAGGAGTCTGAGCTCTAAACGAAAAATAGTACACCTAGTAAAATTACAAATCTTGCATTCTCTGCAGCTTAAAACAAACGTGGCTGTATTAAGGCCGCATGCATTAACATTTCCGCTGGAGAGGGGATCACAGCTTCAGAAGGAAGATATATATACTGAAGCTCTAGATATCTGGATTTTAACCAGTTTACCTATTGTTAGTACTCCTACCATCCCATCTTGAACGGGAGCAAGAATATGCTCCCCTGATGATCCCCGTTGCCGGAAGTCATTTATTCAAAGTCATTTTTCTTCTTTCAAAGTTAACAAAACCTCCCAAAGTTGTACTGATTATCTAACCCCAACAGTGCTAAGCATGTTGCTGATAAACACAAATGAATTTAACATCGATTTTTTCGATAAATCCCAATTTCAGACTCTTGGTTTATTGACAACTTTGGAATGTTTTTATTGACTTCGAAAAAAGATAAATGACTTCAAACAAAAGACGGCTGGCAGCCAGGGATCATGAGGGGATCAAACAAAAGGGGCTGGAAAATGGGGCTTGTGCAGCATTTTGCTGCCGTTTAAGATGTTCATAGTGAAGGATGGTGGGAGTACTAAGGATAGGTAAACTGATTAAAATCCAAATATCCAGAGCTTCAGGATATGAATCTTCCTTCTGAAGCTGTGATCCCTTCCCGGCAGGTATGCTAATGCATGCGGCCCTTAGTCGTGTGATGTCTCTATTGATGGAACCATGCCCTAACCTGCCCATACCCACGCTAAAGCTGGGCGTTGAACGCGGTTTTTCTGATTTTTGGCTTTGATAACATCTTTCAAATTCTTGCAGAAAAGCTTTTGCAAATGCAGAAGATAGGTTTTTGTACATTGAGCGTTCTATAAAGTTTTGTTTGCGTAACCTGCTGTAACGTATTTGTCCACTAACAAGAGATGTTCGTAATTTACAATTAGAATCTGGTTCCGAGATGAGACATAGCTTCGAATGCTGATTCCAAATATGCTTTTTCTAGCTGCGGCAAACCATTCCGAAGCGATTTATGGATTTTTTATGCCCGAATTTTGCGTATTGCTTGATAGGAAAATGTCTATAAACTGAAAACTGCCCGAAAAAATGCTGCGCCATCAAAATAAAAACATATCAAATCCGTTGTCGTTAACAAAGAACTTGCAATCTATCAACACTCAAGTGTTAGTACAGTAACCTCTAGCAGATCAAATGAGCATGCAAGTTCCGCGCATAAAAAAATAATAACGCTTTTCAGAATAATGGTCGCAATTAGGATTAGCATTAGGTATCATCGTTCAAAGCTAGTTCAGGACATATGTGTCTCATCTTGAAACGAGATTCTAAGTTACGTGACATCTTTTGTAAAGGCCCGTAGTAATCCTCCCCCCTCCCCCCACCCCCGTCTGATAGTCGCGACGTCCGAAACATCGCACGTACCCAGCGTGTCGTTTCATTGGCGATAAGGGCCGGGCATACTTTACGCGATTTCAGTCGCGACGAGATTTGGAAGTTCGCCAGAAGTCTTTGGATGCAACACGAGCAAGCTACACCTGCATAGTTTGCATAATTACGTGGATTGATAAACGAAATATGCTTACAGTGATTTATGGACAGTTGGAATATTGCCAAATCGCGCCGCGACTGAAATCGCGTGAAGTATGCCTGGCCGCGAAATCGCGGGACGTCGTGACTGTAGGACGTGCTAATCCTCGTGCGCAGAGGACGAACACGTCGTGGACGTCGCTACTTGACGGGCAGACAAAGAAAAATAATGCGCCCAGCGTGGAAACGCAGGAAGGCGCAACCGACTAGGGGTCGAATACGCCGGTTCGTCCTGTGCGCAAGGATCGTAGACACGCAGCACTAGGTTCAACGCACGCCAAATACAATCGATATCAACAGCTATAAGCGCCCCAGACGTCAAAGCGCTGAGCGACTCTCTGTATTCTGAGAATTTCTGCTGTACTATGCTTCATAATCTGAAAAGGTGAATTTCAATTACAAAATATAAAGGCTGCTGCATGACGAGGGCGCACAAGCAATATTAGTTGAGGGGCCGCGAACGCTGCGCGCGCGTATCTTCACCACTGTAAATCCTGCGCCTCATGCCCTCTGTGGCTAATGAGACCGCGTTCGCGCTCAGAGATATTGCGCCTTTGTTCAAGCAGCAGCTTATATATTAAAAGTCCATTTTTATGTGATCAAGCCATTTTTTCCTTTTATTCCCGCACTGCAATCCATTTGCTCATAGAATCTTTCTTCATGTCATAATTTCCTTATATCTGCCATCAGCGTATACGTATATTACGGTGTTTGTTTGCCAATTTGCTGTTCTTTAGCTGTGTATCTCGCGTTTCTCTTTCTATCTGAGCGAAATAACCGTCTGGCCTCATGGTTAATGGAACAGCTTATGTTTGCAACATGTGAAGTAGTGATTATTCTACAGTATTCCAAATTTTCTACTGTATTTGCGATAAGTTATGTGTACATGCTTTCTTTTTCTGTACTACAAAGATCCTAGTAATTTTTGTTTATTCACGCAAAAACTTTTCTAAAAAGCATCTTGCAAAACGTTTGCTCACGCGCGACGCGTACTCCTTACCTTATTTCCCTCATAGGACAGCTGCGACCGACACTTACGCTGAACTATCGCATTCCTTGTGGAGGCACCCCTTTAGTAAGCGCCTTTATTGTAAACATGATGGACCAGTGCAAGCCTTTATACTTTACAAATAAAGCTTGATACAAATCAAGCTTGCTTATGAAGTTGTTCGAACGATGTTGCAAGCAACCGTCCTGTTTGCCTCATTTGTTACTTTTGCTTCTATAGCTAAAGCATGAAATATAGCGCAGTGTCAGTGCGCGCTGTTCGCAATAATCGGAGGTTCGATGGCGCGTGTGGATGCAAGTTTTGCGGCGACCAAGGTATTCGTGAGCAGCATGTACTTCATTCGGACAAGTCGTAATTTTGCATTTCGCAATTTACATTATGACATATTTCGGGAGTTTACTACGGGCCAAGATTATTGAAATGGTTAATTCTAATGATAGTGCTTTCCGTTAAGTACGTGCTTTAGTCTAAAAAGAGATTTTCATGAATTCCATTAGGAGTGTCTAATGAAAGATTCACCTGCTACGCGTTAGGAAAAAACTAGCTCGCTTACCCGGCTCCGCTCGGCCCTGTCAAAACACTTAATAAAGGTCCCATCCCTACCCCTGTACCGCCTTTCCCTGTGCTCACTTCTACACTTCATTTCCCGTTCCCTGTCTTGTTTTCAAAATCAGCATGCCCATTTATCCCACTGTGTCAACTCCCAGTCCTTCAGCTCAAATTTTGAAAAAATCGATAAAATCGTTAGAAGTAATACAGTGCTGGACATAATTATAGGGACACTCTAAAAATCGTCGTAATTTTCATTCTTGTCAGTGAATCTGTCTGAAACTTTGCTGTATGGTGCGCATGTAAGCCTACCATAACTCCTCAGAACGGCTTCCAATCCCGTTGATTTCGAACGGAGAAAAATGGAAAAGTCGAAAAAGCTTGTTTTGCAGGCTGGACATAATTATAAGGACACCTGGCCTTTTTAAGCATTATCGCATTCCTTGACTCCCAAATTTTCTTGTAGAGTTACGTCCCAGAATATGAAACTTTTGCAGCACCTAGGACCTGTCATGCTACTCAAGGAAAGATGATCCTTGCATTTTTCGTTTCCAAAGGCATCAGAAGTCAAACTGCTTCAGTAAACAACTGGTTTGAAGAGTTTTCAAGCCCTTGTTCATTTCAAATGATAATCATGGACTCTACTGATCCTTCTGGATGATGAGGTGAAGAGCGCTTTCGTAAACTCTGCGTAATCGCTGATTTTGACGGATAGACTTCAACCTCACCATAGGGTTGTCGTGCTTTTGCACCACAAAACTCGATTTTCAAGTTACAGAAAACGCTGCAATATAGCCGCAACAACACACGTACAACAATAAACTTGTGTGCCTAGTCAGGAAAAAATTTCGGGGTTGCACATTCTGGTTCAGCCGCAGTTGTCATCCGTTGAGAGTTGAGTCGAGCACCCTGCACAACATATCCAACTCAAATCAAGAAATCGAACAGGAGACCGCTTGAAACTTCAAAATCTTGCTAATCTCAGCTACAGCGCAAAATGCGACATGAAACAGAGAATAAAATAGTGAGATTTGTGATTATGTTGAATCTACTGCTCGCATAGAATTTTCGTTGGAAGTATTTCAGATCTAAATGGTAATTGCAGCACTAGAAAAAATCTAAAAGTTGTTGCAGAAGATGCATCTCCACGTAGACAATGTAATGAATCGAGTCCATCACTTCACGACCATTGGAAAGTGAGTTTTGTAGTGCAAAAGCGCGACAACCCTATGGTGAGGTTGAAGTCTGTCCGTCAAAATCAGCGATTACGCAGAGTTTACGAAAGCGCTCTTCACCTCACCTATCCAGAAGGATCAGTAGACTCCATGATTATCATATGAAATGAACAAGGGCTTGAAAACTCTTCAAACCAGTTGTTTACTGAAGCAGTTTGACTTCTAATGCCTTTGGAAACAAAAAATGCAAGGATCATCTTTCTTTGAGTAGCATGACAGGTCCTAGGTGCTGCAAAAGTTTCATATTCTGGGACGTAACTCTACAAAAAAATTTGGGAGTTAAGGAATGCGATAATGCTTAAAAAGGCCAGGTGTCCTTATAATTATGTCCAGCCTGCAAAACAAGCTTTTTCGAGTTTTTCCATTTTTCCCGTTCGAAATCAACGGGATTGGAAGCCGTTCTGAGGAGTTATGGTAGGCTTACATGCGCACCATACAGCAAAGTTTCAGACAGATTCACTGACAAGAATGAAAATTACGACGATTTTTAGAGTGTCCCTATAATTATGCCCAGCACTGTATTACTTCTAACGATTTTATCGATTTTTTCAAAATTTGAGCTGAAGGGCTGGGAGTTGACACAGTGGGATAAATGGGGTGAGGGAACTTACATACACAATAAGGTTGCCGCCGCCTAATTAGCGGAGTTCATGAGAGGTCATGAACTGGCAGCAACGCTAATTCGCACTCAATTTGCACCGAAGTTGAGCTGATTCTGCTCACGGTAACTCTGTCATCATCCTGCAGCCTATGAAACCGGAATTTCTTTGAAATTTGAATTCAAAGTTCAGTAGTAAACTCAGTCCAATAGGCAAAAACTTGTATTTAGGGGTATTCCATCACGCTGATTCCGAATATGTTAATCATTTTACTTGAAACCTAGGATTTTCTTTTTTGAATTAAAACTTGTTTTCACAAATAAAAATTTCCAAAATTTTGTAAGGGTTTTCTGACATGCTGTTTCCTAAAAAGCTAATGATTACGCTCCAAATTGAATATTTTTTCCTTGGAAATTTTATATTTTCATTCTCTGTAAATTTGGCAAATTTCGCAATTAGGGTTTTTTGACATGCTGTTTAAAAAAGCTGATGGTTGTGCATGAAACATCGAAATTTTTCTATTTTGAATTTCAAACTTTTTTTCGGATTTGGTGATAACAGCCACAGGCATGCCCTGAGAATCTTTGTGAAAAATTTGTGAAAACAAGTTTTGATTCAAAAAGAAAAAAAATCCTAGGTTTCAAGAAAAATGATTGACATATTCGGAATCAGCGTGACAGAATACCCCTAAATACAAGTTTTTACTCTAACTAAACTGATTTCACTACTGAACTTTGAATTCAGTTTTCAAAGAAATTCCGGTTTCATGGACTGCAGGATGATGACGGAGTTACCGTGAGCAGAATCAGCTCATCTTCGGTGCAAAATGAGTGCAAATTAGCCTTGCTGCCAGTTCATGACCTCTCATGAACTCCGCTAATTAGGCGCGGCAACCTTATTGTGTATGTAAGTTCCGTTCCCCGGATAAATGGGCATGCTGATTTTGAAAACAAGACAGGGAACGGGAAATGAAGTGTAGAAGTGAGCACAGGGAAAGGCGGTACAGGGGTAGGGATGGGACCTTTATTAAGTGTTTTGACAGGGCCGAGCGGAGCCGGGTAAGCGAGCTAGTTTTTTCCTAACGCGTAGCAGGTGAATCTTTCATTAGACACTCGGACTCGTGAGTGACGAAGGATGGTCCCAGTGCGAACGTAGTGTTAAGATGCGAGGTCATTTTGAGTTGTTGCGCAGGCGCAGGAGGTTTAAAGACAAATTTCTCAGCCGTGAATGAATCATTCGTGCTGCCTTTGGGCAGTGCCCTTGTTAGGACTCCCTCATCAGTTTCCAGGCGAAAAAAGTGCTCAGATTTGCTCGGACACTGTCTTGAACAGCACGCCTTTTAGTAGATGTGCGAGTCTTAGTTATAGCGGGAACCGTTTTCTATTCTAACACATTTTGCGCCAAGTGAAAACCTCTTGCCTTTGCGCTTTCTAAGACGATATTTGGATTCAACACAACGGATAAGGATGAGCATTCTACCGCAATCCTCAAGGCCTTCTCTACTTTTTTGCAAGAGCGCCTAGCTATATCAATAATTACTCAAAGGTAAAAGTTTTAACAAATTGGGTTACGGTTGCACATTATCATTTTATGTCAAATGAAGTAAATGGGGATAAACCCAGCTATGCGGAAGCGTAAGCTATTGTTGGCTTATTTTCCTGATATGAACTGTATCAATGAGTCTCAAGTGTCTCAAGTGGCAAAGCTAATATAAAAATTTTGCGCAATCTCCTAACTATTTCTAATTATGTGTAAATGATTAGTGAATTGTAGATGCTTCCCAATGGATATGCCGCCTCTGAATATGACTTCCAAGATTTACGAGAATATAAGAGTTTTCGGCGCAAAGAAAATGTAAGCAGTTATTCTCCAGATTCATAAGATAATTTGTTGCTCTCATGATGTACTCATCATTATTTAAGATGCCAAAAGTGAGCTTTCGCACCACAATCGGACGAGCCTCATCATTTAAAGAGCATAGAAAAGAATGTGTTCCTGAACCAAATTCTAACAAACTTGGAAAGAAATTTCTCTATTATGGGTCGGATAATACTACGGTACGTGTTTGTAACTATTCAATGACCTATGCTTCCTTTTGAATCTGACAAGGAACACAATGACGCCATGATGTAGTCATGAGTCGTATTGAATTCTGTATAACATCGTACGTCGACTAATGAAGTCTGTATAACAATGTAAAATTCATCCTTTGAGCCACGCCAAATCTAATGTCGGATTTCTTTGGATATGCTCCCCCCCCCCTATGTTTTATCGTAATACGTGCTCATTTAGCCACCAATAAAACTCCCAGGTTTTTAGCTTACTCTAGGTTTGTACCCCAGCTACATGAGTGCAAGGCGCAGGGATTTCGCAATCAACCCCAGACACGCTAAAAAATTTGGCGATCCAAGGACCCTTTACCTACTGTGCTTTACCTTGAAGGATCATATGGCATAAGGATCGTTTTGCGATGCACAGTGAAGCGGCTAAACTGCTTGCTTTAAAAAACGAGAAAAGTGCGCTCTGTACTCGTAGTATTAGGTTAAAACAATCTAGGGTTTCACGGCGGAGTGATGGATAAAAACACTGAGAATTTTCAAAATGAAGCTTTCCGCAAAGCTGAGCTTAAGCCCGGCTTGAGTCAGTTTCTAGGCTATTGAAAACAAAGTTTTCTGACTTTTGCAAAGTTTTACGAAGTACCGTTCGACCCTTTCTGGAAACATCGACTAAAAACCTTAATAACTTGGGTTTTTTCGGAGGTAAAAAAATCCCTTTTGCTTATTCGCTTCTAAAACGAAGTCCAGCCTGCTTCCAATAATCTGTGCCGGTCCCTGGCTGTGCTCCCTTCTCTTAAGGGGGCGCATGCATGCCAATCTTGATCTCTCCAATTCCTATGCACATGCTGCCTGAAGATTCCTCAATTTTATATCTTAGAGCATAACCGAGCAGAAATTTTGGAGACGTAACAAACCCGATTTTATGTGCGCTGATCTTCCAAGAACTACTGGAGTGATGACGACGGAGGGTTTTGAGGATATGCCAGCTATGGCACGACGTCCTTTGCTTTGCACATTCGGTAAGTAGAGGCTAATTTTTTTTGTTATTTATCGATGCGAACTTTCAGGAAAGGTTCAAGCACTTTGAACACTTTTTAGCCAGTTTCAAACGGTCTGGTTTTACACTGAATGTGGCTTTGAGCAAATCTCAATGAGAACTCATTTATCATTCCTACATAAATATAAAATTAAGGCCCGTATGCACACCTCGTTGAGAGGGGAGGGGATCTGAGAGGGAATGCGACATACCTCGCGACTTCATCTATCTTTCTTCTTCTTTCTCTTCTGGCTTAGAAAACTTCTCATACCATAATACCTGAGCATAATAAATGCCAAGTCATACAAGATTGGATTTTCACTATTATTTTGTGTGATCCCCTGAGATGTCCAGGGGATCAGCTCTCATTTTCATAGTCATACATCTTTCTGTAAACTCAATGAAGCCGCTGCAAAATGTGCTGGTGATATAATATGGCACTGCTAAGCATGTTTATATTAGGTTGTCCGGAAATTTATGCCCGTTTTGAATTTCAACCGCAGTAAGTCATACCTTCTCACTTATAATTGGTTGCAAACCACCATTCGATAGAGCAAATCCTACAAGACGGCCATCTTGCTTTTGCAGCAGCTCTCATCCACCTCGAGTTTTGAGCCAAAACTAAAAAGACTCTGCAGCCCGAAAAATCGAAAAAAATCGTAACTCAGTTCAAAAAAATCCTACAAAAATTCTTACTTGTTCAAGTAAACAGTATCCACATAAAACATCTACATACGCCTTTGCCGTATTCTTCCCTTTTTAGAAACCAAGAAAACGGAATTTTTCGTGCATTTGCCAAAGTGGTGTTGTGCCGTCCCCACATAGGTAGTTGTATACTACAAACCTGTAGAAGTACAGACGTAAATTCTCAGCTCTCTTTAAGCTTTCGTTCTCGAGAAATTTGAATTTTAACATAGACGACCTAACTAGGGAAAGCTATATTTAATATTAATCTAACAATAAGAAGTACGCGCAACTTCAGTTTAGCTTCAAATGAGAACCTCGCTAATGCTTTTTGAAGAATGATTTTTGAAGTTTCGCGATGAAAGTTCCCAATTTGTTATAGTCGCATCTCACCTTCTATGCAGCGAAAGTTGATGATTGTAATATCCAAAACGCAGAAAAGAAGACAAGCTTTGGAATGGCGTTACTGATTGAGCTTTAACGCTGCTCAACAGAACAAGGCCAAAACGAAATCATTTCTGAGTTAGCTCAACTGGTTTCCGGCAGATATCAAGTCGACTAGATGTGGGGATGACTTGGCATTTTCTTCGCATACTCACAGAATTAGTCACGTCTTTTGACTTCTTAGGCCGCATGCACTAACATGGCCGTGGGGAGGGGATCGCAGCTTAAAAGAAAGCTTCATATTTCGAAACTCCAGATACCTAGGTTGTGTACGTTTTTTTTTTCACGTTGTGTACCTATCCGTAAGTATCCCTACTATTCTTAACTATGAACATGTTGAGCAGGAGCGATAAGCTGTACAAACGGCATTTTCCAACTTTTGTATGATCCCTGATGATCCCCGGCGCTTTTCTTTAAAGTCATTTTTCTTTCTCCGAAGTTAACGAAAAACTTCCAAAGTTGTGCAGATTATCTAACCCAACAGTGCTAAGCATGATGCTGATAAGAACAAATGATGTTTTGAAGTCATGAAATTTTCGATGATCCACAGGCCGAAATTGGGGTATACCGAAAAAATTGATTTTTCAAAAATTCATTTGTTCTCATCAGCAACATGCTTAGCACCGTTTGTGTTAGATGTTCAGTATAACTTTGGAAGGTTTTCTTTAACTTCGGAGAAAGAAAAATGACTTTGAAGATTAGAAGATCATCCCCCAGGGATCATCAGGGTATCCTACAAAAAGCTGGGAAATGCGGCTTGTACAGCTTCTCGCTTCTGCTCAATATGTTCATAGTGAAGGATGGTGATAGTACTTACGGGTAGGTAGATAGCGTGAAATCCAGATATCCGGAGCTTCAGGATATGAAGCTTTCTTCTGAAGCTGCGATCCCCTCCTCAGCGGAAATGTTAGTGCATGCGGCCCTTAGTCGCAATGCAGATCATATTTTGACTGCTGCTTGGTTAATTACTAGGAAAAGTCAGTAGACAGCTCGTCAGATGGATCCTTTTTACGTTACGTACAGGGTAAAGGCATGAGCAGTATACAGTCGAGTAGATTTCCTGCTTAATATAGTGTCCCTGCAGACGCGACAACGCTGGGGCGTCAATAAATGCCTTGCGAGTCCCCGAACTAGTGTTTTCTAGTGTTTTCTTTGCTTATTCTATGCTGATTCGTCGCTGATAAAGAAGAAAAGGGTAAGTTAGATAGTAGTTTCTGTTTTCTGAGAAGTTCTATCATCGCATATTCACAGATATCCACGTGGAAGCATTTCGCGTTAGCTTCTTGTCTATTTTTTTCACTTCATGTCTCTTTCTTCTTGTGAGATACTTCTTTGAACGCTAGTGGGTTTTTACGATTGACTTATTGTCTTTATCACATGCTTTGAAATGCTATTTCTTATGGATGAAAGCCGAAGTTGCTGCAAGACAAGCCAACTAGCGTTCAAAGGAACGCCTCACAATAAGGAGGAGGTTGGAAAGAAGAAGTGACAGAAGAAAAGGAAATGACAGAAGAAAATAGACAAGAAGCTGACGCGGAATGCTTCCACGTGATTATCTGTGAATATGCGATGACAGAACTTCTCAGAAAACAGGAAATACTCTTTAACTTACCCTTTTTCTCTTTATCAGCAGCGAATCAACTAAAAAGCATGAAATAAGCAAAGAAAACACTGGAAAACACTAGTTCGGGGACTCGCAAGGCATTTATTGACGCCCCAGCGTTGTCGCGTCTGCAGGGACACTATATTAAGCAGGAAATCTACTCGACTGTACTTTGGATCGAATCGAATGAATATTCGAGTATTCGAATAAGTATTCGAATAGATTTTATTCGAAATTCGATTATTCGAAAACTTTAAAATCTCGAATATATTCGATATTCGCTTACTCGAAATTTCTCCGATTATTCGGTTATTCGAAAATTTTGATTTTCGAAAATATTCGAATATTCGAATATTTATTTTCAGAAGTTATTCGATTATTTGACAATTTCGTGTAATCGAATAACTACATGACAGCGTCACAATTTTTACTGCTATATCAGCAACCATCGTTTGTTATCCAAGTTGCCCACTGCATGGAGTCCTTTATTGCGCTTCGATCAAAATTTGTTTGAATATTCGACATAATCGATGCAAAATATTCGTTTATTCGGATTTTTTTTCCAAATATTAGGTTGGTGCAAAAATAATGAGCGTTTTTATTTGCCTGCTTTAACAAAGCAAGCAGACTCAACCCAACAAAGGGTAAGGGGTACTGTTCGATAGAGCAAAGCAAGCTCTACAAGATGGCACTCATGCCTTTGCGCCATGCTCGATCCGCGGAGAGTTCGAACTCAAAATCTAAAGATTTCCAAATGCCCAAAAAATCGAAAAAAATCAGATCTTCGTCCAAATAATTTCTACGGACCTCCCACTCGCTCACATCAATACTATCGATACCTGACATCCATATGTGCGATTGCCGTATTTTTTCCTTGACTAGGAACCGAGAAAACGAAAATTTCCCTGATTTTCTCAAAGCAATGCTGAGCCGTTTTTGCATATGTAGTTCTATACTACAAGCCTAGGTAAGCACAACTGTAGGTTTTCAGCCTATTTCGAGCGGTACTTTTCGAGAAATGTCGATTTTAGCACTGAAACTGAAACGAAAAAATCCGAATTTGTTATTTTTCGAAAACTACAGCTTGGAATGGGCTGAAAATCTACAGTTATGCTTAACTAGATTTGTAGTATAGAACTACATATGCAAAAACGGCTCAGCATTGTTTTGAGAAAATCAGGGAAATTTTCGTTTTCTCAGTTCCTAGTCAAGGAAAAAATACGGCAATCGCACATATGGATGTCAGGTATCGATAATATTGATGTGAGCGAGTGGGAGGTCCGTAGAAATTATTTGGACGAAGATCTAATTTTTTCCGATTTTTTGGGCATTTGGAAATCTTTAGATTTTGAGTTCGAACTCTCCGCGGATCGAGCATGGCGCAAAGGCATGAGTGTCTTCTTATAGAGCTTGCTTTGCTCTATCGAACAGTACTCCTTACCCTTTGTTGGGTTGAGTCTGCTTGCTTTGTTAAAGCAGGCAAATAGAAACGCTCATTATTTTTGCACCAACCTAATATATTCGACTATTTGATTTTTTTTTCATTTCGAATATATTCGATATTCGATTATTCGACGATTTTCTTATCTCTAAAATATTCGATATTCGATTAATCGACATTTTTATTTTTCGAAAATATTCGATATTCGAATATTCGACATTTTTTGTTTTCGAAAATATTCGAAGTTCGATTATTCGATATTTTTAAATTTCGAATATATTCGGTTATTCGATTAATCGAAAAAATTCTCGAATATTCCAAAGTATAATGAGTAGTAGCTTCAATACACAATTCTAACTTGCGTCATCCTTTTTTTTGATGGTTGAGGAGGTGATGTCAGAGGTGCGATGGGGGAAGCCGGACCCACCAAAAGTGAAGGCGCTCCTAGCTACCACTGGCCGGCCAAAAGTGAAGGTGGTAGTGCCGGACACTCACCTCCCAAAAACGTCGACGGAGGAGGGGGAGCATTAACGTTTCCAGGTCGTTGCTGCCAGTGCGCAGAAAATAAGCAAAACAAATGCAAAAGAGATCATTGAAATCATATTTTTATGTATACATCGGCATAAATATCCAAAATAAACATGCTTATCAAATAGTGTATTTGGAAGTGAAACTCAGCGAGACTTTACAGGTTTCATTAAGTAAATTTTGTTGTACGTACTGCGAAGGAAGTAGGTCGATCCAGGCAGTAATCGCCGAGAACCAGAATTTCGATTGATAAAATAATGATAAATTATGCGAAATTTCCACTTTTATTAGGTTGTCCGGAAATTAATGCAGATTTTGAATTTCAACCGTAATAAGTCATACACTTCTCATTTCTAAATAGGTTGCAAGGTACCATTCGATAGAGCAAAGCAAGCTCTACAAGAGGGCCGTCTTGCTTTAGCAACAGCTCTGATCCACCATGAATTTCCAGCCAGAGAAAAGATTCAACTGCCCGAAAAATTGAGAAAAATTGTAACTCAGTTCATAATAATTTTGCAAAAATTCTAACTTGCTCACGTAAACCCATTCCACATAAGACATCCATGTACGCCGTTGCCGTATTTTTTTCTCTGTTAAAAATCAAGAAAACGGAAATTTTCATGCATCTGCCAAAGTGGTGCTGTGCCGCCCCCACATAAGTAGTTGCATACTTCAAACCTGTAGAAGTACAGACGTAAATTTTCAGCTTTCTACAAGCTTCAGTTCTCGAGAAATATCGAATATAGCCTTCATTAGTTAGGTGGTCCAAGCTAAATTCAGATTTCTCGAGAACTAAAGCTTGTGAAGAGCTCAAAATTTACGTTTTTTACTTCTACAGGTTTGTAGTATACAATTACTTATGTGGAGGCAGCACAGCCCCACTTTGGCAAATGCATGGAAATTTCCGTTTTCTTGATTTCTAACAGAGAAAAAAATACGGCAACGGCGTATATGGATGTCATATGTGGATTGGGTTTACGTGAGCAAGTTAGAATTTTTGCAGGATTATTATGAACTGAGTTACGATTTTTCTCAATTTTTCAGACAGTTGAATCTTTTCAGTTTCTGGCTCAAAACTCGTGGTGGATCAGAACTGTTGCTAAAGCAAGATGGCCGTCTTGTAGAGCTTGATTTGCTCAATCGAATGGTACCTTGCAAACTATTTAGAAATGAGAAGTGTATGACTTATTGCGGTGTAATTCAACACCTGCATTAATTTCCGGACAACCTAATATCAATCTTGCGGTTGGAGATGTCAGCAATTGCAACTTCATAGGTTTTGAAGTGTAAATGGTGCTCTATCAGATAGTAAAAAAATTAAGTCGATTTGAAAGCCAGTCGCCGAAAACCAGAATTCTAAAAAATTACGCCACTTTAGCGTGTTTAATGACAGCTGACAGTTAAACTCATATAAATCTTCAATGTGAAAGTGTGCAATGTTGCGATTTTATAGACATTGTAGAGTAAGGCTTGCCTTATCAGAATCTATCTTAGCCGTACCGATCCATTGAAGCAGCGCCGAGATCCAGGTTCTTGAAAAAACAGGTAAGAAATCGCCTTTGAAATTCGACAGCTCATAACTTCTTAAGAATTGCATGAATCATGTTGCGACTTCATAGATTAAATCCTCTCATCAAGAGCTTTCAGATGATATACAACATGTGGGGGTTTGGGATCTCCCACAACTTATGCCCGGGGGGAAGAGGCTTTTCATCACTAATTTTCCTCTGGCGGCCTCCATCCACTACATTATAGTGGGCTGGGGGAGACTTTGTGATGAAAAGTCTCCCCCCACGGGCATAAGTCGTAGGAAACCCCAAACTCCCACATATTATATATCTTCTGAAAGCCCTTGATGAGTAAAATCTAACCTGTGAAGCCGCAACGTGATTCATGCAGTTTTGAAGAAGTTATGAGCTGTTGAAGTTCAAAAAGCGCTCTTTACCTGCTTAAGACCCTTGATCTCGGCGCTGTTTCAATGGATCGGTACGGCTAAGATAATTCTTGATAAGGCAAGCCTTACTCTACAAAGTCTATGAAGTCGCAACATCGCACTTTTCACATTCAAGATTTATATGAGTTTAACTGTCAGCTGTCAATAAACGCGCTAAAATGGCGTAATTTTTTAAAATTTTAGTTTTCGCCGACTATCTTTCAAATCGACTCGATTTTTTCACTTTCTGATAGGGCGATTTACTCTTGAAAAACTATGAAGTCGCATTTGCTGACATCTTCAACCGCAAGATTTATAAAAATGGAAATTTCGCATAATTTATCGTTATTTTATCATTCAAAATTCTGGTTCTCGGCGGTTACTGCCTGGATCGACCTACTTCCTTCGCAGTACTTATAACAAAATTTACTTAACACGTTTCGGACCACGAAATCGCGCGCGGCGAAAAAGAGTGTACTTTCAGCCGTTAGCCCACAAAGGGACCTTATTTCGCTGCCTGTGGGCCACATTTGTAATCAGCATGTCAGATAAGCTCCATATCCAAAGTTCTGAGTGAATTCGAAGTGTTTCAATTTTGTCGCTTGAGAGGGACTTTTGTGCTTTCTTGAAAGATAGGAACAAGAACTCAGATTGTAATAGTATTCAAAAGTATCTATGTTGTACACGGCACTCATCAGTATTGAAACTACGGTTTTTCTCGTTGATATCAAAGCAAAGGAAAGTTGCGACGTCGCACGCGTCGTTCGCGTCGCCGCACTTCGTTGCAACTGTTGTTCGATTTGTGCCCATATCTCCTAAACAAATATCGGCGGCACAACTCTACAGAGTCATTTGAAAAGTAGGAGGTTAGACCTTTAACTCAACAACTTTAGACTAAAAGGAAACCTTCTGCAAACGCCAGAAAGATTCCTCAAAGCAGCGTGCGCACCATGTGCAGCACCGGTCCGAAACGTGTTAATGAAATCTGTGAAGTCTCGCTGAGTTTCACTTCAGAACACCATTTCTATATACATTTATTTTAAATATATATGCCGCCGTATACATAAAAATATGCTTTTGATAATCGTTTTTGCGTTTGTTTTGCTTATTTTTTTTCTTTCTCGTCCAGCAAAAAAAATTTTTATCCCAAAAGTGAAGGTGGTCACCCTGTACCAGTTCAAAAGTGAAGGTAGGGGAAAAATGGCTCTCACTATCGCACCTCTGGGTGATGTTTGAAGGAACCATGTACAGAGGTTTTAACAGTGATTTTTTATACTAAACATTCCACGAGTATATCCGCTTACTCTACTATTGGGTTGAAATTTTGCTCTAATGTTTGAGTGTTGTGTTCGTACAAATCTGTCGTTTTTCGCAGTTTAAACAGCACAACAAGCGTTTCGTTTTTGCCACGTCCGTTGAATCGCGCAAACATCTGTATTGCACTGTTAACATCTGACATATGCTGTCTGGACTCGAAAACGACGCTCAACGACGCTCTCCTGGTAATCAGTCATACAGCTAGGGCTGTGTCAGTTTTTTAACTGCTCAAAAAAGCGATAGGGAAGCATTTAAGTCAATCAACATAACGTCTGTCAGCTTCAGTAGAGATAGGTACAGTCAAGTAGATTTTTTGCTTAATATAGTATCCTTGCGATGCGGAGAAGATACGGTGAAATTTGCACGCGAATAAATAATTACGCCAGTACTGCCGGCATTCGGCGCGCGCAATTGGCCGGCATCACAGGCGTAGCTAATAGTTTACTCCAATTTTTATCGCATTTCATCGGTACGGGTGGAGGGACTAGATGTCGCCGAATAGGTGGTTGGTCCGACATCTGCGACGGACTATGCAGCATGCGTATCACAGCCACCAAATATTTGCATCAGCTGTCCGCGCGGGATGGAGCCTATTGGCAACATATAGCCCTCTATCCAGTTTGCACCGCAGGCACACTATATAATAGACAAAGTCCACCCATGGGTTTGATGAAATTTTGGTTTTTTGACAGCAGCAAATTTGCCCAACCACTCTCATGCTGCCAAAAGTGCGCTTCGGAAGACGGATTCAGCTATGTAGGCTCCTCCCCACTGAGTAAGCGGCACGTTTGTCCCTTCCACTCAGTGGTTGGTTTCTTCTTGATGATCACACTTCCGAAATACGTACGTTTTTACAACAATTACAAATAAGAAACTAGCTTTCCTTTGTTTTCCCTGTATGTGGATCGCCTAATCCTGGGGCGAAAGCCTGACCTCAAAATGCCGCCAGATGAAAGACTTCAAACTCACTGCAGCGTTTTCATCCGATCTTCAGAGGTTTCTTCTGCTTTTGCTACTTGTTTTGCATCTTTCTGTTTTGTTCTCTAAAACAACCTTTTTTATGATTGGCAAATATTCAAACAACCTTCAATTATGAGACCCTGTCTCTAGACTATCGAAGGTATGATGGCTACCTCGTTGGTCGATTTATCTATCTATCTATATATATATATTAGGTGGGTGCAAAAGTTCTTGCGCCGAATTTTCAAAAAATCATAACTTCCTTTCTTCTCAACAATTTTTCACAAAATTAGTTTTGTATGAAAGAGGAAACCTTTTTCTTTATAGCGATGCCTTTGCCATGAATTACCGTTGCTAAGTTCGAGAGTTAAAAGCAATTGAAGGAAATTAGTCAAGATCGCCATTTTTCAAGTTGGACCACGAAAAATTCTGGAAGTATTTTTATATAATAGAGAAAATTTTGCACATTACAGTGGTACCTTTTGCATGAATTTTAAAGAAGTGGGTCGAGAGTTAGAAGCAAGTAAAGAGAATTTCTTCATTTTTGCAATTTTTGAGCATGATCAAAAAAGCTTGAAAACGTCACAGAAAAGGCGAAAAAATCATAAACATGGGTTTTGTGACCTTCCCTTTCTAGCTGAGCGAAAATCGTGCCAATCAAGAGCAATTTTCATTTTCGTGAAAATTGCAGGCCCGAAAATCCGAAAAAATCACGAAAAACAAAATTGCTCTCGATTAGCTCGAAGCTTGCTCAGCTAGAAAGAGAAGGTCACAGAACGCGTATTCTTGGCTTTTCCGCCTTTTTTGTGAGGTTTTTGGGCTATTTTGGGCACGCTCAAAGATTGCAAAACTGAAGTAATTCTCTTTATTTGCTCATAACTTTCGATCTTTTTCGTTCTAATTCGTGGAAAAGGCACTGTAGAAAAGAGCATAATTTTCTCTATCAAATAAAAGTACTTCCAGAATTTTTCGTGACCCAGCTTAAAAAATGCCAATCTTGAGTAATTTTCTTCAATTACTTCTAACCCTTAAACTTTCGCATATCAATTCAAGGCAAAAGCACTACTTTAAAGCGAAAGGTTTCCTCTTTCAAATGAATATGAAACGGGAGAAATTCATCAAGTTGAAAGAAAGTTATGATTTTTTGAAAAACCGGCGAACGAACTTTTGCACCGACCTAATATATATATATATCTTATATATAAAGCTGAATGTCTGTTTGTCTGTCTGTATGTATGCATGTATGTATGTATGTATGTACGTATGTTCCGAATAGAAAATTCCATTTCTGAACCGATCCGGACCAAACTTGGCACACATACACTTTGGGCCCCGGCGGGTGTCATAGGCTACTTTTCGTCATCGATCGATATCGATTTTATCGATTTTTATCGATTTTTTTGCTGAGTTCACCTACGGGGCTGGGAGTTGGCACAGGGGGGTAATCGAGCATGGGGATTCCGAATACAATATTTTTTTCAGGATTATCGATTACTTCTATCGATTTTATCGATTTTTTGCAAAGTTTGAGCTACGGGGCTGGGAGTTGGCACAGGGGGGGTAATCGAGCATGGGGATTCCGAATACAATATTGGTTTTCAGGATTATCGATTACTTTTATCGATTTTATCGATTTTTTTTGCAAAGTTTGAGCTACGAGGCTGGGAGTTGGCACAGGGGGGAAGTGAGCATGGGGATTCCGAATACAATATTAGTTTTCAGAATTATCGATTACTTTTATTGATTTTATCAATTTTTTTGTAAAGTTTGACCTGCGGGGCTGGGAGTTTGCACAGGGGGTAATCGAGCATGCAGATTACGAATACAATATTAGTTTTCAAGATCATCCGTTACTTTTATCGATTTTATCGATTTTTTGAAAATTTGAGCTAGGGGGCTGGAATTTGGCACAGGGGTGTAATCGAGCATGCTGATCACCCCGCTTGGGGATGATCAGCATGCTCGATTACCCCCCTGTGCCAACTCCCAGCCCCCTAGCTCAAACTTTGCAAAAAAATCGATAAAATCGATAAAAGTACTCGATAATCCCGAAAACCAATATTGTATTCGGAATCCCCATGCTCGATTACCCCCCTGTGCGAACTCCCAGCCCCGTAGCTCAATCTTTGCAAAAAAATCGATAAAATCGATAAAATCGATATCGATCGATGACGAAAAGTAGCCTATGACACGCGCCGGGGCCCGTTGCCAAGTTTGGTCCGGATCGGTTCAGAAATGGAATTTTCTATTCGGAACATACGTACAGACATACAGACATACATACATACAAACAGACATTCAGCTTTATATATAAGATATATATATATATATAACTCAAAAATTGTCAGTTTGGAGGGTATGTGCGGTATAGAAACGCGCGCCACTCAACCGATTTAGCTGAAACTTTGCAAACATATGTTTTCGACCCTTGCGCAAATGATAGGCTACTTTTTGCGGCGATTCGTTGGGTTCTTCTATCGTTTTATTGATTTGTTTACATTTTCCTAAGGAATTAAAGGGTTATCATGTTCAATCAAGCATTTTCCATACCCATGTAAAGGAGGGCGGTGAAGCTCATTTTCACCTCAGGATCACGAGGATGCGGTTTCCAAGCGGATGTCCCAGGGCAAGTCATCCATACCATATAGGGCGGGGAGGGGGGGGGGGGGGGGGTTGGGGCTCGCTGTGCGGTGAACCATGGCCCGGGCTGGACCGGGAAAGCCAACTAGTTCCATTATAAACTTAAGGCAGCCGCGAGTTGCTTTGGCAGCATAGCATCATGTTAGACAACCTTCCATGCTCTGAGTGAACGGCTAAATTGTTGTCCTTCAGTCCTTGTAGCACATGGCTCATTATTCGCTCAAGCTGATTCCGATCTTTGATCAGCGCTTAGAAGTTCGCTACCTCTCGATGATGGTAGAGGCTTTTGGCAAAGGCTACCTTTGCAAGCATGTAATGCTGAACACCTAGAACAATAATAACCAGAGCTGGGCAGGAGGTCAGACACAAGTCTTTCGAAAACGCACCCTCTCTCACCCCTCCTCCCCAGAGAGCTCCAAGCGACCCCTTCTTCCTCCCCTTCACCTTTGGTACTTGAAGTGAAACATTCTGGAAGATATTACACTGTCCTGTCCAAAGTTTTGGATTTTTGAAGTCCGCACTTCAGATTTTGTGTGACATCACTTTACAATTTCACGTAATTTGACGGCGGATTTTGATCTGAATGGGCCTATTGAAAAAGCATAATTTCTCCGGGATGGAGTGTTTGGCTGCAAATTTTCACTGTAGCAAGAAGAGACTATGAGCTTAACACGTTTCCGGCCGGTGCTGCACATGGTGCAGCACCCTGCTATAAAGGATCTTTTTGACGTTTACAGGAGGGTTTCTTTTAGTCCAAGATTATCAATTAAAATGCCTAGGCTTCTACTTTTCAGAGGACTCTGTAGAGTTGTGCCGCCGATATTTGTTTAGGAGATATGAACACAAATCGTGTTTAGGAGATATGAGCACCGTGTTAATATCTGTGCCAAGACTGGAACAATTTTTGAATTTTGAAGACAAGTTAACACGTTTCGGACCGCGAAATCGCGCGGCGAAAAACAGTGCACTTTCAGCCATTTGCCAAGAAAAGGACCGTGTTTTGTAGACTGTGTGCTACATCTGTAATCAGCATGTCAGATAAGATTCATACCCAAAGTTCTGAATGGATTCAAAGTGTTCAAATTTGGTCGCCTGAGAGGGACTTCTGTGCTTTCCTGAATGATAGGAACAAGAACTCAGTTTCTAATTGTATCCAAAAGTATCTATGTTGTACACGATACATACCATTATTGGAACTACGTTTTTTCTCTTTGAATTCGTAAAAGTAAAGAAAAGTTGCGACGTTGCACGCGTCGTCGCGTTGCCGCACTTCGTTGCAAAAGTTGCTCGACTTGTCCTCATATCTTCTAAACAAATATCGGCGGCACAGCCTTACAGAGTCACTTGAAAAGGAGGAGCTTAGGCCTTTGATGATAACCTTGGAAAAAGGAAACTCCCGCAAACAGCGCCCAATTTGCAGGAGTTTTCTTCAGGAGCCCCAAGTGCAGCACCGGCCGAAACGTGTTAAAGAGGTCAAGCACAATTCCACAAAAGCCTAGGCAGCCTGAAGCTTTGAGGGTTCTGCCCAACCCCATTAACTTTATCTCCGAAGAAGCTTTTCCAACCAATTTTTGTGTGATTTGCTAGCACAAACCTCGAAGATTCTACATTAGATATTTGAGCTTAAATCGACTTGTTTCAGCTTTGTGGTGATTGGTGGGATTGAAGCAATCAAAGTGAAAACGGGGTAATAGAAAATATGGCACATTTTTCAATCCAATATGAGAGCGATATGAGGTCTAATTTATACAGAAATGACATGGGGTATTACTCTTTTATTAGTATAAAAAAGCTGACATTCACTCTTGTAAATAAGAATCACGTTTGAATACCACCCTTTTGAGAAAGGAACACTAGAAAATGTAATAGGTAATGATTAGTAGAGCTCTTAGAAGTAATCTGGCGCTGATCACGGATAGCATGTAATTTATTTACACAGCAAGCCTCTTTGCTGACCTTACGGTATCATAACTTATAATAACGGGCTAAGGGTTGTTTGCGTGTGTGTGTGTGTGTGTGTGTGTGTGTGTGTGTGTGTGTGTGTGTGTGTGTGTGTGTGTGTGTGTGTGTGTGTGTGTGTGTGTGTGTGTGTGTGTGTGTGTGTGTGTGTGTGTGTGTGTGTGTGTGTGTGTGTGTGTGTGTGTGTGTGTGTGTGTGTGTGTGTGTGTGTGTGTGTGTGTGTGTGTGTGTGTGTGTGTGTGTGTGTGTGTGTGTGTGTGTGTGTGTGTGTGTGTGTGTGTGTGTGTGTGTGTGTGTGTGTGTGTGTGTGTGTGTGTGTGTGTGTGTGTGTGTGTGTGTGTGTGTGTGTGTGTGTGTGTGTGTGTGTGTGTGTGTGTGTGTGTGTGTGTGTGTGTGTGTGTGTGTGTGTGTGTGTGTGTGTGTGTGTGTGTGTGTGTGTGTGTGTGTGTGTGTGTGTGTGTGTGTGTGTGTGTGTGTGTGTGTGTGTGTGTGTGTGTGTGTGTGTGTGTGTGTGTGTGTGTGTGTGTGTGTGTGTGTGTGTGTGTGTGTGTGTGTGTGTGTGTGTGTGTGTGTGTGTGTGTGTGTGTGTGTGTGTGTGTGTGTGTGTGTGTGTGTGTGTGTGTGTGTGTGTGTGTGTGTGTGTGTGTGTGTGTGTGTGTGTGTGTGTGTGTGTGTGTGTGTGTGTGTGTGTGTGTGTGTGTGTGTGTGTGTGTGTGTGTGTGTGTGTGTGTGTGTGTGTGTGTGTGTGTGTGTGTGTGTGTGTGTGTGTGTGTGTGTGTGTGTGTGTGTGTGTGTGTGTGTGTGTGTGTGTGTGTGTGTGTGTGTGTGTGTGTGTGTGTGTGTGTGTGTGTGTGTGTGTGTGTGTGTGTGTGTGTGTGTGTGTGTGTGTGTGTGTGTGTGTGTGTGTGTGTGTGTGTGTGTGTGTGTGTGTGTGTGTGTGTGTGTGTGTGTGTGTGTGTGTGTGTGTGTGAATGAATGTCTGTCTGTCACGAAATTCACAGAGCAAGTTCCAGCAAAGATCTTAAGCTAAAATTTTGACCATAGCACCCTGTCAGCATATAGATCAACTGTGCAAAAGCCCAAGCCGATTCGATAAGCGGAACCAGTGGAAATTGTAAGCCAAATGGATCCATGCGGCTTTTCGCCTACAAAACTGGGTCTAAACCAAGACTTTGCAAAATTAAAGAGTCGTTTGGCATGTATTCCTAGAGCCATTGAAGCTTGAAAAGATAATCAAAAATTGCATTCTTTTGAGAAAACGGCGCCAAAAAGGATGATTGCATAGATGGTCGTTTTGCGAAGGTTCTACGAAGGGAATCAAAAAGATTTTTGCTCAGAGATTTAGCTCTCGGTAGTCTTGCCATTATAGCAACTTACAAGACATTATAAATTTGGTAACCAATTCAAATTCGCATTTATCTCCCTGCACAAAGATTTTCCCCTCTCAAAATCACCGATTCTACATGGAAAAGCTTGAGAAATGAGTAATTGTGTACCATTCATTCTAATGGCCAGCATTGCGCGGTGAGTTTCATAGCCATTATTGGGTAAGCAGGAACAAGGCACAGATGATGGAACCAGTGCGAGCCTCTGCGAAGCAGAGGTGACGCACTGGTGTTTAACAAGAGCTGAAAAAATGAAATCTGGCTGATAGTCTGATGGTGGAGTGTGGAGTCAATCAGTATGACATTCATTCCTTAAGTTCTGTCGGAGTTGTGATTACAGATATAGCGCTTTCTCCCACTTTACTTGATCGTAGGATTTCCTCAATTATTCGAAAGGATTCGGTCCTTGATTACAACCCCACCCCCTCAATCTTACCCCCAATACGACCCCACAAGTCGGGCACCTGACCCCACAGTTAACTCTGATAACATCCCTTGAAAGTTTTCGATATCAAAAGTTTGTATGTTAGTGTGGTGCTGTTAAAACCATTGAATTTCAACATTGTAGAAATATTTTTGGAGAAATATTGCTATGTTAGTATTTAGATTTTAGCAGAAATCATTGCAGGATAAATTGAATATTAGGTTGGTCTAATAGTCTTGTTGCTTTGATTTTGAAAAATTCGTAATTGCTCTCTATGTGACCGTATTGACTTACAAGAAATATTTTAAGAAAGAGAAGTTTATCTATTTTTCAATAAATCTTCGCTGCTCTTCGACACCAAGAGACTCTAGAGTTAATAGTTAGAAAAGGAGAACCACTCAAACTTCCGATCCGAAAATAAATCTGCAAAAATCTGGAAAAAATTGGAAGCATGTTTCCTAAGGTTTCCTACGCTGCTCTTTCTAAGAGTGCCAGGTTTGTGCTGATCGAGCTTATTTATGAAAAGTTAATATTTTCGAAGAAAATGCAAAAAACGCCAAAAATACTTGATTTTGCATTTTTTCGCACTTTTCTTGAAAATCATAACTTTTCATAGAAAAGCTCGATTAGCACAAGCTTGGCACATTAGAAAAGAGCAGCCTAAGAAACCTTAGGAAATATGCTTTTAGATTTTTTTTGCAGCGTTCCAGATTTCTGACGATTTATTTCCCGAAATCGGGAGTTTGAGTGGTTCTCCTTTCCTAATTTTCATCTCTGCAGTCGCTTGATGAGAGCATCGAAGACGTTATCAAGAAGTAAATGAATTTTTCTTCCTAGAAAAAATTTTTATAAGTCCATACGTTCACATAGGGAGCAGTCATAGCTTTTCAACATCAAAGCAACAGAATTTTTGAATCAACTTCATAACTGACATAAAGCGATCGATGATTTTTCTCATAGGGAGCAGTTACAAGTTTTTCAAAAACAAAGCAACAGAATTTTCAAATCAACTTTATAGCTGAGATGAAGCGATCTGCAATTTTTCTCTTCTTCTCCCTTTTTTAGCTTTTTGAAAGATGTAAAACATCCACTTAATATGACATTTCTGTTTCCAACGTCTTCGTCCCCCGACATCGAAATACAAGCTCAAATCCTTTCAGACAAGAAGATTTTAACATTTTTAAGAACCTGCACTGCTCGTGCACTCTTTCCCAGTCTCGTAAAATATCGTTTTTTATGGATAAGGCTAAAAATCCTCTCTGTGCTTAGCTTCACCGAGCTTAATTGGGGCCAGTCATGTTTTTCTTGAGCAATCACTCGAGAAAATATTATAAAGAAAGAGGTGGGCTTGCCTTTATTATCTTGGAAAGACACAAAGTGAATGACTTGTGAGAACAAGCACAGCAAGAATCGCGTTATAATCATTCGAATGGTATCAAAATCGAGAGCTTCGAGCGTATTTGGGCGCAGCAATAGTAGTTCACATCTCGGACGCAAATCTCAAACGCCTGTAAGAGTTATTTGATGAAATTTAGGAAATCCACCAAATCTTCCTCCTCTAAAACTCAGTGACCTATGCAACAAGGCAGCCCATTATGATCAGGCAAAGGGAAGATGTGTTTGTAACAATGAAAAAAATGATGCCAGGATCCTGGATCCCAAAAAATATAAACATTATCCGGAGGTATCTGCTTTTCTCAGTGTCACCAATATTTTGCTTCAAGCGGAAGAAACTAAATTATTGTAGGGTGCCGTTTGCATAGAATATGTGAACACGACCAAAACTAGATCTATTGTGTTTATCTTAGATAATACTGGTAGTGTTGGGCAAGAGGGATTTAAAACAGTAAGTCCTTTTTCTGTTTTATGAGTTTTTATTACTGTTGTTTTGTTAGCTTCGCTGTATTCGCGTGCGCGCAAGTCTCCGGACAATTGGTGCGCATTTACTCTTTCTTTCAACGTCTTTTCTGACAAGGACATGATACCGAAATTAGTCGGCGGTAGAAGATGTGATGTACATCAGTAGACGCTCCTTTGAACGCTGATTCCAAATCTGCTTTCCTTTTTTTGCGAAATAAGTTTCAGAAAGAAGTTGTGGGCATTTGTCCAGGTTTGTCAGGGCTTTTTTGGAGAAAAGCTGTACAAAAACATCGGAAAGTGGAAGATCATTTTTGTATCGAGTTTATTGTTTTCAAGGAAGGAACAAAGCCGGTGGAAATCGCATAGGAATGGTTTTAGAGCTTTTCGCTCATTTTAAGCTACCCAATGCTCGGCAAATCTGGACATTCAAACGCTCATAACTTTTTTATTTAAACTTATTCCGCAAAAAAGGAAAGCAGATTTAGAATCAGCGTTCAAAGACGCGTTTAAAGATATACATTTCATCATCAATTGCCAACTAATGTTGGTACTTCCCTTGTGAGTGGTAAGTTTCGTATATGAAGAGGCGCAGCGGTACAAGTGTACGTGTTGGCATACAAGAAGCAATTATGGCATTATTTTCTTGCAAAAGTACCACACTGGACAACATACTCAAATATCAAAGATTTTTTTGCAAAGAAGCTAAGTAATGACTGAGCCACTTTTCTTAAATACAGCTTGAAAGAAGAAGCAAAAGCGCTGGAAAACACAGAAAAAGAAATGGGAAGGAGAAAGAAAATCTCACATCCGTATACACTTAAATATCAAAGGTTTTTTGCTAGGTTTTTGAGTATACCTTTCGTAACAGAATTCTTGTTTCTTTATTCTTTGTCTTCTTTCTTTTTCTCCTTTCATTCTCTCTATTTCTTCATTCGTGCGCGCGAAGCAAAAAAAGTTCGAACTCTCTGCTCGTGTTTAACATTGCGATAGGGGCGCGAACACATCACTGCCTTGCTGACAACATCAATCTTATCCACTCGAAATCGCATTTAGTGACCCCTTTTCCAGCCTCAGAGCAACGTTCATTTACATAATAAATTTTGCACAATATCCTTCTGGACAGGAAAGTGCCTGGGGTCTTCTTTTTGAAGATATCTTTTTTTTTTGTTTAAGCGAAGATCTGTATTTGCATAGATCAAGAAAAAAGCAATGATTTTTATGGACTGCAGTTAACTGAGGACAGAGTATATCATGTTTATATCCTTATATTTTCTCCCATACAGAGTTTAAGATTACCCTATTTGAGGTGTAAGCCGCCGGGAAGTTCTTTTCGAAATTTACCAGCCAAACACGCCAAAGGATTTCACGACCAAAAGACCATATATCTGCTGCGTATTGCCTGAACACGTCGTCCGACTTAAGGATCATTTTCCGGAACACAGTAATGCTACTTAGCAGCTCGCTTAAAAATTCAAGAGAGGCTGAGAATAGGGTAATCAGTGAGACCTGAGTAGGATTTCTTGACTTACTAGGGTAGCTGTCTGTTCAGGGCATCCTTGTGCTTGTTTCACTAGTACTATCACGATTTCTCTTATACGAATACTTAATCCATCTTTACTATAAGCCAGTCCAAGAAGGAGTTGTTTTATCAAACTATGAGCAACGAAATCAAAGGCAATGCGCCGTCAACCTGCAAATTAAATTTTTGGGGTAGTATCTTACTGGACTTTTCGCTTTACACATTTGGTGAAGGTTTCATAATGCTGTTAGTGACACTCCAGGGCCTGCTGAAATTTGTTTGCACCTATCTTGGAATTTGATCTCAAAGTCCCTTCAAGCTGCTCTTCCATACGGCACAAAGAGCTTTCCGGCAATACAGTCCGTTTCATCACGAAATAGGGGAACATCCTACGTGGAGCAGCGCGTGCGCATCGCTGGAGGCTTCGCGAGCGTATAGCGCTGGCATTTTGCCAAGCTAAGATTGAGGGGAATGAAGAGACGCAGACTTGGGTTCTCACGTTGCGACGCGGACGCCCGCCAATCCAATTTCCGCCTAAAGCGGGTCGAAACTTACTGTACTATACATTGGCTCCTAATTCTTAGACCCAGACTTTTGAACAAATCTTGCATCAACCTTAAGATGTAGTCTTGGCAAATGCACTGCGCGCCATAATTGCTTTCTCGACCAATTTGCGTTATTGGTTTACTTACTTACATAGATACTTAAATACTTAGATGGCCCGTCCTCACGTGACGTGCGGGCCCCAGTAAAGAAGTTGCCATTGATCCCTGTCCTTCGCTTCGGACATCCACGATCTTCTTGGTCGTCGTCGGTGGGTGCGTCCACGAGTTCCAGGGGTGAGAATCGTATCCAGCTGATTTCTCAGCTGGTCCATCCGTTCCACAAACACGTCTGCCCATTTCGTCGGTGGTCTTCCTCGAGGACGTTTGGCTTCGCGAGGAATCCACTCAGATGTTCTTAGTGTCCAACTCTATCGTCCGTTCTTCTCATTATGTGACCGGCCCATCGGTGTTTCGCTTTCGCAACGTATTTCGCTGTCTCACAAAGACGGGACATTCTTCTCATATCCGTGCTGCGAAGTCCGACTAGATGTTGCTTGTGTCGGGTCATCTTCAGAAGACTGCGCTCGAGCGCTCTGTGGGTGGACCTCAAAGCTTTCGACGTGGCTACGGTGTCGGCCCAAGTCTCAGCTGCGTAGCAGAGCGCTGGGAGAACAGTTGAGTCGAACAGGTGGGCACGAAGCTCCGGGTCCGTCAGTTGGTCGGTGGCTTCCTTCAGAGGCCCGAAGGCGGCTCAGGCTGCTCTTCTTCTCCTGTCAAGTTCTTCCCTCAAGTCGTTCTCCATGTTCATCGAACGTCCGAGATACACGTAAGAAGACGTCTCCATGATAGGGGTGCCTTCCAATTCCATTTCTACATCTTCGCAAAGGGCGTTCTCCATGAACTGAGTCTTTTTCCGATTTATTCGCAGTCCGACTTCTTCCCTACTTCGTTCAGGAATGATATCCACGAAAGTCCCCGCGAAATGGGCTTTTCGTGCGAATAAAATGGACTTAGTCCATGCGGTGCGATAAGATATCGCATTCGCGAATCCATTCATTCCATACAAAACTTCTTCAGCAAACCTTTCTCCAACTTGTCTCAACCTGTTTGCTCACTCTTCCAAACTCATTTCCATCAAGTGGTCGATATCTGACTAGGCTGACCTAACATTACAATATCAGTTACGTTGATATTCTTTTCCCTCCCACTTCGTTACACCCTTAAAATGCCATTTATCATTGATGACTATGCATCTAAATTACTCCCAAAACTAAAATTCATGTAAAATCCCGGCCTTCGCTTTTCAAGACTTCTATGAATCTGCATTGAAACAAATTCGTGCAGAGCTTTCTGCAGAAAGCAAACTTTGGCTGGACTTGCACTGCAACCTGTGAATTAAAATGCTTATCTTATAGGAAACTTTCTACTACACTACAACCCAAAGAGTTTTTTAAATTGGAAAAAACTACGACTTTGAAAGATGACTTCGCAAATGTACTACTTCAGCTCTTCTTTGTCTTTCAGCACTAATGTTTATATCTGTAATTAGTTAAACGTACGGACTATTGCTGAAGAAATTTTTCACAATTATTCTTGCTAGCTAGCGGCACTTCATCAATTCTTGCAACCAAACTCAAAATCGCGTTTTAAATGCAGTCTTTTAAGTTGGTTCTACGAGATTAGTCAAAAGTAGCTTCTAAGTAATTATATTGAAAAGAAAATCTTTTTTATTTTCCAACACAAGTCATAAATTGAGTTTTGGTTGAGATTTGGAGAGTCAATAAACTTTATTAGATTTGCATAGGAATTTTCGCACCTGATATATGGAAGCAATTGACGTTGTTAATAAACATTTTGGTAAATTTATCCTTCTTCCATGATTTTTATAAAGATTGTATGAATTTAGAAAGAAACACGTATCTCAGACTTCATAAAAGACATGAAATTTTTTCCACTCTCTTATTACCTCAAAATAGGCTAAGGAACACATTCTCAAAAAATCGCAACCAAAAATATGCAAAAAGGTCAAAAATGGACTTAGTCCCAGCTCACCTTGCTGCTGGGACTAAAATGGGCTTTCAAGTCCATTTAAATTGGAGGTAAATCCCATTTTGCTCCATTTTAAATGGACTTTTGACGTCATCTTTCGCAAGCGAGAGCTCAGGTAGGGTTATATCATTTTCATTTCACTGCATTGCCTCGTGGTTGCGATGATATGAAAATTTTTGGACAACGCGAGCGATAGCAGATTCCGACCACTCTTCACCGCAAACGAATAAAATGGGGCTTGAAAGTCCATTTTCCTCCATTATGGACTTTCGTGGATATCATTCCAGTTCCTTCAGCATCGCCTCTGCTTCAGTGATACTGCTCGAGAAAAGGACGATATCATCCGCAAAACGAAGGTTGGATAGGAATTTCCCATCCACTCGTATGCCTCTCTCTTCCCAGTCTAGTGACTTCATCACCCACTGCAAGGCCGCGGTGAACAGCTTCGGCGAAATAATGTTGCCTTGTCGAACCCCCTTCCCAATAGGAATGGTTAAGGGGCGATGGAATAGCTGCATCGCTGTTGTACAGTCCTTGTAGCAGTCGGCTAGTGTCCTCACGTAAGCTGGTTCTACTCCTTGATCGACTAGCGCAGACAGGATGGCGTTGGTTTCGACGCTGTCAAAGGCTTTCTCGTAGTCGACGAAGGTTAGGACGAGAGGAAGTCGGTACTCCCGGCAGACTTCTATGACCCTCGAAACTGTCTGGATGTGGTCCATGCAGCTGAATCCTTTGCGAAATCCAGCTTGTTCTTGCGGTTGGGCTTCATCCAGTGTCCTAGATATGCGTGCGAGGATAATCTTCGTGAAGAGCTTGTACAGCACACTCAGCAGGCATATTGGACGGTAATTTCGAAGATCTTCCCGTTTACCCTTTCTTAAAAAGAAGGACGGTTCTTGACGTTCTCCACTGGTCGGGAATCCTCTCCTTCTGAAGGTAAGATGTCAGGTACGAAGCGAGAATCTCGTGTAGACGTTGTCCTCCGGCTCGCAGAAATTCGATGGAGAGATGGTCTGGTCCTGGAGCCGTGGATGTCTTCATGGTCTGAATCGCCGTGCGCACTTCAGCAAGTAAAATTCGTGGTGGTACTTCTCTAGTGGGAACAACGGGCATCGGCACGGGTGTTGATGAGCGGAAGAGGTTGGTATAGAAGTTTTTCGCGATAGATTCCATCTTGTATCGGGAAGAAGTAGGAGTCCCGTCTTCGTTTAATAGTGCAGCCAGCGGTACGTGATATTCACAGAGGTCCCTTCGGCATTTCTTGAGACTTCGTCTTCCTTCGGCTGCTTCCAGTATCTTGGCTTGCCTGTACTTCCTGAGATCCTCCTGCAAAACTGTTCTGCAACTGGTGTTGGCTATCAGTCGCTCGAGATGGGTTGCATTCGAATTCTGCCTCAGAAATCTTCTTCTTTCGAACAATTCCTTGGTGGTCTTCGAAATACGTTCCAGGTTCTTCTCAGAAGTCACTGAGGCACATTCTCCGCAGGCTCGCAATTCTTTCAGAAGCCGGTCGTAGTCGTACGTTGGGTCCTCCTCGATGGGCCAGTCACTTCTCGATATGAGCTCCTCCAGCCTATTACCGTACTTCCTTCCTTCTCGCGGCACTGTTACAGAATTTTTTTTCAGCCTTCGGCTGAATCGTATCTTCGCTCGAAGGAGGCGGTGATTGGAGCCACTGCAGAAGGATGGAACTACTGAGACATCGAGCAAGCTCCACTTTTGGTTGGTGAGAATGTGGTCGATCTCCGCGTGAGTCGTTCCGTTGGGCGATTCCCATGTCCACCGGCGATGTTCTTTCTTCATGAAGATGGAATTTCCATGGAAAAAGTCGTGCGGCGGAGAGAAGCCCAGCGAGACGGTTGCCGTTTTCGTTCCGGAGCCCATATCCAAACTTCCCGATCCTATATTCCTTTTCTAGTGGCATCCCGATTTTCGCATTGAAGTCGCCCGCAACATACTTGTAGAAAGACTTTTCGTTGCGGACGACCTTTTCCACGTCTTCGTAGAAAGCATCTAGTTCTGATTCGTCAGCTGCTGATGTTGTAGAATAGCAGCTGATAATGCTGATGGTCTTCTGACGTGGAGGCCTTAATCCTAGGATGCTAGTCGAGGTGACAGATCTCATGCGAATCGACAAGATGGACGATAGATGGATGGACGACAAAGCCAACGCCTCCCACGTTTCGTGATGGAACCTTCTCACCACGAATGATGAGCGTCCCATCATTCATCTATTCGCACGTCCTTCTTCCTGGACTTCGCTGCAGAGCGTTGATGTGGTACTTGATGTGGTGTGCAGCGTCGATAAGAGCGTGGAGGTCGGCGTTTGTGGAGACTGTCCTGGCGTTGTAGGTGCAGAGCATGAGGCGTGTCGTCCGGGCAGACGTGTCGTTTTTGTCCAATCCAAAAGGCGCCCTGAGGACCCTGACATCAGTCTTGCTACCACCCGGCGCCGTAGGCGGGATCCGATGTGCAGGGTTTCTTTCTGTCCTTCTAACTGGTAGAGTAATGGAATTTTTCCCCTACAAGAGCAGACTTACTAGGCCAACTCTTGATTTCCAAGGGGCGATCGCTGACTCCGGGCTTGGAGCGGGAGAACCGCCTAGCGACCTGAAAGCCAGACGGCGGTGGATCTGGCCTGGCCGGCTCTTAGCTAGGCAACCCTCCGAAACCGGAGACGTCGAACTCCTTCACACCTTGGGAGGCCCTGCCAGAGTATACACTTGGCTGCGCATCGCAGTTCGACACCCAGTATCACCCCCACGCCAAGATGAGGCGGCCGACCATTGTGAAGGCGTTATTGGTTTAGGGAATGCAAATTTAGATATTGCGTTTTTAAATGATGATATCATAACCTTGTGAACTACTTACAAAGCGATTTCAGCGTACCTGGTGGGGTTGTCAAAAACTAGAAGACTACCTTACAAATCTATTTGTGGACCCCTACTAGTCCAACCCTCCCACAAAATACGGACCAATGCAAGGCCTCATAAAACGAAGAAAACTTTTTGGATGACTCTAAATGACATTATTTTTGAGGCCTGGGAATTTTTGTTAAGGAACGTTTCACTCATTTTGCCTCTCTAAAATGCTCACCCAGCCTAAAGAAATATCTCTTATTGGACGGTAATGCGCCGGACATATATCTTATGCGCGAGAAGTACTGAATAAAATTGTTTTTAGTCGAAGCGGCCTTTCCAAACAAAATGCATAACATTACGAATCTAAACGCTGGTTTTAAATCTGTTTCTGCCAAAGGCTTTTGGAAGTCGAACTATGAGTGTATTTAGGAAAAAAATTCACGTAAAAATTAGGTGAAGTCACCTGTCGGTCACTCCAGCGGTCAAATAGGACAGTGTTGAGCATGAGTGTAATCCACAAGTGTAATCTACAAAGAGTATCCACTGCCTAAGAAATTTTCATATTCCACAATGAACCACTCGAGCAATCCTTGCCCATTTTGTCTTAATTGCACGTTCACTTTTTGACCCATAAATGCTCATAACTCGGCAACGGACTTTTGCAAGTAATACACGCAGTTTTGTAATAAGCGTTCGTAGCTTTACAAAATAGTTGGAAATTGGCATAGAATAAATGTGGCACATCGACTTTGTCCAAAAAACAAAAACATTCTCCTTGTCAGTTGCGTCTCATTTCGGAATTTTCGCGAGGTAATAATAACAGTCTTTTAATAGCAAACAAGTTCGCATCTACGTATTTCCCTAGTCTAAATAGGTGCGATAAGGTAAGAGTGACTCTTTCAGGGTGAAGGGTGTTTCCAGTAATTTAGAAATTACATGACGTCATTCGGGGGGAGAGGACGGTTCTCGATGTACTCGTGGGGGGGGGGGGGAGAGGGGAGGGGAGCGTGTAATTGCAAAGTTTTGCATATGAAAGCGGAATTATTTTAAGCCTACACTCAATGCGCGGCGACGAACGGCAATCTTACTCGCACCTCTTCAGCAAAACCTAGCATATATAATCAATTCTTCACATCGAAAGACAGGACCGTAGCGGGCGCTATCATATTTTTAATCAGGCGTCGCTTCATCTCTCTTATCATCTGCCTCCCTTCAAACCGAAGCTCTTAGTCGGACGCAACAGCGTCTAGTCTTTGCGTGCGATAAATCGACTACACATTCTGTTTCATATGATGAAGAACGGTATCTGCAGCGTGCCTTTGAGAATGTTTGAAAACTAACTGCTACACAAAAGAAGTAGAAAAGAAACAAGAAGTGTATAAATCTCATGTGTGGCCTGGCACATGCGTCATCTACCTGATGAAATTGCCACAGCTGTTAAACTATTTGCCCGCTCTACGATCAGAAACTGCGTCAAGGAAAGGTGGTTGTCACTCCTCCATCCATGTCCAGGGACGGCTCTATGAACATTTTTTGGACGATAAACGAGTCTTCAACTGAGGTTTTTGCAGGCCAGCGCTTGGAGCAATACAAAAACTGTTCAGCTCTTGTGCACTTGCTTCATATCAATATGTAGAACAAAGCTATTAGTTTATATTCTTGTCTCGAAGTTTTGTCTTATGCTCTATGATTTGATATTAATACTAGCGACCCTTCCGGTCGTTATAAGTGGGTTGGGGTAAGAATTAGCAGGTGCTTAGCTGAGGTGTGAATCTACACTACGTTTTCATTCATTTTGTTTAGAAAAGTTTGATACTTGAATGTTCAGCTTCGAAGATGTACACAAGATTAACGAAGTTTTCCTGTGAAAAAAGTGGAGAGTATGAGAAATTGCTATAGCTCGTTCTTGTTTAGTTAGACGACCAGCAACCACCTCTCAAAGCGAGCCCAAAAAGTTCCAAATTTGTACTACCAACGAAATTACTGTTTCATTGCAAGGTCTTATTTTCGAGACAAAAAAGCTTTTTCTGCAGTAAAAGTGTTTCCTAATTCGAGATCATCACAAAATCGTCATAAAAAGAATTTTTTTCAATATTCAGCCTTAAGGGTTTCCGATTATACTACCAGTGAGACCACAGTTTGCTTGCAAAGTTTTTTTTGAAAAAATGCATTTTCTGCATTTCAGAAAATTTCCGTGGAAGATATGAGGGCCCCATTTGAATCTATAGAGTCGGCTGCGGCGGTTGATCGCGTCGACGCGCAGCCTTTATCATTAGGTCACGCTTGCCTTGTCCGCTGCACTCTGCTAGATTTGATAATACTTACTTAGTTCATCATGTGATTCTGGTCACTTTTGACAACAGTGACGGTTTTTATGACATGGAAATGTGGCGATGAACGGTTTCGTGACAGTGAAATGTGGCGATCCATCTTGAGAGATTGAACATAGTGTTAATGGGAGCGAGTTTGATATGTCATCCATTTGAATGAGTTTAGTTTGCCAAATGCGTTTGCAAATGCTGCCTAGAATGTTTAAATCCTTCAGAAGTATCGCAAGTCCTTCCTTTTTTTATTATATCTGTCGTAAGTTCCTGCTAGAGTGGAGCTCCAATGTCTCGATTATTCTTATCATCTCCAATTCTACTCGTGCAGGATTATTGGTTTTGTGCTAGTAAAAGTTTTCTTTCAAAGTTAAAATATGATCTGATATGCAAGTGCATATGGATTGATAGTAGTCATTTCATAGAGCAAAAAAAGATGTTGCGTCATTCATATCTTGTCGTGTCTACGCAAAAGGCGACTCAAGGCATCTGAGTTCTGAAGTACTATCATTTTCTAGTTTTGTTTTTTGTATGAAGTCTTTCAGTATGCCGCCCTCATCTACCCTACTGAGTCGCATAATCCTTGTGTGAGACAAGCATAGAATAATTGACTTCGGATGGCGACTCTTATATAACTGCTGGATAGAGGACGTCAGAAACATATATATTAGAAGACTTAGGAGACCAAATGTATCAAAAATCAAAACTTTTAAGTAAGGGACCGGCCATACTACTCCAGGAGGTGATTCCTGAGACTCCTATAATTCCTGCAATTCTTGTAATTCCTCGACTTCCGATGTGTCGCGCTACGGAGCGCTTTGCGAATTTCAGTATACATTGTTTTTTCGCAATATAAATTATTACGGGACCCCCAGCAATCGCAAGAATCGCAGAAATGCAGGATTCACAGGAATAGTGTGGTCGGTCTTTAACTGACATGACTCTCTCCAGAACATCTTTGCACATACGGCGGAGAAGCTCGCGAGGAGGTGCGCAAGGGCGGGAGACCGTGTAATCTCTTCTTATCCGTAAAGAAGTCATCCGTTAATGTAGTCATCTTTAGCAAAAAAAACTTTTGGCATGCCAAGCTATCTATCTTACTTTTCTCATACGAGTTCGATTTTCTAATTTGGCTTTCCCAAGTTGTAAGCACAAACGAAAAAGTCAGAAGTGAAGATAAAGGTTGTAAAGACCTGAGCGCTGTAATAATGGATGTCCCAACATTTTCAAAATTAGAATTTTGTTAGGATTAACTGTTTGAGATAAATACACAATCCAAACGCATTTGCCCAAGTTATGGGAGTTGTCAAGGTCATAGCTCCGAAGTGAATTGAGATTAACATCATCTCAAAGCCAGACATTTGGTAACTGACGTGAGAAAAGAGCCCGTAGAGTTTAACCTGCAACACCTTCGATTTGCTACCAATCCATTAGCGACAGCACATATCGAAAAGTTTGAAATCTACCAAGACGCCATTGCACGACAGCAAACGTGACCCGGTGATAAAAGCTGCGCGAGCACGCGACCGCCCGCGCAGCCGATTCTGTAAAATCAAATGGGGCCAGATATGAGTTGCTTTCAAAATACTTGGCCCACAAAAGCTTTGACTCTCATACCAGCGAGACCACAGTATGCTTGCAAGGTCTTCTTTTCGAAAAAAGCGCATTTTCTGCATTTCAGAAAATTTCCATAGAAGATAAGAGTTGCTTCTAAAATACTTTGGCCTACAAAAGCTTTGACTCTCATGCCAAGAGACCACAGTTTGCTTACGGAGTCTTCTTTTTTTAGTGCATTTTCTGCAGCAAAAATGCTTCCTAATTCGAAATCATCACAAAATCTTCATAAAAAAACGATTTTTTTTCAATACTCAGCCTCAAGAGTTCCGATTATACTACCAGCGGGACCACAGGTTTTTAGCAGAGTCTTCTTTTTGAAAAAAGCGCATTTTTTGCATTTTAGAAAAATTCCATGGAAGATAGGAGTTGCTTTCAAAATAATACCTGCGCCTCGTAAGCTTTGACCCTCATACCAGCGAGACCACAGCTTGCTTACGAAGTCTTCTTTTTTTAGTGCACTTTCTATAGTAAAAATGCTTCCTAATTCGAAATCATTACAAAATCTCCATTAAGAAACAATTTTTTTCAAAACTCAGCCTCAAAGAGTTCCAATTATACTACCAGCGAGATCACAGTTTGCTTGCAGAGTCTTCTTTCGAAAAAAGCGCATTTTCTGCATTTCAGAAATTTCCACGGAAGATAAGAGTTGCTTTCAAAATACTTGGCCCACAAAAGCTTTGACTCTCATACCAGCGAGGTCATAGTTTGCTTGCAAAGTCTTCTTTTTTAGTGCATCTTCTGCAGTAAAAATGCTTTCCAAGGTGAGATTTTCACAAAATTTCCATAAAAGATAATAGTTGCTTTCAAAATAATATCTGCCCCTCGTAAGCTTTGACCCTCATACCAGCGAGATCACAGTTTGCTTGAGTTTTCATTTTCTGCAGTTGCTTCCCAATTCGGGATCATCACAAATCCTCAAGAAGTTCCGATTATACTACCTGCGAAACCACAGTTTGCTTTTTCATGGCTTTTTTTGAAGTGCATTTTCTGCAATAAAAGTGCTTCCTTATTTGAGATTATCACAAAATCTTCAAAAAATAGCCGAGCGAGCGACCCGCCAGACGGTCTGCTGTTCCTCAGCGGCGCAGTCTCTAGTTTTCCTCTAGCCTTGTTTGGCGACTCCGCGGGCCAGTGATGAAGCTCGAAGAAAGTGTTGAAGCATTGTTTGCCTAGATTTCTGATTTAACAAAAGTAGCACACATTTAAATGACTACTCTTCTTGGTAATTGTGCTCGTGACTAAGTCATAAAAGGAAGTGATACGATGGTAGCAAGATTGGAGTCTTCTCGCACTTATCTTTTAAATTTGACGTTCTTGGCTGGGCCAAGGATGGAAAGAATGACGGCAAAAAACTGACTGTCCACGATAGCTTTGATTTTGAAGACTATTGGATACGTAATGAGACTGAAATCATGTTTGATATGGAAGATACTTTGAACTAAAAGACGAGATCAAAAGAAGCGTCTCGCCTTCTGATTACACAAATACATAAACTACTAGCTGGCTTAACGGCTCCGCCCGGCCCTTCAAAACACTATAAAGGTTCCATTCCTATCCCTTACAACTTTTCCCTGTGCCCACTTCTACATACCAATTACAGACAATTCTATAACTAATATCGTATTCACAATAACTGGCTTACCCGGCTCTGCTCGGCCCTGTCAAAACACTAAGATAAAGCTCCCATCTCTATCCCTGTACAATCTTTCCCTGTGCCCACTTCTCCATGCAATTCCCTATTCCCGCTGTGTTAGCAATCGGCATGCACACTTACCCCCCTGTGCCGACCCCCAGCCCCGTATCTCAACTTTGCAAGAATCGATAAAATCGATAAAATTATCAGACAATTTTACAACTAATATCGTATTCGCAATCAGCATGCTTTGTTACCCCCCCTCCTGTGCCAAATCCCAGCCTCGCGTCAAACTTTACAAAAAATCGATAAAATCGATGAAAGTAGTGAATGTTTCTAGAACTTACTAATGTAATGGTAATCAGCATGCTCGACTACCCCCCTGTGCCAACCCCCAGCCCCGTAGCTCAAACTTTGCAAAAAATCGATAAAAGCTGATAAAATGGATATCGATCAATAAAGTAGCCTATGGCACCCGCCCCAGTATATGTAAGCTAAGTTTGGTCCGGATCGGTCCGGAAAAATTTCTATTCGGAACATACGCACAGACATACATACAGACATACAGACAGACATTCAGCTTTTGTATAAGATATGAGATAGGTGACCAAAATTATTTTTAGGAGAGAGTATCAATTTTCAAAAATTGAAAAAGAAACCAACGATGATGAACTAAAGTGAGATTAGATCTACCTCGTTTCTGTTATCAGAAATAGCATAGAAGATATTTGAACGAAAATCCTCGTGTATAGGAAAGGGGGGGGGGAGGAATTATAAGTATTTACGAATTTTTAAGAGAAGAAATCAGAAGCTTCTTAACACCAACATCAGCAAGGAAGGTGTCTTTAGAACACGTTTTCCCCGCTTGCATAAACAGTTTACCTAAAGTCCTTTTATGAAAGTGCGTGGGAAGGACGTAGTAAGTGATTTTTCCGGGTTCTCACAAGCTTTCAGAATAAAAAAATTGATAATTTCTGCAGACGAACAGTTGGTACACCTAGATGGTCAACTTCTATAGATGAATGGTTGGTAAACCGGAATGGTCCCCATTAAAATCGTCTTCCACCTTCATAAAACGTATAGTTTGCTTGGGATCCTTTTTTAAAAGTGCCTGGTGAAGAGTGGGTGTGAATTTTATAATTGCAGTTGTTAGGTGGAAGCCCTTTTACCATTGTATGATGTCTAGCTGAAAACTCTCATTATAAAAAATTCTACCCCCTCTACATCAGGCATTTTTATGACCAGGCAAACCGTATATTTTCTGAGAGCGGAGGACAAGACGGTTTCAATGATGACTATCTCGATAGACCAGTTGTTTACTCACAAAAGTAATTTTTTTTACCGTAAATATCCAGGAATCGCTACTACACCCTTCACCAGGCACTTTTATGAAAGGAACCTGGGTAAACTGTGTGAGTCATTCCGAAAGTAATTTCGCTTTGTTCAAACGGACGTCACACTTGACAGAACAAAGATTTTAAAGAGATCTTGGTAGCATTCGGTGCAGCATTTCATCCCCGTTTCAAAGGTTATGAAGCCGTTGCAGCACGATTGAAGAACTTTAGGAAAATTACCAATATCTGTGACCCATGCTTCTTGTCATGGTCAAGTTCTACAATTTTTTTCTAAATTTTTATATCACTCCTGCAAAGGAGTCCAAGTAACGCGTGGATAGAGAATCCTAAGGGATACAAACCAAATTTCATTTTTTGCACAACTCCTCAGAATTTTTCAATAAAATTTCCATATTCGGTCAATTCAAACCCCGTAGAACATCAAAGGAGAGCAGCTCGGATGCTTTTTGATGCAGCTTTTTCTCCTATTTCTAACAGATGTTTTTTGTTTCCGATTTGTTCAGTCTTCGGGGATAAAATCATCGTAACCCATGTCGGAAAACTCCAAATTTGATATTTCGAATCTGTAAACTCTCATTTGCTTTGAAAATCGATATTAAGTCATATACTATCTTGGAAGTTTCAAATTCCGAATGATTACCGGTGTTTGATGCGATTGTGGCTGACGTAGGCCTGCCAAAATCCAGTGGTTTTGTCAAAAAAAATCTTCTAAAAGATTACAGCGAGATATGTTTTAGAGAAAAAGTTGCGCTGCATCCTATCATGTTTGCTTTATCTAATCGTCGCTTGAACTTCTTTCAAGGGTTGATATGAAGTTTTGAAAAATTGTGAAACTAGACTATCACAAAAAGAATGGATTGCAGATTAATATTTTCCGTAAGGTCATTGATTGCGCTGCAACAATGTCAGACTATTAGAAAGAGGATGAAATGTTGCATCGAATGCTACCAAGATCCCATAGAAATCTTTGTTCCATTACATGTGGCGTCAATTTGAAAAAAGCGAAATTACTTTCGGAATGACCTAATATACAGGGTGTCCCAAAAAAATGTATCGAACGTTTGATCGTTAATATCTCTCTTCTGAATAAGTCTTTTCCCTTGCTTCAGGTATCAGTCTGTGGAGCTTGCTTCGTCTTAGATTTGCACTTTAGAACGAATCACTTATCTCTTTTCATTACTGTAGGACCACGGTAGAAACTTCAAAGAGGGTTTTGAGCAATGAAAGGCCATATTTTGCCTCAGAAAGGAAACAAAACAGCCTGAAAACTTTTACACTAGGCTATTAGAGTTGCTGATTATAAGTGTAAAGTTCCCAACTTATTATGGTGCTTCATTGAAGAGTTATGCCAGGTAAGAGGTAGCGGCCATTTTTCAATGTTCCTAAAAAGTGCGGTTACACCGTTTAGAAGGCTTCGTAGTCTCGTGAATAGTTGAGTATTAAACTCAGCGTCCATAAAAACCCTATTACACAAGTTTTTACATTTTTTTGAAAATTTTTGAAAAGGCAGCTTTTTCCACATTGACACCATATGTTTCAAGTTTCTACCGTAATCCTACAGTAATGAAGAGAGATGGGTGATTAGATCCATAATGCAAATCTAAGTTAAAGCCAGCTCTATAAAAGGTGCTTGAAGCAAGGCAAAAGACTTCTTGGGAAGAGAGATATTAACGATCAAACGTTCGATACATTTTTTTTGGGACACCCTGTATATCAGGTTGTTCTGAATGTTTTATCCGTTTTCTCTTCGCTCATTATAACTCACAAAACACCAATTTATGAATTCTTACAGCTATATTCGCTCTCTGTTCTACCCTGTCTTTGCAATGTTGTCGCCATGGCTTTTTGAGCAGCTTAGCAGGTAACGCCAAATCTTCCATGAATTTCGAAAATTCTTATCCTGATCTTTCAAAGTGCGCTGATAATTGTTATGGAGAGCAAACCTTTGGCTACAGCAACCCATTTTAGGTCACATTGTACACGTTTACCAAGTCCGTTATAAATATTTATTTGCAAAAACCGCGGTTTTTTACCACGTAAAAGTACCGAATATTCCAAAAAGCAGCAAATCAAACTTGGTCATTTTGCATAAATAATGTTTAATCAAGTTTCAATCCGCAGAAGACTTCAGAAGCTTTCGTGTGTTTGCTGCAGTTGGGTGTTTCATATCTCTGCCAAAAATCGAGACCTCTAAAGAAAATTTTTTTCAGAACTTAGCATATCAAGAAAATCTAAAATCATCACCGCATAGTCCGAGAACTGCTCTATTTTTATACTTTATCCCTTTCCGTGACTTTTCATGAATCTTGACAATTCTTATCCTGATGTTTTCAAAGTTTGTTTATTTTACTATATTTGTTTTGCTTTATCCCTTTCCGTGACTTTTCATGAATCTTGACAATTCTTATCCTGATGTTTTCAAAGTTTGTTTATTTTACTATATTTGTTTTGCTTTATCCCTTTCCGTAACTTCTAGAACGAAATTTTCAATATTAGCTTAACTATGAGCAGATAAATTTGACGGATGGAAGTCGGAAAATGTGTCCATAAGAAAGCGAAGGAAAAACTGCGTCGAATGCAAATTGAAACTCATTCAGGTCTTTATTGTGCGTGGTTTTATGATGGTTTGAAAAAACCGACAAAACTTTTGAGACGCCCCAATATTTTTTGAAAGTGGAGGAAAATACTGTTTTGAACACACCATCCTTGTTGACGTTGCTGTTTATCTACGAAAGTTTTAATTTCTTCTCCTGAAACGTGAATACCTGTGAATATTCTTCCTTCCTTCCGATACACAAATTATTTTCGTTTAGAGGTATTTTTTCACCATTCTTGGATTCTTTTTCAACAAAACATTGACATTCTCTTCTAAATGCAGTTTTTGTTACCTATACAGTTTATTTTTCGTAATCTAGAACAAGACGTTTCTTCTTATCTTGTCTTTCATTTTGAGTAACTTCCGAATCAAACATAAATTTAGTCTTATCAAATGTTTAGTAGTCTTCAGCATAATTTAAAATTGGGCAATTAGACAGTCTCCCTTCTAAGTTCCTTCTCAGCCAAGCATGAAACTCAAAGTCGAAGGATGCGAGAAGGCTCCAATCTTGCTGCCATCATACCTTCCTTCTCGTTACCTATTTACGAGCGTATTTACCATGAAAAGTGGTCATATATATGCATACTACTTGTAACCAGAAAACTAAGCAAACAATGCTTCAACACTTTTTTCGAGCTTCATCACTGATACTTCCTGATACTAGCTATCGGTATACTTCTCAGGACCATATTTCACCTATGTTACGTTTCTCTCATGTATAAACTTCCCGTAGTCTCACGGTAGTTGGTAGTGACCTAATCATAACTTATAATAACGGGCTAAGGATGTTTACGTTTTTTTGTGTGTGTGTGTGTGTCTGTCTGTCCGTTACGAAATTCGAGGAGCGTGTTCCAGCCAACGTCCGGAGCCCAAATTTTGCATGGCGCATGCTAGCAGCGTGAAAGTCCAACATGCAAAAGCACGAGCAGATTCGTTGAGAGGATCCCTCAAAAATAGCGCTTCAAACGGATCCACTTGGCTTCTGGCCAGCAAAATTGGGCCTGTTCCACCACTTTTTGCGAAGTCATGGATATGATTAACAAGCTAATGTGCAAGCCACAGACCTTGGCTCGAAAAACTGAACTAAAGTTGATCACTTTACGAAAATGGCGCCGAGAAAATTAGTTGCGTGAATCTTCAATTTTCAAAGAATCTACCTGATCATTTGAGAAGATTTTTGCACCAAGATGTAGCCAACAGTGATCATCGTCGTTATGGCAACTACCAGAACATAAATAGTCCAAAAACCTATTCAAATTTGCATTTATTCCTCTCGGAAAGGTTTCGTCCACGCGAAAATACCGATCTCACACAAAAAAGCTCTCAGAATGAGTAGTTGCTTTCAATTTATTCGTGATAGCCTGCATAGTGCGGTGAGTTTCAATGTCGTTATTCTGCGGGAATGAGTAAGGCATGCAGAAAGTAGGGCCAGTGCGAGCCTCTGCGAAGCAGAGGTGATGCACTGGTATTTATATAAAATCATAAGCATAAAACAAAACTCCGAGACAAGAATATAAACTAATTTAGCTTGAATTGTTCTACATATTGATATGAAGCGATTGCACAAGAGTTGAACAGTTTCTGTATTGCGCCAAACGCTAAGAATGCAAAAAGCTCAGTCAAAGACTCCTTTATCGCTCAGAAATAGAGCCGTCCTTGGCCACGAATAGAGGAATGACATCCACCGTTCCTTAACGCAGTTCGATCGTACAGCAGGCAAGTAGATTAACAGCTGTGGCGGGTTTATCAGGCATAACTACCTCACGATTAATTTTTTTGGTAAAGGGGGTCGCCGTGGTTTCGGCTCGGTGGTAAAAGGGGGTGAACAATTTTTCGCACTATTGCACCCATGCTATTTCAATGAAACAGAATTCATTTATGAATTTATGAGATTTTTCAAAATAATTCCAAAAAATTCAAAGAAATTTGAATAATTGATTGATTGGACACCTTCATTGTATGCAAAGTACGATTCTGACATTTTGAGCTAAAGTTAGCACATCAATTCAAAGGATCAAAAGATAAAGGATTCGGCGTCATCAATATGTGGGCATGCGCCGAAGGCACACTACTTCATAGTCAAAGAGACAACTGTACGAGTGCGAGCCTAATACAGTGACTTGCGGGGGCCAGTTGTTTACCACTTCAGTGCTTTTATCCTCTCAGATACTCTGGTATCAATTTATCGGCCCCGGAGGGTAGAGGGCTTGGTTGGCCCAGGAAGAGGATCAAATCTGTGTTTGATCTGGTCATAGCGGTGCCCATACCACTACTCCACTCGTCCCCAACACATCAATTTAGGTTGAATAATTAGCACCTACTCCTTAAAAAAGTGTTCTTTCGCTATTTTTCGTTCAAGCAAATTTGTTAACTTGATTTCTTCAAATAGGAAAACTATGTCATCCCCCTTTCTAAGATCATGTAGTTACAAGCAATGTAATTAGTTTCAAAAATATTAAATCAAGCCCTCTGGTGTAGGTCAGATGAAACCTTCTTTTTAATCAGCAATGGTGAACATCAAAGGTTTTTTTTACAGCAAATGCAGTTCATGAAGAAAGTTTTCGATAATATCAAGAATATCAGAGTTGGAGTTGTAGTGATAGAAGGGCATTCCCGAGTAGTTTTCAGCATGAGCTGGTATGATGAAATCAAAAGCAAGATCGCGTAAGTTTTCTTCAAGATTGCCAAGTTTGAACACCGTAAAAAGCAAGAAACGAGCTGTTGCTCATTCAAACATTGTCAAACGGTTAGTGCTTTAAACTCCCAAGCACCCTCATTGATAATGACTTACGTATTCAGTCTTCGTGCAAATTCACATCAAATTCAATGATTTCTTTTCTTTCCTAGTTCCTCATGTAAAAAACATTAAGATGCTTCAAGCAAAAATTGAGCCATCTTAAAAACTCAAAAAAGAAACAGTACTCAAAAATGGAATTTCCAAAAAAAACAGCGGAAGAAGCAGGTTCCATTGAAAATCATAGCCCCCGCTATGGCCTGCTGCTTCAGTGAGGAGTAGGGATGACACTGGGCGTCAAATTGAATATACAGGCTAGTGTTTACTCTGGTTAGGCCTCCCAAGCTTAAAAGAGTTCGACCGATCCGGCTTCAGTCGAATGCCTAGCTAAGAGCAAGCCTGAACTGATCCCGCGCAGTCTAACTGTAGGTAAGCATCGCTGTTGGTCCAAGATCAGCGATTTTCCTGTGAATACAAGGGTACGGTCTGGTAAATCCGCTCTTGTCGGGAAAAGAGTTTCTTACTGGTTCTACAAAAAGAAAAGACGAAAAAATTCGTACGTCGGATCCTGCCTACGTAGCCGAGTAGTAGCAAAAATAATGGCTAATACTTAGAGCGCTTTCTGAAGCGGACATAGACGACACGTCATGGAGACTGCCTCCTGCTCATTTTCTGCAGACGCCAGAACAGTCTCCACAAATGCCATCCCACGATTCTCGCCGCTGCAGAGCCCATCAAGCACCACACCATCGCTCTGCAGGAGAAGAAAACGAAAAAGAAGTACTTGCGACGGTTGAGTTGTGGGCCCCTACCCCATCATTCGTGGTGAGAAAGTTCCACCACGAAACGTTGAAGGCGTTGGCTTTGTCGTCCAACCATCAACCGTCCACCTTGTCAATTCGCATGAGATCCTATCACCTCGACGCCGTCTTACGATCACGACCTCCACGTCAGAAGATCATCAGCATTATCAACTGCTACTCGCCAACATCAGCAGCTGATGATCTAGAACTAGATGCTTTCTATGAAGAGGTGGAGGAGGTCGTCCGCAACGAGAAGTTTCTCTACAAGTCTGGTGTAAGCGAGTTTGATGAGAATATCATGATGCCACAAGAAGGCGAATATAGGATTGGGAAGTTTGAATATGGGAATAATTGAATATGATTGAATATGATAATTGAATATGGGCTTTCGGAACGAACGAAAACGGCAACCGTCTTATTGGGCTTCTCTCCGCCGCATGACGCATTCGGAACGCACAACATCTACTTTCAATACTTTCCCCTCAGGTCATCGCTTTAGCCTTAGAGCGCGGCAGACACCACGAACTTAGCTATCCGCTATCTTTATCACGCTTCATACCTCCCAGTCACTAAGTTATGACCTGCTACGATGTGCTGAGATGTTTTTTTTTTCAAATCATAGAACACTGTTTTTTTGTTTTGCTGATGATTAGTTGTTTTGTTCTTAATTTGTGATCAATTCTGATATCACTCTTCATTTTGATGTAGCTACCAGCCATTAGAGGCTCAGGCTGAACTTCGCTACAATGTGATATCTACGTTTTTTGAAGTGTTCTATTTCTAGTAAGGGATAAACACAATTTATCTCATTATCTATGACAAATGCTGGATTAGCCTTGCCACGTCCGTTTCACTAAGCAAGTATATCCGTACTTCTATTTCTTTCGCATTCTCCGATCGGGCATGACAGGGAGTAATAGTCACAGATTATATGTCATCGGCTAGAGTTGTCAAACATTCACTAATCTCGTGTCTTTGTCATGAGGTCAGTACTGGTGATCTTTCCCTTGCTCGGTGTGCGGTTTCTTTGGGCAATGAAAGTAAAAAAAAGTACTACTATATCTATTGTCAAGTTCAGTATGTCAGAAGAAACAATTTAGCTCAGGAATCAAGTCAAATCTAAAATCAAAGCTTGCATATGAAACAATCTTTATTTATCTCATTTCGTTCACTGTGTTTATAACAGAGAATTGGCCGTATAACATAGTCAAAATAAGAAAAGTTTGTGTGTGCTGATTACTCTTGACTATTATCAGGACCTCCAGCAATATGTGTTGTCCCTCAGGCCATGCCGTAGGTTTCGATCACTTCATATCTTCAAATCTTTATAGTATGTACCTTCAACTCTTATCATATATTAGGTCTTTCCGAAAGTAATGTCGCTTTTTTCAAACGTATGTCACATCTCGTGGAACAAAGATGTGTAAGAGATTCTGGTAGCATTTGTTGCAGCATTTCATTCTCTTTCTAATGGTTATGAAGTTGTGGCAATATGCTCAATGAGCTTCCAGAAAAGAGTGAAAATCTGCGACCTATGCTTTTTGAGATGGCCAAGTTTCGCAATTTTTCTAAAATTTTATAACAAACCTCAGAAGGAATCCAAGTAATGGATGGATGGAGCAAACCCTACAGGAAACAACACAACTTTTTTCTACTTTCCAGAGCTCGTCATAATTTTTGTATAGATTTTTTGATGGAACCACCGAATTTTAGCATTCTCGCCTCAGCCACAAATGCATCACACACCAATAAATCTTCGATTTTGAAACTTACAAAGATGGAATATGGTTTGGCAACAATTTTACAAAGCAAATGAGCATTCACCGTTTCGGTTTAGCAACTTTCGAAAATTTCGGGTACACCTTGGGGTGCCTTGGAATAGTTGAATTATGATGATTTTACCTCGGAAAATTTGATGAGTCGGAAACAGAAAACGACCGCTAGAAAGAGGAGAAAAAGCTGCATCGAATGACACCCGAGTCGCTTGCCGGTTGTTGTTCTATGAGATTTGACTTGACTAAATATGGAATTTAGTGGCATTGAGAAATTGATTGTAGAAACTCTGAGAAGTAAGCTAAGGAAAAGAAAAAATTACTCTGTATTCTAAAGTGTTTGCCCTATCTACCTCCCACTTGTACTTTTTCGGAGATTAAGTACAAAAATTTAGAAAAATAGCCGAACTTGGCCATGGCAAAAAGTATGAGTCGCAGATTTTAATTTGGTAATTTTTCGAGAGCTCATTGAATATTACGCAATGAATTTACAACCTTTAAAAAAGGGATGAAATGCTGTATCGACTGCTCCTAAAATCGCTTGAAAATGTTGATTACACGAATAGTGGCGTTCATTCTAAAAAAGCGACATTACTTTTGGAACGACCTAATATATTCCCACTTCTGCCTTATAAAGCACCATTTTGTAATGATCTTAAAATGAATTTACGAGTTGCTTCTGTAAGAACGAGGTCTGTGTCCCAAGCGCTAGTTTTCTGCTTGAAAATTGTTAGAAATTGGTAGAATCAAGCAAAACCAGCTGATTGCAGCTTTGAGCAGCTGATCAGCGTCACTCTGCTGCAATCGCTATGCACTAAGTGCATTGCGTGCTACCGTTACGTATGAACATCCGGCGCTAGTGTTTCAAGCCATAGCGTCAAGTTCGTAATGTTTACCGCGCTCTAAGGCTAAAGCGATGACCTGGGGCGGAAGTATTGGAAGTAGATGTTGTGTATTCCGAAGATGTCCGGCCGCACGACTCTTCCATGGAATAAGTTTCCCTTTTGCTGTGGGGCCGATCGCGCCTCTTTGGAGCAATAGTGCGATTCAGTCAAAAGCTGGTAAAGAGGGTCGGCCGTAGCATTGTAAGAGGGAAGGAGCCCGTTTATGACGGTCAGGCTAAAGGAACTCATATCGATTCGTGACTGACCCAATCGAGTTGGACACCCAACGTACGGCTACGATTGGCTTTTGAAAGGATTGCGAGCCTGCGAAGAGGGTACCTTAATGGCTCGTTACAAAAACTTGGAACTCATGTTGAAGACTACCAAGGAGTAGGCAGGATCCGAATGGAATTCAGCGCGTGCGGCTGAAAGCTAACGCCAGTTGCAGAACAGCTGTGCAGGAGGATTTTCGAAAGTGAAGATAGACGCCAAAGAAGAGGACGTATACAGATGCAGAAAAGGATCTCCGCGAATATCACGTACCTCTGGCAGCGCTTCTAAACAGAAACGGAACTACGACTTCTTTCCCACAAATAATGGAAATCATCACAAAGTACTTCTACTCAACTTCTTCCGCTCGGTAACGCCCGTGCCAACGCCTTTGTTTCCACTGGAGAGAAAACCACGGGTTCTACTTGCTGAAGTGCGCACTGTGATATAGAGTATAAAGAACTGCACTGTCAAGACCCGCCCTCCACGTCGTCTTCTGCGAGCAGGAGAGCATCTTCTACAAAATATTCTCGCACTACATATAACGTCTTAAGGGCCGAGCATACTTCACGCAATTTCAGTCGCGACGCGATTCGGCACTTCGCCAGAAGTCTTCAGATTACACTAGCAAACTGCATATGCATAGTGCGTATAACTCAGATTACACTAGCAAACTGCATATGCATAGTGCGTATAACTTACGTAAAATGATAGAATGCCCTATCTTTTGTGCATTTGAGATGTGCTTACAATGAGTTATGGGCAGTTGGAATATTGCCAAATCGCGTTGCGACTACAATCGCGTGGAGTATGCCCGGCCCTTTACCTCCAAGTAAAGAATCCGAGAAATCCATTAAAACCGATGCCATCCTGTCTGTTATGAGTGGACCCAGCTTATGTGGTGACATTGGCTAGTTGCCACAAGTACTGTACAACTATGATGCAGCTATCACATCCCCAAAATTTAAAATGGGGAATGAGGTTCTACAAGGCAACACAATTTTTGCCAAAGCTGTCCAACGCGCGGTAGAGGGAGATGAAATTACCAGACTGGAACAAGAGGAACGTACGAGTTGATGGGAGATTTTTGTCGAACCTTTTTTTTGCGGACGAGATCGTTCTCCGAGCAGTGTAACTGGAGCAAAGACGATGCTGAAGGAACTAAACAATTTAGGAAAGAAGATCGGATTGCGAATAAATCAGAAGCTCACTCAGTTTATGAAACCTAATGGACGGAAAAATTCATGTGGTGTTCATTTTGTATTCTGCAAAAGACTGGATGACGTATTTGGCAGTTGATACATAGGCGACTTAAAAACAAAACGTTAATATGGACATTGTCGCTGTCGCTCTGACCGAGCGTTCTGTCATTACTTTTACCGTCTGCTGCCCGTTCCTCGCAGGGACTATCTCAGTGAGACGCAGCGGTATCCAGTATCTGCTTAGAGATCTCGATAGTCCGTCGCATATTGTAGATTACGAAACTACTGATGATTTGAATTCCATTTCGGTGCCACATAATGCTGCGACTCCTCTATTGAATGCATTTTACCTATTCCCGAACTGGACACTACCTATTCCTCTGCTAAATACACTATACTTAAATGAAAACGGATGCCTTATGTTTTTGTAGGAACTGCAACTGTCAAGCTAGTACTTTTGCAGACCGAGAAAACCAGAATTTTTAGCATCTTCAATTTGTTCCGTAGCTAGAGATACCGAGAATATTTTACAACATTTCAAGGCAAACAACGTGCAGGAGGCTTTGCGCTGTCACATAGTAGTAGTTGCGTTTGCCAATTTCTTCCAAAAACGAAAAATAAAAGTTTACGAATTACAATCGTGCCAGTGGCCATCTCCTAAAATGAATTTGAAAGCTAGCAGGCGCTGACAGAGGCTTCGTTTCTATATGTCATCAAAAATCCATTTATTCAACCCGGTCGAGAAAGAGCAGCATCTATTAGACGATATATTGGGTCGTTTCGAAAGTAATGTCGCTTTTTTCAAACGTACGCTACATCTCGAGGAACAAAGGTGTTAGAAATTCTGGTAGCATTTGATGCAGCATTTCATACTCTTTGTAGTGGTTATATAACCACTGCACAAAATTCGATAACTTCTCGAAAAATTATCAAAATCTGCGACACATGCTTTTTGAGAAGCCAAGTTTCACAATTTTTTAAGTTTTCACAACAACCCTCGGAAGGAGTCCAAGTAATGGATGGATGGAGCAAATCTACGAAAAAAAGCACAGCTCGTCATAATTTTTGTATAGATTTTTGATGGAACCACCGTTAGCACTCTGGCCTCAGACACAAATGCATTAAACACCAATAAATCTTCGAAATTTGAAACTTACAAAAGTGAATTATGGTTTGACACTAATTTCAACAATCAATCTAACATTCACCGCTTCAGATTAGCAACTTTCAAAAATTTCGGACAGTCTGGGGGCAGGGCCCGGTACAGATGGTTTCGGGTTAAACTGGACTTCGTTTTTGAAGTGAGAAGCAAGGGGATATTGTTTTTATAAGGTGCTGGGGGAAGCGCCGATAAAAAAACGACGAACATTTCAGGTTATACGAGTTGAACGTGTTCTTTCGCAAGAGCGCGAATTTCAAAGCATGACTCAAACAAACAAACGGCTTGTTTACAGCGCACAAACAATCACATGACTCCGAATTTGGGCTATGTGTATACAATATTACTCCAAACTATGTTATGTAAAAAATTCTTAAAACTTATGTGTCGTAATATTCCCGAATTTGTTGGTTTCTAGACCAACACCAAACCAACCGGGTTGGTTCGGAGCATAAATATCGAGAGTTTACATAAATTTTAGCTTTTTCTGATTTGGACGATTAGAACGGTCAAAAATCTATCATATTGTGAAGAGAGCGAATCAAACTATTGCCTCTCCTCTTGAGCAAAAAGTAGTGTAAATCTATGCGCTGATAGATATTGCGCTCCAATCACACGCGGTGTCTTTTGAACCGCCAGATTGTTGAGGTTACAGATTTGCTTGGCTAAGAAGGTTTTCAACATTCTGAGCACTAAAATGGTACTCCACCCAATGGCAGAGCCTTTAATCGACTCGAAGTGTTTTCTTTTTGCTTTTTTGTTATATTACATACCTCAAATGCGCTTTTTTCGCTTTTTTGTTGCTATTTTGGTTGAATAAGGGTTCCCCTACTGATTCTCACGTCGAGAGGGACTTTGTAAGTTTTCGCGAACTCGAGGGGACTTCGTTTCCAAAAATGCTCCAAACCAACGCGTGCCGGGCCATGTCTGGGGGGGGGGCGCCCTGGAAAACCCGAATTATGATGATTTTATCCCGGAAAACTTGATGAATCGGAAACAGGAACGACTGGTAGAAAGAGAAGAAAAAGCTGCGTCGAATGACACCCGAGTTGATTGCCAATTGTTATTTTGTGAGGTTTGAGTTGATCAAATATGGAATTTGATGGCATTGAAAAACTGATTCCAGAATCTCTAAGAAGCAAGCAAAGGAAATAAAAAAAATAACCTTCTCTATCCTATAGGTTTTGCTCTAATCTAACTGTCGCTTGTACTTCTTCAGAGATTAAGTACAAAAATTTAGAAAAATAGCCGAACCTGATTATGGCAAAAAGCATGAGTCGCAGATTTGGTGATTTTTCGGAGCTCATTGAATAATATGTAATGAATTTGGAACCTTAAAAAAGAGAATGAAATGCTGCATCGAATCCTCCTAAGACCTCCTGAAAATCTTGATTCCATGAAATATGGCGTTCATCTGAAAAAAGCGACATTACTTTCGGAACGACCTAATAATTCTGCCCCTGGTGCAAATGTATTTGAATTTCTATTCGATGTACATGTGCTTTTACTCTTGAAACTCCAATATTTTTATTGCAAGAGAGTGGATAAACTTTTCTTCGTATCATATTGCAGCAAAACGCCTCTATCATGCTGCGCATTTGCCAATGGAAGAAGCAACCGTGAAGGCGCGAGACTACAACTACACTACAAATACCTGCGTGTTATGACATGTGGACTAGCCAAGAATTTGAACGACAGCTTTGAAATCAGGAAAGGCAATTTGGAAATTTGAGAGCTGGCTCGTATTTGAAACCGCTCGATATGTGTGACCAAATTTTTCGTCTCTATGCTGCGTTCATACTGATCTGCAAGTTTGCAAACAGGTAGCATCGCTTACTCTGAGCGCTGTACTGGTAGTGTTTCCGGCGGGATCAGTACGAACGTAGCCTAAGTGCCAATTTCATCTGAAGAAGTAGTAGACTTCAAGACTACTGACGCTCCCTGTATAAAGCATTACCCTGTCCTTGTCCGCTTTCATGAACTGCTCCCATTTGACTTCAGAATTATTCTACTTACTTCGTTTTTGACAGCTCCTCATCTCACAGGCAGTGCCCGGGCAGAAACCCAGTTTCCAGCATATTCATTGATCTATGGTTACCCGCTACGTTGAACTATACCCAAGTTAAACAGCATAAAATGGCAAACACCTGTTTTCCATAGCTCCCTTGAAATTGAAGGAGTGGAGCAGTTCACGCCAACGCTGGGGCGGAGAGCCGCCGCGGGACCCTATCCTCTTGAATGTGGGGAAGGAGTTCTAATTTTCCAAGAGGTTTTCTCCCTTCTGGAGGGATTATTCAAGAGCCTTCACTTCCACATGGAACCAAAATCTTACATACCCCAATCTTGCCTGGACACTGCTTTCAAGCTCAAAAAAAACTATAAGGTCGATTATTGTGACCATAAAGTTTGATAAAATATTGTATGCTTATTTCATGTAATCTCGTTCCAACTCCAATTTTAGAAATGTGTTAATATTAAATTTCCCGTATTGAAATCCATCTCTAAAAATAAATGCAACAGAACTATTTTTCAAATATGTGTTGTCGCAATCAGTATTTCCCACCTGTACCAGAATGTGAACACAATAGAAAAAATAGATGGAATCCACTAATAAAATGGGTAGCAGTCTTATGAGAGTTACAGTATATTTTATCTTTGCGCACTAACTTTATCAAATTCCCAACTCCAAAAAGCGAAAATTGAACTAATACTTTTTGTTATAAAGAGAATTATATTCCGCTCCATGAAGCGCCCTTCTAGTTCAAAATTTACGTCAAAAATTACTGAAGCGATAACGACTCGATATTAATCGTTCCAAAATTTCGCTTTTTTTCTAAACGAGCGCAACATCACGCAGATCGAAGATTTTCAGGACTTCAGTGGAATTCGATATAACTTCTCATTCTCTTTCAAATAGTTATGGTTGCGTTGCAGTTCAAATAACGAGTTCCGAGAAAACTACTGAAGACTACGATCCGTGGTTTGGGCATAGTCAACTTCAGCTTTTTTGAAAAAATCCTATACCGACTTCTCAAAGGAGTGCAGGAAAGTGATGGATAGAGCAAACCTTACTGGATGCAAAACAATTTTACCTCCTTTCTATAGCTCGCAATAATTTTTCAGTAGAATTTTATCTGATGCTACTAATCATATTTGGTCAACTCAAAGCTCCTAAAGGTCATCCGGTGAGCAATTGGGGTGCTACTCGATGCGTTTTTCTCTCATTTACAGAGTCTGCGGAAATGACTCAGAATTCATTTTTTTGACGCGCCTCACTTTCTGAAAATTTCACATTCAACAATCTATGGAGGCTCATTTGTTTTTTAAAATTGGTTTGAGAAATCGATCCTCTCAATAGTTGCCAATGCCGAAGATTTTTTGGTTTTGATGCATTTGTGGCTGCCAAAATTAGGTGGTTTTGACAAATTTCATCGAAAAACTATGACAAGACAAGGAAATGAGAAACATATAGTTTTTTTGTTGTAAGATTTGCTCATCCATCCCTACTTGGACTTCTGCTAAGGCTAGGTACAAAAATTTGGATAGTTGGATCGTTGATGAAACGGAATGCAATCATAATCACCTGAAAGAGGATATAAAGATGTGTTGACAAGTGAGGCTCGCGAAGTCGAAGCGGCCAATCAGTACGAGATAGTACATACCATTTGAAAGAGCTTGGAACGCTGATTCTAGGTCTTTCTTCCTCAGCTGCAGAACGCCTCTGGAAAAGGAGTGGCGTTTTTTCGAGCCTGCAGCAATTTAGATTTGCACCGCGGCATATTGTGTAGAGCGCAATGGGCGCTGTCTTTGAGGCCAAGATAGGTTCGACCATAGATGCGACAGGTGGAGAAATTTTTCTGACCCCTTTACTTTGGGTCGGCACTTTCACCTGATTTTGAGACTAGAATCAAGGCATAACGGCAAGATTAAACAGCTTTTACAACGGCATTTTTGTTTGGAGGAAACGTCAGCTGCTATTCTCCTTAGACATCAAGACTGCAAGAGTGCATCGAAGCAACGTTTTGTTGAAACAACGCATGCTTGAGACCTTCTGCGCACTCAAAGTGGCGTTGATAACGAAACATAATCAAAAATTAAAAGGAAGCCTGATTCTTTGATATTTAACATTGTATCAATGAGTACACACTGTCACAGAAAGAGCTGAGCAAGAGTAGAAAATCTAGACTAGCCAGTGATGGATGCATGTTTACTAGAGAGAATCGTACCATATGTCCTTTAGAGAGAATGATAATTGATAAAAGAGCAGTTAGATTATACGTTTCTTACTTTTCGAATCATCATAACTAATAATAATGGGCTAAGGGTGTTTACGTGACTTTGTGTGTGCGTGTGTGTGTCTGTCTGTCTGTCTGTAACGAAATTCATACAGCGGGTTCCAGCCAACATCCAGAGCTCAAATTTTGCATAGCGCATGCTACTAACGTAGAACTCCAACATGCAAAAGCACGAACGGATTCGCTGGGTGGATCCCTCAGAATTTGCGCGTCAAACGGATCCACTTGGCTTCTGACCCGCAAAATTGGGTCCGCATCAACACTTTTTACAAAGGTGTGGGTGTGTTTAACAGGTTGATGTGTAAGTCATGGACTTTAGACCAAAAAGTGACCAAAAGTTTGCTACTTTGCGAAAACGACGCCAAAAAGAAGTGTTCGCGTAAATGGTTAATCCGCCGTGGATTTACCTGAGCATTTGAGAAGATTTTTGCATAGAGATGTAGCTCACGGTAACTATTGTCCTCATGGCGACTACCAAGCCAAAAAAGTTTCAAAACCTATTCAAACTCGCATTTGTTCTTCTGCGAAAAGTTACATCCACGCGAAATCACCGATCTTACATAAAAAAAAGCTTTTAGAATGAATAGTTGTTTACACATTCGCGATAGTCAGCATTGCGCGGTGAGTTTCAAAGCCATTATTAGGCGAGAATAAGTAAGGCATATAGAGTAGAACCAGTGCGAGCCTCTGCGAAGCAGAGGTGACGCACTGGTATATAATACCTCGAAAATGACCTTGTTGGTTTCAAAATTGAACCATGAGATAATTACCCAGGATAGGCTGATATTGTAGCTAGATAAAACTGCTCGTATCTCGCTTCGCAAGAAAAAGCTAAAATAAAAAAGGCAATCTACCTCAATTCCTCGCGTTCTTTTCTATCGAATGGTATACAAATTGTTAGTACACAAAACTTTCCCAATTCAAAAAGGTCTTGCTCCGGCGACCCATAGAAAGCTGGAGCGGTTGGAGCACGCTAATAGTAATATCTCCACCTCATTTTTAAAAAGCCAGAGTTTTTTACTCAACAACCTGTATAACAGCTCACGATACAGGGATTCGAGTAGACCGTCTCTTTTTCTTTAGTTCCCTCTACTTAGAGATACATGCCATTACTAAAAACATGTGTGTTTTTGTGAGGAAAATTTTTATGCAAAGAATGAATGAAGATGTCCAATTGTCTATTTCAATTACAGGGCAAGACTTGGCAAGTAAGCATAGACCGTCCATAATACTTCCAAAGCCAAGCATTGAGAAAATCTTCATATAACACCTCTGTACTACTTATTTTCCACTTATTTTCCTTCTTTTCATTCCCTCTCCCATTATAAATGTGAGCTTGCGTCAGCATTCATTTTGAGGCTCAGTTACCCCCCTTCACTTAGGTCGGAAATCACTTAGGTCGGAAACCCCCATTACCTGGAGGAGACCCTGCTCCCCCTATCGCACCTATGGGTTAGACTCCGCTCTCCGCCAATTTCTTGGCATTTTATGTAAATTACTGGAAATTGATTGATTGGGCCTTTAATTTGATTTATTTAAGTTAAGCGATAATTAACGGAGTACACAGCTTTATTATTTGGTTTCGTCAAAAAAAGAAGAGACACATTTATAAAAAAGTCAAGGAAATTATAAAAGGCGGTGTTTCTCCTATTCAGTGACATACGTGATGGGATAAAACAAAGTGTTCAAAACAAAAAGAACTTTCACATAGCACTGTATAAAAGCTACATCGGAACATCAGAAGAAAAGCAATACCGAAGGACGTTTCAAACTGCTCTGAGTGCCGATCCACATAACTTGATTTATACTAAAAGTATGCAAAAAAAATTCTGAAACGCGGGGCGCAGAATTGCTGGTAAATGAGGGATAGTCACGAATTTATGTCATTTGCTCCGATAATCATTGTTTTTAAGGTAAAAAACCATTTGGAAAACCATTTTTCAATCACTCAATTTCCAATAATTTACATACAATGCAAGAAGGCTGGCGTAGAGGGTATTCGAACCTACTGCGACCTCTGAGACAGCAAACTTACCAATGCGCTATACCTACGCGATATGGGGTGGTGCAAACGTGTGAAGTGCTGGAACCGGCTCTAAAAAATGCCCATAATCCCCTTCCCAGGCGTTCTGCAGCTAAGGAAGATAGATTTTGAACCAGCGTTTCAAGCTCTCTCAAATAGTAAGCATCGCCTGCTGATCGGCCACTTCGACTCCGCAAACATCCCTTGTGAGTACGGCCAGCTTCCGAGAATTATTCGATGTAGCGCTTGTTTGGAAGAGCTAAATTATTTTCGGAACGAACCAAATACAACAAAAATAGCGCTTCCAATGGCGCTCTCGCTCGGCCTAGTAGTGTATTTGTTTGAAAATTTGATACGTTTGGTTCAAAAATAAAGGGTGCTTTCCGACTTTTTAGTTAACACATATAGCCCAGAATATTAGAATGAGCATAGTTGCCTACATCCTAAAAACTTTTGAAAGGCCAGCTCAATTTTTTTGAGTTTTAATATTATTTTGACCTTCACAGGTGAAGACAATCCACTTACGCGAATTTGTGACTCGAGCAGGTAACTTTCGGGATTCCATTAATCATTCTCCGGGGGGGGGGGGCATTACTTCGTAAATTCGTATTGCTGATCAAAGAATAACATATCCAGGGGTGTCGTTTCTATATGAGATGCATGGTGAGGTTGCTCTATTTTATGGAATTATGTGATCTAACGCTAGTAAAAACTTTCTCAACTGGACAGAACAATTGCAAAGCAGATAGCAAGAACCGGTGCTAGTTTTTGCCCCATCGCCACCTCTTACTTGTGCGTAAAACTTGCCCGCCCTTTACCGAATACCAATCACTTTCTTGAACAATTACACAATACGCATTCCAATCAGAATTGTGTAATGGAGTTGTTTTATGTGGAATTATTATCCACCAATATTCTAATAGTGACGCCCTACAAGCACTTACTGAGCTCCTCGATACGCATATTAGGAGAGATAGACCCCCTCGTGCTTAGCCGGCTTCGGATAAATTGATATCGATATTGGCTATGGCGATCACAAGGTCAAACTCTCAGCCAACAACTCGTGTTTCAAAGCAAAAAGAAAGTAATCGCAAGAGCTTGCAAGCCACCAGTAGTCATGAAACAGATGATGACTTTGCTAGTCTCCCTGCCGCTGAGCTCATAGAGGCTATTCTAGCTAGGAATAAGGACCCCCTCATCCAAAAAATGATTTTGGCTTTAAAGGGCAAAATTTTGGATGAGGTTGAGTCTGAGAAAAGGGGCCGCAGTATCGTGATTGCTGGAATACCTGAGGCCCCTCCGAGCCTTTCCCTTTTAGAAAGAAAAGCGGATTTAGAGCGTAAGGTTTCAAATGTGTTAGACGAATTGCAGGTCGATTCTTTTCCCTCTGAGCTGTATAGAATGGGAAAAATCAATGAAAATCGTTGCAGGCTTGTCAAAGTGGTTTTCCCGACACGTACGTACTGGGCCATGCGCTAGCCAATGCACATCGTCTACGTCATTTTAGTATGTGTAATGTATTCGTGCGCAGAAGTATGACCCCATTTGAGCGCGCCTAGAGTTCGATCATCTACGTCGGCAAGCACGCGATTTGAATCAAGGAAAGCCCATTAAAGAATGGGTTGTGTACAAAGGTGAGTTGAAACGTATTTCAGAGTTACCTAGGAGATTAGCGCAGGGAAACTGATAAGTAGGCCCGGTCAAAGTGCATTTGCGAAATGTTTTATGTTCAAGTCTCGTAGTTTTGGTAAATAAACTTCATCTGCTTCAACCTTTATGTGGCTCCATCTACTAGATATTGTCTTCATTACCGAAACATGGCTAAGCTCGCGAATCTCTAGCTCTGAAATTCTCTCTGATCTCCCCTATTCGATACACCGTTCCGACCGTACCGGCAATAGAGGGGGAGGCGTATGTTGCCTTGTAAAGATGACCTTTTTGTCGAGTGTGTTTCCTTCAACAATGAAATGACTTCCGACTTGTTGTGCTTGGATATCTATTCACTTTTTCAAGTTCTTCTTTTCGATTCATTCTAGTATATCGTCCGCCCTCCTCTAGTGCTGGTGATGACAGAATGTTGGCTGATACTATTTATGAGAGTTCTCGGCCACTGCCCACGATCATACTGGGCGATTTCAATGTGGACTTTTGCGCAGTCAATAAAAGCACTTGCGATTAGAAACTCTTGTCGTCTTTGAGTTATTGCGCCCCTAAGCAAAACGTTACAAATTACAAGAGAAAATTTCATTCTTGATTTGATCTTGTCAACCGATGACGTCATCAAAGATGTTTCACATTGATCCTTTTTTTGGCAATTCGGATCACAATTCGGATGTGATTACATTCCAAGTCCACTTCAATGTTTATAAATCAACATTTCTTCCTTACCCTGACTATTCCAGTGCGAACTATGCGGCCATGGACAGGAGTCTTTCCTTTATATATTGGCCAGCAATCTTTTATGATTGTGTGACGATTGATGATTTATACAAACGTTTTTGTAATCAGATATACAGTGCTCTAGCGAACTTTGTACCTTTTCGCTACAGCACCTCACACGTTCGCCATTATCCCAAACATATTACCAATCCACTGCAACAAAAATGCAGGCTTTTTATTACTATGCATGATCTTCTTACAAATGATCTGTATAGAAAAGTCTGTTCAGATATAAGTCGTCACATCAGGAGATTTCTGGCCAATCGGGAAAGATGTTTTGCTAGATCTGACTTCAAAAAACTTTACCAATATCTAAAACTAAATAGCAAAGAGCAGCAAAAGCTCCCATCCTTAATGGATGAGAACAACACACTTCTCATGAAGGACGAAGAGAAAGCTGAAGCATTGGGACGATTTTTTGCCTCTGTCTTTGCAAATGGAGGTGGAGGTGATGGGAATGGGGACGATACTTGGTTTCCATCTTCATCAATTCCACGAATCTCTGCTAGATGCAGTGACATAGTGATTTTCATCCCAACCATCTTTTTGAGATTCTGCCTAGGCTGAAATCATCAACGACTATTTCGTATGATGGAATTCCTCAGATTGTGTGCAAGAAGTGCCCGAGCTCTCTGCCTTCCTCTGTCATGTATATATAATACATCTCTTTCAATGGGCCAAGTTCCCCATTTGTGGAAGGAGGCTCTTGTTACTGCAATTCCAAAAAACTCATCTAGTAACAAGTTGTCCAATTTTCGTCCTATACATTACTCCGCCTTGTGGTAAAATATTAGAGAAAGCATTAATGATAAAGTGAGTGACTGGCTGCAGAAAAATCACATCATACCACAAGAACAGCATGGATTCCTGCCTGGGGGATCAACCACTGCGCTACTTTGCGATTCTGTTTTCGATTGGATGACAGCGCTGAACCACCGCGAAATGTGTGGACATCATTTACTTTGATTTATCAAAAGCCTTTGACAGAGTTAATCACAAAAAACTTTTGCTGAAACTAGAAAGCGCAGGTATCCGTGGTCAGCTGCTGAAATGGCTGGAATCCTATCTCAGTGGACGTAGAATGACCGTGCGCGTCAAAAACATGTACTCAGAAAAATATTTGTGCAGCAGTGGTGTTTCGCAGGGAGGAATACTCTCACCCCTTTTGTTTTTAATTTATACAGCCGACCTACCCTCATTCATCAAAACCGACCCAAAAATACATGTGTAGATTTTTGCCGATGATCTTAAGATATACGCTTGCTATGGAAAAGAGGAAAGGGAGAAAGATTACGAAGCCCTTTCTTCTTCCATGGAAAGAATGAATTTATGGTCTGGGATATAAAATCTGCCTTTGAATCTTTCAAAATGCTTTGTCATGCACTTAGGCGACACCAGTACTCATCTCAAGTTCAAGTCATTTATCTGCGGTGGTACTGAGCTTGAGTATCGAAGCGTCGTGAAAGATTTGGGCGTTTTTGTTGATGATGCTCTCACTTTTACTACACACTATGATTCGGTCGTCACCAAGTCGCTGGCAGCACTGTTTATGCTTCTACTAGCATCCACGGTAATGAACCTGAACTTTTCTTGCGTTTATACAAAACATATGTTTTGCCTCATTTAGATTATGTTTCACCTGTTTGGAGTCCAAAGCATGTGGTGAAGCTCGAAAAAGTTCAAAAATTTTTTACAAGGATGGTTTTTTACAGATGTTTCCCTGACCCTCAATACCCCCGCACATTACCGTCCTACGGTGCTCGACTTGCAGTTTTAAAGCTGCGTAGTTTGAAGTATAGACGTGTTGTTAGCGTCTTAGGGCTCTGTTTTCGTATCCTAAAATTAGAAACGAAATTACGAGCCAGTAAATACTGGATCTTTAGGCCTAGTGGAGAGCGTACAGGTGTGTTTGATTTGCATTACAGGAAGCTAGGTAAAAAATGCTTTTTGCAAACCTTCAATTCATATTTCTGCCGAACCACAAGATGGTTAAGCCTTTTACCTAAGGAAATTATTTCTAGTAAAAACGCACTCTTTTCGTAAGAAATTAGGCTCTATTAATTTACTGGAACACTTCATATAGCTGATGTTTAGGTTGAGTCTTCTGATCGTTCCTTTCTACCGTTGATTCTTGCCAGCTCTGTTGTTAATTTGGCGACAACGATTCATCGAGTCTTGTTCTTCGACCTGCGCTGATCGAAATTCTCCATCGCCGCATTTTTTTTCATGAGATTATCAAACGCCTTTTCATGTTTTTTTTCTGTTTTTTCTAATCTTCTTGATGTCATACTAACTTTATTAACGTTGTATATTGCTGTTCACTAACAAATGGCGCGCCTATGAGCGTATCAAATAAATAAATATTGGAAGTATGGAAACTACGGGCTCAGCAAAATGCGCATCACCACTCTTATTAAGGATTGCCTTGGATGTAACATCTTCAAATGGTCGAGCAATTTTTACTCACAAGTAAGGGGGCGATGGGGCAAAGACTAGCACCGGTTCTTGCTATCTGCTTTATGAGCGAGATAGAAGAGCCTGTATTGACGCGACATCCCCTAATGCACTGTCACTATATAGACGATTGTTTCATTGTAACTTCGACTTAATCCAAAATGGATGAGTGCTTCAAGGTCCTCAATGAACAATCGCAGTATGTTAGCTTAACTAGAGGGAAACCACACTATGACTGATGCCTTACCTAAACACACAGGTGATGATAGCAAACAGCGCTGTACACATTAAGTGGTATGGGAAAGAGAGCAGCAGGAACATTACCTTACACGCCATATCCGCTCATTTGTCTGCCGTAAAACGTGCGGTGTCATCCGCACATGTTTGAGACAGTCAGCAGTGTGTGCAACGGAGAAAGTGAGAGACTTGAGTTTCTGGAACTGGCACGCGTCATAGCATCCAACAATGGATACTCGCTGCAATCCAAAGCCTCCAAACGAACATACATGAACTCAAGCAATCAAATTTAAACGCGTGTTCCTTTATGCTTGCCGTTCATATGCGACGAAGAAACCAACGCAGTTAAACGATGTGTGACGCAAGCACAGTTGAATAATGATGTTGTTCTAATGAATTTACCGCAAGACAACATCAAGAAACAACTGGTGCGAAATCGATTATACGATGGAGCTTGCACATGGCAAAAACTATGTTGTGTTCACGAACGGAAAATCAGGAGATTGCTCAAAAAGTGGTGTTCATCAGTTGGAATGTCGAACTGCCGGGTCATTTACATCGGCAAAACCGGTCGACCGCTTTTTATACGTGTAAATGAACATCTGGCCAATAAAAGAAGACAAAGCTTTGTGAGCCCATTGCGGAAACATAGAAGGGAAGATCACGGCAACGAAGACTCTGAAACAAATTGCAGCATACTGGTAATTGAGGATAACATCTCTGCTCGAAAGGTGTTAGAAGCGCGTTCATTCTTGCTCGCAGTTGAATAGCAAGAATGAAAGTTGTCTATGACGAATGATCTAGAGCCATTCTTATCATTCTGTGGTTCCGATAGCCTATAGCCAGTTAAACATATCCAAACCAGTTGGAATGTTTATTGTTACCGTACACTGTAGGCGACCTAAAGACCTTTGTCATGTTCTTTTCTGGGAGTCTTAGTAAGTTGATCAAGCTTCGAAGTTGGACTGCGGTTGCATTGGACGAGTCAAACGTGCGAGTTGGTCGAAGCGTCTGATGGCATAATGCGTTTGAGAAGGTGATTGACTCACTTTCAGGCCTCTGAGGACGGCGTATCCGTTGAAATGTTAGGCAGCACAATAAATTGTTACTATAAAAAACTGTCGTGGCAAAGAAGAAACTGAGTTATAAAACAATTTATTTATCTTCTAGTAAAATCAGAATTACTTGAAAGAAAAATATAAGTCGTACAAAAACACCGAAGCCCACTTTGGATAAGGCACACGGGATCGAACGCTGGAATGATTATTATTTTAGAGATTATGTTAACTCGGCGAAATGGGGTAATAAGTGGACAGCTATTGGTGTGGCAATCTATAAAGCTCGCATCATGCTAGAGGTCTCTGAATTCTTATTATCTTGACGATTCCACAGAATTTACAACCTATGTTCTCAGAACGAAACGACAAATGAAAAAATTATTGTTCTCATCTCTGATGGTGACAATGATGCATGTTTTTGGAATGATCCAGCAGAAAATTGTGACCGGAAGAAGAAAGATGAAATAAAAAAACACCCACAAGCGCAGGAAGCAGAAGAGGTAAGATTTCCTCAAATGCCTCGTAGTTGGTAACATTCACGGTCTCGAATTCATGTGCCTATTTTCCTGAACCAGTCATTACCTCGGTTGCCGAAAGTTTTCATGACATTGCAAGGAAATACATACATTTGCTCTTAAAATAATCTTAACAAATCTTTTTATAATCAAGTTACACTGATGTGTCAAATAAACACACTTTGGACATTTGCAGCACGCAGTGCATTGCACAAGTTTCAAACATTTCTTGAGCTTCTCGTAAGTTATAAGACATTAATTTATTTATCCAAGGACACCATTCAATGATCTAAATTTCTCGGACAGCCAGATTTGATCATGCTATGTAATGAAAATAGTGAAGAGTGCTACAATAAATTTGCAACATAAGCCAATTTTTTTATTGTCTGAGATTAATATTAGGTCATTCCGAAAGTAATTTCACTTTTTTCAAACTGGCGCCACTTTTGATCGAACAAAGGTTTCTAAGAGATCTTGGAGGCATTCTATGCAGAATTTCATTTCCTTTCCGATATTATGAAAATGTTGTAAAACATTCAATGAGCTTTCAGAAAACAACCAAAATTTGCAACCCATGATTTTTGAGATGGTCAAGTCTTACGATTTTTTAAAACTTTATATCAACCCTCAGAAGGAGTTCAAGTAACGATTCGATAGAGCAAACCTTATAAAATACAGTATTTCTTTTTCTCTTTCTCATGGCTCGCCGTAATTTTTTAAAAGATTTTTTAAACAAAACCATCGGATTCTGACAGGCCCACATCAGCCACAATGGCATCAAACATCATAACTATTCGGAATTTGAGACTACCAAGATGGTACCATGAGTTAGCATCTTTACAAAGCAAGTGAGGGTTTACGGGTTCGAAGTATCAAATTTCGAGTTTTTCGAATACAGCCTGGGGCTCGCTAAGAAAATGGGTTATGATAATTTTATCCCCGGAAACTAAACGAATCGGAAACAAGAAACAGAAAGCTAGAAAGAGGAGAAAATGCTGCATCGAACAGTGTGCGAGTCGCCCTTCTTTTGATGTTTTACGAGGATTTAGCTGTCCAAGTATGGAAATCGGTAGCATCAGTTGAAATTCTGTAAAAAATGTATGACAAGCTATAGAAAGGAGGAAAAAGCGGTACTGTATTCTATAAGGTTTGCTCTATCGAATCGTTACTTGAACTCCTTCTGAGGGCTGATATGAAATAATAAATAATAAATAATAGTGCTCATAATTATAATAATAATTTGAGAACTCCGTTTCGTTCCTATCCTTAGACGGAGTATTGCGTTGTTTCTATGCCATCCCCGGAACTCTTCAGTAAAGAAGGATGGCCATAATTAAAATAACTCATCTTCCATATAAATTTGAAATTTATATTAGAGCTTATATTTCAAACATTTAGTTCAAATCATTTGTTTGATAATTTTTGTTCTAACTAGCTTAAGCCTAAATGCGTATTAAAGATGATAGTTTTATTGATTCTTATTGATTATTTTGACAACTGATTGACTTATCTGGGTCCTTTTCATTGTCAGATTATAGTTTCCCACTCGCCTCGTTTATCTTCGTCCACTGCGGTTGGCTGTTTCACTTTGAACTTCTTTCTGAATACGCTTGTCTTGTAGGAGATCTTCGTTGTCATTTCGCTTCATAAATGAATCTTCCCAAACTTGTCTAACTTGTTATTGAATGAATTGTTCATAATCATTATCGAATGGGTTTTCATTCATCTCGACTGCTCACATTGAACGGTGAGGAGTGAGTGCGATATTGATACTTTGATACATCGTCGGGAGTAAAATTCTTCCCCTCTCCAACTGTCTGCACCATGTTGAACGCTTCTCTCTTGGTTGGAGTCACACCTCATCGAACACGTAAGATTGCGTATAATTCTCAGTTCTTGACTTCGAATCTTTATTGATTATGAAATTTTGATTCTTCCAATCGATATCAACCGCTTTCAAAAAAAAACCAAGTTAAACCACCAAAGTGAAGGTCTCTATCACTTTAAGCGTCACACACGAAGCATCCTCTAATACATTCCTCTTCGTGACTTAACTGTTAGTCTCATCCAATTCTTTATCAAAGGGCATGACGCCAACTTTGCAGAGAAAAATCGTCTTTCGATTCCAAAATAGGTAGTTGAGCGTTATTGGGTATATTTTTCATAAGTGTTGACGGAATTCAACTTTTGTTCCATGCTTTATACAACATTAGAAACATTCTCCGTCTTGTTGTTAGTAAGTCTTTTTAATTCCCCATATAAGTTTCATACATGTCTTGTGATGGGATATCGGGTAATAGGGACCGGAAGAGTGCCGTGAGCGTGGAAAGGTTCAAGTTCTTCACGCGTCTGTGCATACACTCTGTGCCCGGCACCTGGTTCTGCGTGGGGATCCCACAATAAGGTTAGCTCATTCGCATTGCGAATAAGCTATTGTCTTTTGTGAGGATTCGTTTTTATTGTTAGTTTAGTTTGGTATGTATAAATGTAAATTATTAACTATTTAATATCGAATGCTGTTCAATTTTATATTATAGTATGTAAAATTAGGAGCAATATTTTTAAACATCAAAAATTTTTTTAAGAAGAATAATTATCAATGTTGTATTTGTATACTATAGATGTATTTCTATTTATAGATTTGTATATACTAGCTAGAACTATATTTTTATTATAGCCGTTGTTCAAAAGAGTGTTAATCATTAGCAGTACTTTATCGGTGAAATCTGTCAAAAAAACTACATGTACGTGATATTCTAAGGCCCGTATGCACGTACATCCCCGCTGGGGAGGGGAGGGGATCTGAGAGGGGATGTCACATCTCGCTACTCTATATATCTTTCTTCTTCTTTCTCAGTCTTGCTTTCGAAGGTTCTCCAACACTGATAATTGCGCATAACGGATGGCAGGTTACTGCCATACAAGATTAGATATTCACTATTTCATCTGATCCCCCTGGGGATCCCCGGGGGATCATCCCACATTTTCAAAGTCATTTATCTTCCTGAAAACTCAATGAAAATGCTCTAAAATTGTACTGAGGATATAGTACAGCACTGCTAAACATGTTTATGGTAGAAATGAGTGAAATCTCAAGATGTCAAAATCTTCGATGAACCGCTGCTCGCGAGCCAGGGATTATCGAAAAAATTAAAATTTTCAAATTCCATTTCTTCTGTCGAAAACATGCTCAGCAGTATCGTAGTATATCTTCAGTACAATTTTGCAGCGTTTTCATTGATTTGTCAGGAAGACAAATGACTTCGAAAATGTGAGGGTGATCCCCTGGGGATCCCAGGGGATCAGAAAAAATAGTGAATATCTAATCTTGTTTGGTAGTAACCTGGCATCCGTAATGCGCACGTATCAGTGTATGAGAAACTTCATAAGCAAGATAAATAACGAGGGAGAAAGCTATGTAGACTAGCGAGATATGGCGCTTCCCCTCTCAGATCCCCTCCCCTCCCCGCGGGGATGTACGTGCATACGGGCCTAAGTTTCGGAGTATATCAAAGCTTTTTTAATATTGATGGAAACACGGAATCAAAATTAATAAATTTTTTTTACTTCGAAGTTGAAACTGTCTGTTTTATTGTATAATAAAGTTACTATTCTATCATTTACTATTTTTATATGTAAGTCTAGGTAATTGCAAGTGTTTTTATTTAGATGTGTAGATTCTAATTCGAGTTTGTTATTATAAACTTCTTTAATTACGTCAGTAAGAGCTTGTTCTTGCAAATTATGAAAGTTTTAAAAAATTGTGAAACTTGGCCATCTCAAAAAGCGTAGGTCGCACATTTAGGTTATTTTCTGAAAGCTCATTGACTGTTTTGCAAGAATTTCATAACCATTAGAAAAAAGATGAAATGCTGCGTCGAATGCTCTTAAGATCTCTTGGAAACATTTGTTTCCTCAAATGTGGCGCCCGTTTGAAAAAAAAGCGAAATTACTTTTGAAACGACCTAATATATTTCTTGTTTCTATATTTTGAAGGACACCACGACCTCAGCCTACGGAATATAATTGGAGGAATTATAGGATAGTTTCAAATACATTTTAACTTTGTGTTAGAGCTTATTTGACATGCTAACAAATATCAAACCCAGTCCAAAAATGAGGTATCTTTGTTGACTAACAGCAGAAAGTCCAGGCGTTTGCGCAATTTCGTGATTTTAGACGTTTTGAAAATATTTGTACTTCCACCGGATGTGAACCTGAGTCAAAAATGATCGGGGTAAAAAAATGCTTCGGAGATGTTTACCTATCCAAATTACCAGATGGATGATGTCATTTGTAGTCTATACTGCACAACAATGTGCTTATTTATATCTGTCTGTGTAAAATCAAAGAGGAATGATTTGCAATGCTTGGAAGGCATTGGGGATTTTACAACAAGGAAAGCTCGCTCTGGCAGTAACGTCCGCTAATGAGTGAAAAATCTTAATCTTTGAATCTAAAGAGACGTAATAGGATTATCTTACCTATCAGTGCAAACCGTAATATTAGAATCTTATATATAAAGCTGAATGTATGTCTGTCTGTCTGTACGTATGTGCGGAATAGAAATTTTTATTTCTGAACCGATTTGGACCAAACTTGGCACACATATACTTCGCGGGAGGGAGCGTGTCATAGGCTACTTTTCGTTATCGATCGATATCGATTTTATCGATTTTTTGCAAAATTTGAGCTACAGGGCTGGGAGTTGGCACAGGGGGGTAACCGAGCATGCTGATTACAAATATATTATTGACAGGCCCGGGCGGAGCCGGGTTTGCCCACTAGTTCCTAATAAAAAATTACCTCAATGTAACTCCATAACTTTAACTAAGAATTAAGTATCATTTACTTGATCTGATGAATCCCTCTCACAAATTTCTAAAGTTCCATTCCGACACCATACGTAAACTGCAAAGGTAGAAAACAGCTGAGCACAGTGTTTGTAGTCAGGGCCAGGCATAGATCGTAGAGATCATAGAGACAGGCCTTTCTTTGTTTTTGCCTTCATTTCTTCATATATCGCTTTGTGAAATATCGCACTCCAATGCCAGACTCTTGTGCATGCGTAGTATTCAGCTCACACAGCTTCAGCTTCACATCTTGCGTTCTGGGACCTTTCTGTGGAGATAAGGTCAGTGGCGGACCGAGGGCCCTCCCCCCCACCCTTCCCCGCGAGAATGGGTCGCGAAATTTTTGAAAATCACTTATATGTGTATAGAAATGTACAAGTGAATTGTTTATTCTTGTAAACAATTAAAATATTTTTAAAAATTCTTGAAGATTCAAATTAACCTTGTAAAAAATTTTTTCGGAAGCGTATCTGACGCCACGTCCCCTTTTTCCAAATTTTAGGGACCTGTTGGGGACCTGCAAAAGTTTTCAGAAGCACCCCAAAAAAATTTTGGGAGTGAATGGCTAATGCCACGCATCTTCATTTGAGAACATTTTTTGCCCCCCCCCCCCCCAGGACGGAAATCCTGGGACCGCCACTGCAATAGGTACATGGTAAGGTGTTAGAATCATAAATTTGCTCAAGACTTTGTGTTGAAGACTTATCTGGAGTGCTGATCGCGAATATTGTTCTCATTTTAACGAAAAAGCCTTTTCTAAGATTTTGGAGGCTTGGCTGCAATAAGGTGTAATTGCAGCAGGAAGCATAACATTTGTGGTCAGTATGCTTGAAAATTCCTCTAGGCAAAGTTTTGAGCAGATTTGGAACTTCGATCACCTACCGACTGTAACCCGAGGAAACGGCCCATCTTGCGAAATCAAGATATTCATGTTGGGTGAGGACATTGAGTCGCCCAGAGGAGCGGTCCCGCGCGGTCATTTGCAACAAACCGCAAGCCTTTATATCACTGCCTCTGCTATCTGTCCGCATGGGTATAGCCTAATGGCGACCTAATGTCCTCTACCCATTCATGTTTAATGAGCCAAACACCTCCTCGTTAGGCGAGTAGGTCAAAAAAGTGGTTTTGAACTTTATCGTATACCTACAGTAAGTCCACAAAAAGGCACACCAAAGCGAAAAAAATATGGTACTTGTCATTTCCGGAAACCTCTCTAGCCAGATCACCTGAATCCGTGATTATAATCTTCTATCGTAGACCTACCGTAACCACACCTAATGGTTTTTTGTGATTGATTGTTTCAAATTTAATGATTTCAAAAATGAAATCTTTCTTAGGATATATTCATTGAGTGAAAGACATGCCCAGCAACTTAACATCGTTTTTGATTTCATGGAATTTCCCGATTCATCTTTGTTTCGGCTTGCAAACAGTCAACAGTGCACATAGTTGCCAAAATGTTAGGCTTGCTATTATGACTTGAAGTTTTGAATTCAATTATCATGTATTTCAGGCACGCAAGAGATCGATAAAAATTATATATGTTCTTGCCCATGAAAAAAAGTATGACACAGATCCGGCATCGAAGGCGAGAGTGCATAAGATAGTTGCGAGCACCGATGACATAATTAGATCAAAGAATTACAATGTGAGTTTGATGACTTTGTAAGATTGCAATGTTTTGTAACCATATACACTTGCATTTAAGTAGCTGAAATTCTTCGGCTTCCGCCACAGTACCGAAGCCACTCCAGCGCTGCGCCAGCGCCGAGCTAGGGCCGAGCTGTCGTAGCACTGTTTCGATCATACACGCGCATTTCGTTCGGGGCGGGGCTAGCTGACCTAGTTCTTACTCAGGTAAATGCACCGACTGTTGGTCGAAATCTCTGGCAAAAGCTCCGGTAGCCCTTGCAGGCATAGGGAAAACTAGCCCCGCCTCTAACGAATGCACGTGTATCGATCGAAACTGCGCCGGAGGCGCAGCGCTGACGTGGCTTCAGCACTCTGGCACTTCTCAGACAATCGCCGGGGCAGGCGAACCGCAAACTCGTGCTCTTTCCAGGGGGTCACCCAAATATAGGGGCCTGGCCAAACCTTCAGCGAGCGGGCTTCCTTTGCTGTCGCATGTTCTGCCAGCGGGCAGCAATACAGTATTTTCTGCAAGCGACAGTCAAATAACTCCTTTCAGCAAGCGCCGGCCAAATTTTCAGCGAGCGCTCTAACTCTTGTTGAGCATTTTCGGCCGGACGTCGAGAGAATGTAACACTCTGCGCAGAGGAGTCACCGGTGGTTTAATTATCCGAGTTTGGTACTTTCTCTCAACGGAAAGTACCTACGGGCTGTGCGGTCCCTCAGAAAGGACCGTGCGGCTCTCAACAATTTTGCATATTCTCGCGAAAAGTCCGCGGCGAGAATGCGGCTACTGCGCCGCAACTAATCCATGAAAAGGCTGCGATTGTTTTTCGAGCATTCGTCTGAAATTTCGCCAACATTCTTCTAAGTATCTGCAAGCGGACCGCAAGAAATCAGCGAACTATTTTTTCGGTCCCCGCCTGCTCTCGGCGATATCTGAGCTTACTTATACAGCCACTAGCTACCAAATAGGTGCTCTAACTCTGAAGAAGCTTAATATAAAGTATTTCAGTCATTAATGGAACGAAAGATTTTTGAAAATCTAATGGCGATCATTGCCGTAGAGGAAGTTTGAGAAGTTGCAGATCACAATAAAATTTTGTTAACACTCAGTCTTTGAAGCTGCTTTATTGTTAACAAAATAAAACTGGTCGTTTCTCTGGTGTAACTACATTAACCAACTGTCCGGCCACTGTTACGCATGTATGTGCAATATATAAACAGCGTCAGTTCAAGGTGCTTTCTAACAGAAAAGGCACCTAACTTAGGTCGACTTTCCAGCAAACGACGCATATATCTGAAATCGGCTTGAGAAGCTGATTTCAAATATGCTGTCCTCGTCTGCGAAGCATTACTTAGAAGTGAGTTAAAGTGTCATTGACATATGTATGGAAAAAAACTGCAGACGTGCCAGCATCGTTTCAGCATCGATCTAGCGCTGTGCCAGTGCGATGCCGAATAGGAATAAACACTTTTCTACTTGAAACAATATCTAACTATATAAGAACAAAGGATATTCATAATCTTTATCTTTGCCATGAACTTTCTCATTTCAACAGACTTCTAATGGACGATTTGGATTGGCATTGGAGCGTGTCGCTTGCGGTAAAGCACAGCAACTCGCAGAGGATGCCGTTTTCCACCCATCCATTAAATATCTACTTCAATAAGAACGATTTTATAAGCATTCTTGCAAAGCTTATAGCCGATGCAAATCATCTGAGATGCAATACCCAGCGTAAAGATTGATTTTTAGTTCAATGGTGGTTGTCGCGTAATTTCTGCTGAAAGAAGATGTCGCTGTCATGCTTTGGCACCATAACTTAGAAGATCTTATCTGTAACTAAGTAAAAATCTTCACAATTTTAGTTGAGTTTGCTAAACACATCAAACATCTTATGCAGGAATATTTTTCTGATGACAGGGTGATTCAATCTGAAATACCAACAATGCAGTTTTTTTGAACTTGGTAGCAGACATTGAGAAGTACAATTCGTGTTGTGAAAGCAATGATGCTGGGTTAATTCACATGTAGTTTGTGTTAATATGTACAAGGTACCCCAAAGAAATTCATCGAACGTTTGAATTTGTATTCTTTTATTCGTTTTATTCTCTTGTATAAAGAGCTTCGTAGCCATTCAAGCAGTCCGCCTATCGATTTTATTGTTCACTTATACATTGGAAAATGAAGGCTCATTAATCATTACCAGGTTGTTATTCCAAATAGTCATGTATGAGGGGCGATGGATCTTATTTACGTTTATGAGGAGGATACGGTGCTCTGAAGCGAAGCGATAGAATGAGGACAAGTTTATCACGGAAGCGCTGCTGCCCGTGTTGCAATAGAAGCAGAAAAAAGAAGAGCGAGGGGGAAGGTGAAGAAAATAAAAGGAGGAAAGTTGAGGGGGGGGTGAGTCTTTACTCTATTCGATCTATATAAATACCCTATTTTCCGGAGTATAAGCCGCATTTCTTTTCACCGCGCGCGGGCTGAAATGCGATGTCTTCGCGATGCGCGAAGCCGCACAAGCAGCAACTACTATCTATTTCGCCTTAAATCTATTATAATACGGGCTTTCTGCTTTTGTTCTTTATTTGGTTTCTTCGCAAGTGCATTTGTTTGTAACAAAATTCTCTGTCTTCTCATTTATTCTTGAAGAATCCGCTGAACAATGAAAGAATGTTTGATTACCAGTAGTAACATGAACTCGAAAGGTCATAAGCTTCAAACCGGTAAATCAAAATAAAAGAAAGCACAACTTCAGCACTACAACGTCACTGAAAAAAGGAAAGCAAGTCAATTAGTAGTATCATTTGGGAAAGAACACAACCTAAACACCCGCAAAGTCATATGAAACAAGAAAAAAGTAAAGACATGACTATCCGTACTAGAGCGCACCGAATTTTCAATTTGCTGTATAGCTCTTTTCAAAGGCGCTTTCGCGCCATTGTTCGCTGCGGCGGGTGCGGCTTATACAAGGTGTGGCTTATACTCCGGAAAATAGCGGAGCTAAGCGGAGCTGAATGAGCTTCGGTCCAAGCGAACCGCTGGATCCAGCTAATATTCACTAAGTCCAGGGCTCGGCACAGGTGGTTGTTTACGCGTCGCGAAGGGTAAAATAGACCGGTCATTGAAAGAACAGACGGCAGACGACATTAAGAACGTTAAAGTGTTATCGCGAAGATAACGTCTTCAAGGAAGACCACCAAAAGACGGGCAGATGTTCCGTGAAACTGAACCAGCTGTTGAGTCAGCTGGATACGAATCCTGCATTCGGAACTCACAGACGCGGCCACCTACGACTACCAAGAAAACCGTGAATGTCAGAAGCGAAATACAGAGTTTGAGTGGCAACTTCTGTGCTGCCGCCTGCACGCTGCACGCTACGTGAGGACATGTCATCTGAGTATCTAACAAGGGAAGGATACTTAATCGCACTGACGATTGGCTAAGCGGTGTATACCGCGTATACCGTCCCCAGGCGGTGATCTCTAAACCGCAATCCATATCTGCTATGACGTCATTCTGGAAGAGTCATAAAGGATTTTTGGTGCAGTAGATAGTGGCTTGGACTGCGGAGCTGGACGTCGTGGGTTCGCTTCCTCTGGGAGGCCACTCGTTTTGCATTTTTGTAAATCTTAGCAGGCAGATTGCAAAACCGTCTACATTGAAAAAAGCTGATTTTTACAATTTGAAGCAATATGTTTACATTTATTAGCACTGAAACACCGTCTAATCTAAAAGAAAACACTCGTTTTTAGCCTTTTCATTAAAATTTACTCAATTTTGCATTGAAAAATTCCGAATTCGCGCTTAACATAGAGAGGAGCAGCTAACCTGTCAAAAATAGCGTCTTTATCGATTTTTTTGATGCACAGTATGTTAATCAAACTGCAATCTTTAAGGCTAAAAACGAGTGTTTTTTAGGTTAGACGGTGTTTTAGTGCCAATAAATGCAAATATATTGCTTAAAATTGTAAAAATCAACTTTTTCTAATGAGACAGGTTTTGCAATCTGCCTGCTAAGATTTACAAAAATGCAAAACGAGTGGCCTTCCTGAGGAATCGAACCCACGACGGCCAGTGCAGTCCAAGCCACAATCCACTGCACCATAAATCCAGAATGACGTCATAGCAGATATGGAATGCGGTTTAAAGAACACCGTCTGGGGACGGTATGCGCGGTATACACCGCTTACTCAATCGTCAGTGCGATTAAGTATCTTTCCCTTGTAAGTAAGCAAGTATATTTACGGGAATTAAACATTTCAATGTTGGACATCACTGCATTCGATACTTGGCGAATGCGCATCAAAAAATCTCAATGCATCCATAACATCATAGACAGGAGAAATCGCGCGATGTGTATCGCATTTCGCAAAAGACGCTGGCATACCTGGCACCTATTGATATATTGATATATGGGCGATTTATTGCACGCGAAGTGCATTAATGCGGATGTTATCGGCGTCTTTCTAATCTAGCGTTTTGTAATTCCTTTAACGGTCTGCTGTCTCTTCTCTGCACGAACTATTTTAGTGGAACGCAATGGCTTAGACAATTTATGGGAATTTCTCGAGAAGCTTTTGGCAAACTTCCCGAGGGTTTCAGTAAATATAGAGATGAATAAAGGCGCAGAAACAGGAATATCCCGAGAACTTTGATGTCAACGCATTTAGGAACTTCCCGAAGGATCTTCTTGATAAATTCCCAAAAATGCAGAAATTTCTGGTATCTAACACAAGTGAACTTCCCGGGGTTTCGTGTTTCGTAATATTGCCACGTCACTTCATGCGTAAATGCATGTACGATCAAAATACAATCTTATTTATGTAATGCTCACTTCGATATTCACTTTATCGTAAACCACTGCGTCACCTCTGCTTCGCAGAGACTCTCACTGGCTCTAATATCCCTTGCCTTCCTCGTAGTCCCAAAATGATGGTTTTGAAACCAACCTCGCGATATCGATCATCACGAATGAAATGTAAACCACTACTCATTCTAAAGACTTTTCATGTGTGATCGGTGACTTTGAGGGAAAGAAAGTATTCTCCCAAAGATCAGATGCGATTCTGAATCAGTTACTGGAGTTATAATGACTTGATAATCGTCATAAAGATGATGACAACCGTGAGTTACATTTCTGCGAAGAAAATTTCCTCACATTCCCAAATATAACCTTGACAATTTGATCATCTACGCGATTATTCCTTTTTGGTGCCCATCTTGCGTGAAGTAAACTTTTTGCTCACTTTTCGGGTTGGAGTCCATAGTTTGCGGATTCACTTGCTAAACGAAACTGTGACTTTGGAAAAAGTCGAATTACAGGCCCACTTCGGCGCGCGAAATGTCGCGTGGATCCGTTTGGCGCACAATTTCACAGGTTTCAATTATCGGATTGGCTTGTGATTTCGCACATCTCACGTAAATGCTGTTAGGGTGCTCCCGAAATTCTATTAGGTCGTTTCACAAGTTCGTCGATTTTTATTTTTGTCGCCGTTTTTCGATGAAGCGGTTGGTTTACGGCAAAGTACCTATACCAATGAAAAGAGAAAGTCTTGCTCTACAATAACTGTTGTTCGTTTTTGGAGCAAACTTGAATCCCCTTCTTTTACGACTTATCAAAGCAAAATTTTTTGAGAGGCAAAAATTGGCGATTGCGGCAATTGCAACTTTCGACCCGTATGCGGAGCCACAAGTGGGAATTTTTCGTCTGAAATTGTTATGAGTGATGAGAAACAACTGTTTGTGGTACTACGGTGCATATAAAAGTAGTCTTCATATCCAAAGAGAGGCTATAAAGAAAGATTGAGCGCACGTTTACCATGTGTGTAGATGTTATGCGTTTGGCACAATTTGAAGAAGTTCCAACGTCAAAACTTTTTTTGTGAAAGCGTAAAATGTTAGTCAGAGCTTGTACTCATACATCTACACCACTTAGAAGAACGCATCCATTCCTCAAGTTCCGATAGGAGGACCGACACATTGTGTCGCTGAACAACGCGCCAAACTCAAGCGGCAGCAGTCAAAGACAACAACCATTGGGACCTTGTTCAAACGGTTCCATGCATATTAGCATGCTGCAAATTTGTCAGTGTTTCAGTCTTGCTTGCTACTATCCATCCCGCCTACCTATAACAGAAACATCTTGAGGAATACGGACCAAATGCGGAAAGTGCGGTTGCCGCAATCGCCAATTTTTGCCTCTCAAAAAATTTTGCTTTGATAAGTTGTAAAAGAAGGGGATTCAAGTTTGCTCCAAAAACGAACAACAGTTCTTGTAGAGCAAGATTTTCTCTTTTTATTGGTATAGGTACTTTGCCGTAAACCAACCGCTTCATCGAAAAACGACGACAAAAGTAAAAAGTCAACAAACTTATGAAACAACCTAATAGCTCAAGACCTTTGCTAGAACTCGCTTTACAAATTTCGCGACACACAGACACAACACACACACCACACACACACCACACACACACCAACACACACACCACACACACACACCACACACACCACACACACACACACCACACACACACCACACCACACACACACCACACCACACACACACCACACACCACACCACACACACACACACACCACACACACCACACACACACCACACACACACCACACACACACCACACACACCACACACACACACACACACCACACACACCACACCACACACACACCACACACACCACACACAACACACACAACACACACAACACACACAACACACACAACACACACACAACCCACACAACACACACAACACACACAACACACACACAACACACACAACACACACAACACGCATAACACACAACATACACAGACAAACGTAAACAACCCTTAGCCCGTTATTATAAGTTACTAGTTGGCTTACCCGGTCCAGACCGGGCCATTGTTCTCCTGCATGCGAACAACCTTCCCCCCCCCCCTTTTGTATGTTATGGATAACTTACCGTGTAACATCCGCTTCGAAACCGCATCCTCCTGATTCTGAATTGAAAATGAGCTTCACCGCCCTCCTTTACAAAACGATGGCAAAATGCTTGATACATGATAACCCTTCAATTCCTTAGAAAAACGTAAGCAAATTAATAAACCGATAGAAGGACCCAGTGAATCGCCGCAAAAAGTAGCCTAAAACGTCTCCGGGGTCGAAAATTGTGTGCAAACTTTCAGCCCGATCGTTTGAGTGGCGCGCGTATCTGTAACTCACAAACCCCCAAACAAACAGTTTTTGAGTTTTATATATATAGAAATGATGGAGTATGTGTGCACTCGTTGGACTTTTAATCGCTTTACTTTTTATATCGTTCCATAGTTTCATGCTGCAGATTTCTCTCGCAATCCGAGTGTCTGCGAAACCTGTATTTTTTCTTTTTTATTGCTCCTGCATCTAAAAGTCTTATTTCTGTAACGTGATTCTTTTGAAGGAAGCTGTTATATAGCGCAAAATCCGCTCAAGTTCTCTGTTCATAAAAGATGCAATCTAAAATTCCTACAATTACATACTACTGCAATATTTATGTATGTACACATTGTGGTCTTGTACATATAAGAAGCTTCTGTCTCCTCGTTGTGAGTAATCAGTAAATTTCTGAGAAAAAAGGCTTTTCAGCCAGTTTGCGACGCAGTCGAGCTGTCTTCACAAGATATGCAGGCCACAAGTCACTGTTTGATTCTCAAAGCCAAAAAGTTACCCTTTTCAAGCTGCTGTCCCTGCCACAATCTTCTTTACTTACTATCCTCGCCTTTTGTATGCTTATAACAATCGTTTCCCGTCTTATCTAAATTTTAACTTCGTTTTTAGTGAGATAACTGTATTGAATCTTCCCTTATTTACTCTTTAGTGTCATTCTTTCTATCAAAATATCTACTATTCGGTCTGAAAATCACATTTCAAAATGTTGTTTTGATAAATCCTTTTTTATCGCCTTAAGTATTTTTGCAAGTTCGCCACGAAATTACTACGAATTTTCCTTGAGTAAATTATTTTCAATGGCTAGACAATACGCAGCACCGCATACTCAGACAGTCGGTGCCGTAGCTCCGGAGGACAGTCGAAATCTGGCAGAGCCGCGGAGGACCCAATTGACCATTGAGAGCGAAGCGAGGGGGCGGTCCCTTCTTATAGGTCACGGTGACGTCACAAGCAGGCGAGTGGGACCCTTCTCCGAGACGCGCAAATCTCTGCTCCGGAGGTACGCCAGATTAGGGAGAGCCCCGGAGCAGAGATTTGCGCTCCGGAGGTACTCCAGATTTGAGACACCTCCGGAGCACAAAATGGCAGGGCTCCGGAGCACTAATGAGAGGTCTCCGGAGCACAAATGGGAGGGCCCGGAGCAGAAAATGAGAGGTTTTTGGAGCACAATAGGTAGCAGCCAAATTGCTGTGACACGCAGCTTAGCATTTTCGAAAATAAGCTGCCGTCGCTTTCGACTTGCCTTTTTTGACGTCCTTTCGCGCTCGCTTGTCTCTTTTTTGGTTTTTCGTGTTCTCGTCGGCGCGTTGGCGTTTATATTGTTTTAAGTTATTCGTTTTCAGGTTTATCTCGGATTTTCGTGCGGATGCACTCAATCGCTCTTGGTGTTCGGCTCTCGTTTTCGACTTGCTGTCGTTTTTCCGCGTTCTTTTCCGTTCTTTTTCTTTTTCGTGTTGCTCTTCGGCGCTTTTGGCGTTGATTTGTTCAGTTCCTTCTTTTCAGGTCTCAGGTTTTAGGTTTTCGTGCGGATGCACTGTCACTTTTAGTGTTTGGCTCTCTTCGACTTGCTGAGACATCGTTGACTATTGATGTTTTGTGATAGATCCTGGATGTTCGAAGCAAAAAGTTCATAAACAATTCGTGTTGAGTCACTATTAGTATGACCGATATCTAAAGCTAGTGCTATGCAACGTGCTGATCGCGCTGGTTGTAGTAAGCCGGTTAGCTGGTTAGCTTTGATGGTTCTAATCGTTCTCCACATTGGGAAAGTGAGGACGATTAGAATTGCATTTTAGGAAAGTGTTTGCGGAGATCCCTGTTTATCTAAGTGCTCACGAGCTTTCTGAGGTACCCAGTCCTCCAGAATCTCATGTACGAAAAAGTCTGCCTTGCACATCATGACCAGGTATTGTAATGCTTGCTCAGCTTATCCCAAACTTCCGTTTCTAGGACTCTCTTTTTGTTTGAATGTGTCAGCCTATTACTCTGACAAAGTCATACAAGCTGGAGCGAATCACTTTTATTTTTTATCATTCATCGTACTGCTTCCGTCACTCCTTTCAACTCTAGCATTGGAAACAGGTGAGGTGAGGATTGCTATGTTTGTTAGGTTATACATGACGTTGGAACAAAGTCATTTTAGCTGCGGATATGTGGAGCAACGAAGTCCCACTCCATTTCGTTTTTTGGCTTGATCCTTTGCACAACAAGCAACATTGTTCAAACTGTTTACGTGATCTTGTCAGTTTATATGCTGCTTATAAGCGCAGCTCCGTCTAGCATCTGTGGCGGATATATTTCAGTTCTTTGTGTCTTTTTTCTGTTGGAGTGCTTATGTTGACGTGAGCTGATTTTGTGAGGCTCAATGCACGCGAAAGGCACTCGCCTCTGTAGACTCTGCTCGTCATACGATATGTTATCATTCATTCTTTGATTAAGAGATGCGAGCGCGCTTTGCGTACAATTCACTAACAAGTTCATGAATGAGTTTGATTACTACCGCGTTTGATTGACTATTAGACTATTAGATTTCGTGGAAGAACATGTTTGAGCTCGTAGAACCACGCTGGCTTGAACACTTTTTTTACGTATTCCTGGTATTAAATAATCAAAACGCTGTAGAACTCATCCATGAATTTGTTGATCAAACATACGCAGAGCGTGCTCGCGTCTCTTAGTCAGAGGGTGAATGTTGTATATGTTGTAGCATATGAAAAAAAAAACCAGTAGTCGCAGAAGCGGTGCTGCTTGCGTCCTCAAATGATAGTACTTCCTCATGTGAATCGTACAATCCTCAGTTATGGCGCAAAAACAACATACACTACTCGTCGCAGTATTAGAATAGCTGGTCTCGAAGGTGCTATTGGCCTTGGAGGTATTATAGGATATGCCGTTTCTGGCACAGTCCGAGAGCAAGCATCTATTCTGAACTTCCCCTCTTAGCTTGTTTTTTATTTCTGGCATTAATACGGATTAACATTCATGGTATAGTGGACCTCTTAAGTGATTCACGTGATCCTTTTATGACACGTAAAAGGCTAAAACGCATCGATCAAGAGTTTACAGCATCAGCTCAAAATGTTCCTTTTTTCAATCCTACAAAGAAGCGGAGACGCCAGATTAGATAGGGGAGAGTGAAGGAGGAAAGGGCAGGTAGCCGGTTTCCGGCACTCGCTGATTTCTTAATCGTTTTCGTAGGAAAATGCAAGCAGAGCGACAGTACGTATGGCGTGATTGCAATACGCTCAACTGCATCTATTCGATACTTGCAGCCGTCGTGGAGTAAACATGATGGAATCTATGGACAGATGCGAACTCAATTCAACGCAATGTACAACAAAAGTTTTGTTTTGCGATTTGCAGTAGATTGTTTGCAGTTAAAGCGAAATAAATGTCTTGTCTCTTCATTCTTCTATCTTCTATCTACAAACGCTAGGGGTGAGAGGGAGGGGGTAAAGAACGGAGTTGAGGGTCGCGCTGAACTCCTACCCGGGGAGGAAGGTCGTATTCGGCGATCGTATGCCATGCTCGACGTTGGTCTAGAGCTAATTTGGGTGGGGTTTTGAGATATAATTGGGGTTTGCAGCTTAATTAGGGCTAGTCACAGTATGCCACGGCAGACTTTTGGAGCACAAAATGGAGGACTTCGGAGTCCAAAATGGGAGGGCTCCGGAGCACAAAATGGGAGGACTCCGAGCATAAATGGGAGGTCTCCAAAGCACGAGTGGCAACCCCCCGGTGGGGAAACCCTGCCGCTCTGCCATTTCTGCTTCGAAGGTATGCCGTCGACTGTCTGAGTAGGATCCTTTGGTCGCGAAATGTTTTAATGTATCCAGGATGGTCGAATATAGGAAAAAAGCAGGTGCGTCCCTGTACTCTTAGGGTAAAATCTCGATAAACTGACAGGGGAAGCTTGTTTAGTTAAAGTGGCCTTTTTAAATGAACGTATACTGTATCGAAGGGCATAAAACGCTGACTCCAAATCTGCCTTCCTTATCTGCAGAGCGTTTATGCGCGAGAAGTTATGAGCGTTTTTTAGAGCCAGAAATTGGATGCGTATTTGGGATGAAATAAGTTGCTAAAGTCTCACTAGTCCTTAAATAATGCAACCAAGCGTGATATAATATTTTTATTTGAAAGTATTTTTAAATAAAGTGCTCTCTGGTGCTCATCCCTGCTCCAGTGAAGAGCTAGAAAAAGTATTGGCTATTTTTGTCCTACTTGAACATTCAATTTTTTGCCCCAATAAGCGCTCAAAACTCCTCGTGCATGAACGCTCTGCAGACAAGGAAGGGAGATTTGAAATCAGCAATTTATGCCCTTTATGGTATACATCCCATTCAAAAAAAGCCACTTTGACTAAACACGCATTCTTTTTGAGAATAATTTACAACATTTCAAAGCAAACAACTTAAAGAAGGATTTACTTTATCACATCGTAGTAGTTACGTTTGCCAAAAGCTTTCTTTGAAAAACGGAAAATAAAGGCCTGCAAATTACGGGCGTGCCAATGGCCAACTGCATTTCAAGAATTTGAAAGCTGTAAAAGCGCAGTAGGCACTGAGTCTAAGGCTGTCTCTATATGTCTCCATATATTCATTTATTCGAGATCGTCAGGAGACAGTAGCAACCCTTAGGGTTGTTTCATACTGCCGCACTGACTGCAGCAGTCTGCAACTGACTGCACTGACCGCTGCAGACTGCTGCAGACTGCAGCAGACTGCAGCTGACCGCACTGACCGCAAAGGCCGCACAGAAGCTGCATGCTTTCGTAAAAGAGAAACAATTGCGATTATGTCAAAACACCGTGATTGACGCATAAAAAGTTCATAGGTTCTAGCTTACTCTTTTTAATCAAATTTTGGCGGTTGTTTCTCATTGGTATGCTTATATCTGTTCTGATTCTCCCTTTATTGCATATACCTATTTTACTTTCGTTCGTCTTGTCTTTTGAATCTAGGCATATATCGTTGTTGATTGTTTGGGCTACAACTATTTATCCTCTCCACCTTCACGGAAGAATATAGCGATCTTTGCGGCTCTTGCGGTCAGTGCGATCGTGCAGTCTGCTGCAGTCTGCCGCAGTCAGCTGCAGTCAGCTGCGGTCATTGCGGTCAGCTGCAGTCAGCTGCGGTCTGCTGCAGTCTGCTGCAGTCTGCTGCAGTCATTGCGGCAGTCTGAAATAATCCTTAGACGATAAATATCCGTTTTTCTTCGCGTCTCACCTTTGCTCGGCTTACGCCCGAAACTGCGTAAAAAGAGTCCGAGCGCCCCTAAGAGTTTGGCCTGCGCTCGCTGAAAGAGATTATTTGACGAGCGCTTGCAGAAAATTTTTATTGCTGCTCGCTGGCAGAACACGGAAGTACCGCTCGCTGAAGGTTTAGCCACGCCTCAAAATTTGCTGACCGCTTGCAGAAAAACCTGAGTTTGCAAACCGCCTGCACCCGGCGATTATCCGAGTACCTGGCCACGACGGGCCAAGTGGACTAGCCAAGGTTTTGAACGACTGATTTGCAGTTAAACGAAGCAATTTTGAGATTTGTGAGCTCAGTCATATTAGGTTGGCACGAAAGTTCTTGCGTAATTCAAACAAAATTCAATAACTTTTCAAAGACTAAACCTAAATTCACAATCTTGTATGCCAAAAATATTAGAAGTCTCACGCTCCATGATCGAAGTTCAAGCACAACATTTCATGAGCTAGCCATCGAGAGCGAAGCTCTCTGAAGTGGGGCTTCAAAATTTGCGATTTTGAGTTTAGTGGCAGAAAATCGCAGAGGGCCGCTAGCTAGCCGAAAAAAATCTGTAGAATTTACTTACACAGTAAAAGTCCATACGTTATTTTAGCAAGCTTTGATCTCGCATGAAAATGCGAGAACAAAAAATTTGTGAAATTTCTCATTTCACAGGACAAATACCCTTATCGCTCTAATTTTTCCACAGAAACACAGTAAGCAACCAGAAATTAAGACATAGTGCCTATTTAGAGCCTTGCGACGTTTTCTCGATTGTAAAAAAGTATTTTCGCCGGAAAACTGCGGACATGAGGGGATTTTTTCCGCAAAATGACATACTTCACGAATTTTTTGTTTTTGCTTCACCGTGCAAGATCAAAGCCTTGCAAAGTAACATATGGACTTTTGTTGTGTAAGTATTCTGCAGATTTTTTTCAGCTAGCTAGCGGCACTCTGCGATTTTCTGGCACCAAACTCAAAATAGCAAAATTCAAAGCCCCATATTCGAGAGCTTCGTTCTTGACGCCCAGCTTACGGAATCTTATGCTTAAACATCCATCATAAAGCGTGAGGCTTCTAATATTTTTAGCATACAAGACTGTGAATTTTGGTTTAGTCTTTGAAAAGTTATTGAATTTTGTTTGAATTACGCAAGAACTTTCGTGCCAACCTAATATATTAGGTTAAACACTACGTTTTGCAACTTGTTTCATAACTTCACTCTCATTCAACGTTGCGCACTCAAACTTTGGCATCATGTAGAACGCAATGTCAGCTACAAGCGAGCACAAATTGTCTGAATTTTGAACACGAAATAGAAAAGTTTCAGGCATTTTTCGAAAACTGGTAAAATTTGAGAATTTTTGAGGTTTCAAGCTAAAATGAAGCCTTTGGCAGCCTAGACCATGCGCAGTAATCCGGATTCGTCTACAAATTATTGCTGGAGACTGACTCCTTTAGCCTATTAAGAAAGAAACAAAATTTAGGGGCATGTCGAGATTTGGCGTCCTCATAAACTCGAACGAGTCGATGTACGCAAGAGCTGCTGGGGATGACCATCAATGACTAAAGAGTTCGAAGCTCAAATCCCGCCGAGACTTCACATGGTAAGGTTATTTGACCTGTCGAATGCGAATATCATATTCATTTGTTGAATCAACGCCTTTTTCCTTGTTTAGGGTGAGACCCCATATCGTACACCTACAGTAATCCTACAAAAAAACCCTTATCACGCAATTTCACTATCGTTTTTCTGACCAGCATGTCGGATAATACCCCCATGCCAAGTTTCAGCCAAATCCGTCAAACTCTGAATTTTTCCCCTTCATACAATGCACCTACCGTAACCCTCACTGCGACGTCAGAATTTGGTCGGACAGCAGCTGTGCTTGTAGTATACATAATAACCAACACATTGGCAAAATTTGAGTGCACCATGTTGAGTGAGAGGGAAGTTATGAGAAAAGTTGCAAAACTTAGTGCTCAACCTAATATTTGTAACGCTCCGATGTGTGCACCTGAATTTTCGTCCCTATACGCCTTCTTCACATTTTTATCTAAAAAACTGTTAGGCTTCAAAACTTCTGACGCTAGTATTAAGCATTGTCCTGTTTTTGTCCGCTTTTTCGAACCAGTTTTCTGCTCTCATCTTACTTCAGGTACATCGTATTGACTCAAACGCTGTCAATCAACTCCTCGTCTTCATAAGCAAAGTTCGGACAAAAACCCATTTTCCAGCATTTCCTCTAATTTGTGGCAACCCGCTACGTTGAACCATATCCAAGTTAGAGAGCGTGAAAGTGGCGAACAGTTGTTTTACAAAGCCCTTACTTTAATTTCGAACGAGTGAAGCAGTTCCTGCTAAGCTGAGACGCAGAGTGAGACCTGTGAGACCCTATTCCTTTGAATGTGGCGGCATGCTGGCTCTGGCTTGCGGTTTGAAATCCGCAGTTGAGCGTTGCTTCCCCACCCGTAAGTCTCCTATCTCACCAAGAGGTTCTCTTCATTCTGGAAGGAGTATTCGAGAGCGTTCACTTTCACATGGGGCCAAAATCGTACATACCCCAACCTTGCCTGATTACTGCCTTCAAGCTTGGAAAAACGGTAGGTTAATTTGCGTGATTTTAATTTTTGTATGAAATATTGAACTTATCCTATATATTTCCTGTTCCAGCTCTAATTTTTGGGAATGTATATTATAAACTAGCGGCCCTACGGGCCGCTAGTAAGTGGGTTGGGGCAGATACATTAATAATGCTGTTTTGGTTTTCGGAGCAGAAGTATTTTTTTCACAAAGTAAGAGCGGTTAAAATGGATAATTTGGCGTTAACTGTTATTTATTGATCATTGGAATACCACCAAAATTCTAATGTCGATCAGGACGACTCTGACTCATCGCGCGCTAAGTAATTCCAATGCTCTAAACATTACCACAATAGGAGATGTTCAAACATTGGGGTCAAGATAGTTGCCAAATTTCGCTGGAATGACTCTAATGTTGTATTTGATAATAATATTGTACAAATAAACATTTAGAATCGCAATTTATAAAACATCTTGCTTCCACCTGTAGAGATGATATTGAAGCATACATTTTGAAAAGAGTAAGAGAAGTACATGGAGGCACGATTCATGCAAATTGAATGATAATCACAGAGCACTGACTGTCCAGTTTTCTACATACACAAAGTAATCATGTAGAAAGTGTTTTGACGCCATCGTTCGCTGCGGTGGGCCTTAGTTTGCTTTGGGTAAAAACAAACAAAGTACAGAAGATAAAAATATTTATGTAAGTCAACTCAGATACCAAATCGTGGAAGTAAGTTGATTAAAATCAGAAGGCGTCCTGCTTTTTTAAAAAAATCGTTGGCAAGCTGGTTAAAATAGGAATTAATTCGACAATTGACATTTTATATAAGTGTAGAAAGCACCTGTTAGTCGAATACAATGGAGTTGTGAGTGTCTGCGTGACTTCTATTGGCGATATGGCGATAAGATTGTGGGAAGCTTGGTTGAAACAAATATTTTTTATGAGAAGGTTCATGCAAAGTCTCTTAGAGATTTGTATGAGCGTAGGAAGCACCTGTTAGTCGAATACAATTGAGTAGTGACTATTCAAAAAGAAAGTTTATGCCCTACGTGCCGCTTGAAGACCGTCAAAAAATTACAAGAATTGCCCCAAACGTACAAAAATCCGTTTTCCTGCCCGATCGGGTTGCCCTACGTGCCGCTTACAGACCGAGAGTAACTATTCAAAAAGAAAGTTTATGCCCTACGTGCCGCTTGAAGACCGTTTAAGAATTATAAGCACTGCCCAAACATACAAAAATCAGTTTCCCTGCCCGATCGGGTTGCCCTACGGCCGCTTACAGACCGAGAGTAACTATTCAAAAAGAAAGCTTATGCCCTACGTGCCGCTTGAAGACCGTCAAAAAATTACAAGAATTGCCCCAAACGTACAAAAATCTGTTTCCCTGCCCGATCGGGTTTGCCCTACGGCCGCTTACAGACCGATAGTAACTATTCAGAAAGAAAGTTTATGCCTTACGTGCCGCTTGAAGACTGTTTAGGAATCATAAGAATTGCCCCAAACGTAGTGCCGCTTGAAGACCGTCAAAAAATTACAAGAATTGCCCCAAACGTACAAAAATCCGTTTCCCTGCCCGATCGGGTTGCCCTACGGCCGCTTACAGACCGAGAGTAACTATTCAAAAAGAAAGTTTATGCCCTAGGTGCCGCTTGAAGACCGTCAAAAAATTACAAGAATTGCCCCAAACGTACAAAAATCTGTTTCCCTGCCCGATCGAGTTTGCCCTACGTGCTGCTTACAGACCGATAGTAACTATTCAGAAAGAAAGTTTATGCCTTACGTGCCGCTTGAAGACCGTTTAGGAATTATAAGAATTGCCCCAAACGTAGTGCCTCTTGAAGACCGCTTAGGAATTATAAGAACTGCCCCAAACGTACAAAGACCTGTTTCCCTGCCCGATCGGGTTGCCCTACGTGCCGCTTACTGACCGAGAGTATCTATTCAAAATGAATATTTATTCCCTACGTGCCGCTTGAAGACCGTTTAAGAATTATAAGCACTGCCCAAACATACAAAAATCAGTTTCCCTGCCCGATCGGGTTGCCCTACGGCCGCTTACAGACCGAGAGTAACTATTCAAAAAGAAAGTTTATGCCTTACGTGCCGCTTGAAGACCGTTTAGGAATTATAAGAACTGCCCCAAACATACAAAGACCTGTTTCCGTGCCCGATAGGGTTGCCCTAAGGCCGCTTACAGACCGAGAGTAACTATTCAAAAAGAAAGTTTATGCCCTACGTGCCGCTTGAAGACCGTTTAGGTATTATAAGAACTGCCCCAAACATACAAAGACCTGTTTCCCTGCCCGATCGGGTTGCCCTACGTGCCGCTTACTGACCGAGAGTATCTATTCAAAATGAAAATTTATTCCCTACGTGCCGCTTGAAGACCGTTTAAGAATTATAAGCACTGCCCAAACATACAAAAATCAGTTTCCCTGCCCGATCGGGTTGCCCTACGGCCGCTTACAGACCGAGAGTAACTATTCAAAAAGAAAGTTTATGCCCTATGTGCCGCTTGAAGACCGTCAAAAAATTACAAGAATTGCCCCAAACGTACAAAAATCTGTTTCCCTGCCCGATCGGGTTTGCCCTACGTGCCGCTTACAGACCGATAGTAACTATTCAGAAAGAAAGTTTATGCCTTACGTGCCGCTTGGAGACCGTTTAGGAATTATAAGAATTGCCCCAAACGTAGTGCCGCTTGAAGACCGTTTAGGAATTATAAGAACTGCCCCAAACATACAAAGACCTGTTTCCCTGCCCGATCGGGTTGCCCTACGTGCCGCTTACTGACCGATAGTAACTATTCAGAAAGAAAGTTTATGCCTTACGTGCCGCTTGAAGACCGTTTAGGAATTATAAGAACTGCCCCAAACATACAACCTGTTTCCCTGCCCGATCGGGTTGCCCTACGTGCCGCTTACTGACCGAGAGTATCTATTCAAAATGAAAATCTATTCCCTACGTGACGCTTGAAGACCGTTTAAGAATTATAAGGACTGCTCAAACATACAAAAATCAGTTTCCCTGCCCGATCGGGTTGCCCTACGGCCGCTTACAGACCGAGAGTAACTATTCAAAAAGAAAGTTTATGCCCTAGGTGCCGCTTGAAGACCGTCAAAAAATTACAAGAATTGCCCCAAACGTACAAAAATCTGTTTCCCTGCCCGATCGGGTTGTTCTACGTGCCGCTTACAGACCTATAGTAACTATTCAGAAAGAAAATTTATGCCTTACGTGCCGCTTGAAGACCGTTTAGGAATATAAGAATTGCCTAAAACGTACAAAAATCAGTTTCCCTGCCCGATCGGGTTGCCCTACGTGCCGCTTACAGACCGAGAATAACTATTCAAAATGAAAGTTTATTCCCTACGTGCCGCTTGAAGACCGTTTAATGCAAAATTTGCACCTCAAACAGTTACTCGAAAACAACTCCAGACACTTGCACTTTCAATTCTTCCGTCAAAACAATCAAAACTCGCAAAACTTTCCTCAAAGATCAATCAAACCATAACTACTGTAGCATCCACTGTCTGGCGAGGGCAACCTAATGTTTACCCTTAAGTGGCGCAGGAGGGGGGGGGGTATATATGAACATACACTATCAGAGTTTGGCAGCGTGCCCCCTAACCTAGAGCGGTTCTACGCAACTACTCTAGAGAATCAATGACAGTGATTTCTTAAACGTAATGGATTATATCATGCGTGGAAAAGGCTCCTTCACGGGACTTTGAATTGCGGCTTTCTTGTAGTGCTATAAATTGTGTTTTGCTATAAATTGCGCCCAGGTGATAGAATCTGAACATCGGCCCAAACATTATCTGTCTCACCGATTACAGATATATACAGGTATCGCGAGCATCTGGTCTCCTTGTCATAGTACCGGTAGCAAATCGGTGGATACGGCTGCTGAGACAGCGTGGTTAGCAAGATTAGTAATAGCCTGTTTACAGCACACAAACCAAAAAGAAACTCGCCGTTTGAGAAAAGTTGAGTTTGAAAAGCTCCATCCCACATGTTACCAAAGTTACCCCAGAGGTCACCATCCCACATGCTAACAAAATCATCACAGAGCCCATGACTATAGTGGCAAAAATCTTCCTGTTTCATACAAATTTATCCTCCCACCTCCACAGAATGATTAACTTTTCTAAACTTTTCACTCAAAAGTTTCCTAAAAAATTCTTTTTTTTCTTGCAGATCCCCAATAATTTTTCCCGTGTTTGATTCCAACTGTGAGAAATAAATGCAAAAAACTTTTTCTCAAATAAATGTTTTGTTGCAATCAGTATATCCACTTTTGTACCAGCGTTTGAATTATGAATAAAAATGGACTCGAGCAATAAAATGAGTAGTACCCTTTTTGTGAGGGTTATTCCAGCATACTTTCTTTGCGTACTAACTTTGAAAGCTTACTAAACTCCTATCTCTAAGGAGGCGAAAATTAAGCATAAACTTTCTTCCATCACTAGAATATAGTATCGCCGCATTTTGCCAAGCTGGTCAGTCCCCTGGCTCAAAATTTGCGTCGAAAATTAATGAGACAATACCGGTCTGCTAGTCGTTTCAAATTCGCCTTTTTCAAACGGCGCAACACACCGGAGATCAAAGATTCTAAAATGAGTTTAGTGGTATTCGATACAACTTTTCATTTTCAAACGGTTATGCTTACATTGCAGTTCAAATAATAAGATCCGAGAAAACTATTGAAGACTACGATCCATGGTCTTTTGCATGGTCAACTTCCGCTTATGTTCGAGAATCTTATTTGACTCTTCGGAGGAGTGCAGTAAAGTGATGGATAGAGCAAACCTTATTTGGATACATATCAATTTTACCCCCTTTCTATAGCCCGCCATGATTTTTCGGTAGAATTTTATCTGATGCTACTAAATATACAATACCGCTCATAATTCGTCAAAAAAGTCGCCGGAGTGCGGCGGAGTGTGGCGGAGTGCGGCGCACTTCACCACACTCCGCCGCACTCCGGCGCACTGCGCCACACTTCACCACACTCCGCCGCACTCCGGCGCACTGCGCCACACTTCGCCACACTCCGCCGCACTCCGGCGCACTCCGCCGCAGTCCGGCGACTTTTTTGACGAATTATGAGCGGTATTGTATGTAGAGCAGTCTTTTATGGAATTTTCGGAATTTTGCGATATTCAGGGAAATTTTGCACATTCTGTAAGCGGTATTGTACTCGACGTGCTAACAACATTTCTTATATTGTTTTGCTGCTGGTGGCACATTGTAGGATAGAATATCTGCCAAATTACACGACCTTCGAATTTGAAAGACAATTCTTGAGAAGGCGATTTTGTAACATCATAATCTGACGAACAATTCAAATAAAGATCTGTGCTAAGCATGGTCCGATAGAGGTGTTCACAAAGTTTTCAACTCACAAAAATTTGCAGACAATTTCCGCAACAGGTAGGGGAAAAGTGCAGGCGAAGTTGCGATCTTGGTTAATCCAGCTACTTCTATCTCACTTTAGCTTTACTGTAAGACTCTCTAGTGCAAAATAAATAGGATTTTCGTAAAGATCGGGACCAAAAACCACTATGAGTGAAGTTTACAGTCAATCCGAGAACTTCAATATTTTAACCAAATCTTACGCCGAGGCCAAGAGTGAGGAGCGAGAGGCCAAGAGCGCGCCATATCAGTGTGTATTGCTTCTAAAAAGCTGGAAAAAATATGGTGTGTATAGGTATAAGAGAGGTGTCTAACATGATTTTTGGGGGAATTACGGAGCAACTTTGGGAGAGCCGATTTTACGGCCTGAGCATGCATGTTGGGGGGCTAATAACTCTGCGAATATTACAGCTACGGGGCTGGGGTTTGTTTTATTCGACAGATCTCTGAAAATATGATTTTTAGAGAGAAGGTCGTAGAATAACAAATTTCCATTAAAAGTGCCTAATTGACAGCCGAACTTGGGAAATCTGTCAATAAGGGCGATTTCGGCGCCTTATATCTCTAAGAGTTGCAGGGCTGGGGTAATCTCATGTGGCCATTGACATGTAGTTTTGGTAGCTCTATTTTTCTAGGGGTAGCTCGTGCTCACAGCTCCAGCGTAAGAGGCGCTATATAAAGGCGATAGTGCATATTTTGAATTTTATCTCCGCGGAGAGTAGGGATGACGAGCTGGGATAGCCATTCTTCAGTTTGTATTCGAGAAGGACACCACATATAATTCGGAGAAAATGTAGGGGCTCCGGCTGTGGGAGCCTATCTATAAACCTTCCCGGACTTGAAAAAAAAAAAAAAACTTAGACACGCGATTTTTCCTCTTTCTCCCCCCCCCCCTTTCTCTCTCCCCCCTTATTTTTCCCCCTCTCTTTATTACCGCTTCGTGTACAGTTTTCCCGCGGCCATCTGGACCTGGTTAGGGGCTGAAAACGGCTAAAAAAGGGGGTAAATCGGGATAGAAAAACGCGATTTTCGCTTATTTTTTCTTAATTTTTCTTATTTTCTTCAATTTCGATCGTGACGTGGGGTATAAAGTGGGCGGAGCTTGCTTGGAAAAGTTTCAGCTGTATAAAAGCACTGGAAATGAGCTTATTATGGAGTTTTTCGAATTTTTCGCTTAGTTTTTCAATAATTTTACCGATTTCCGAAATTTCGAAACCTCCAGAATATCGATTTTATCGATTTGTGCCGATTTTTGGGGTTTTGCAACCTTCAAAATATCGATTTTATCAATTTTGCCGATTTTTGGGATATCGATTTTTGTCAATTTTCGGGATTTCGCAACCTTCAAAATGTCGATTTTATCGATTTTTGACAATTTTCGGGATTTTGCAACCTCCAAAATATCGATTTTCGCCAATTTTCGGGATTTTGCAACCTCCAAAATATCGATTTTCGCCAATTTTCGGGATTTTGCAACCTCCAGAATGTCGATTTTATCGATTTTTGAGGTTTGATAGTTCTCTAAGCTCAAAATATCGATTTTATCGCTGTTTAGCTGTGAACTGTAAGCCCCGCCCACTTTTTGATGTTATTATACACCTAATATATGTAGATTTCCTTCTACTCACTTCATATACAATACCGCTCATAATTCGTCAAAAAAGTCGCCGGAGTGCGGCGGAGTGTGGCGGAGTGCGGCGCACTTCACCACACTCCGCCGCACTCCGGCGCACTGCGCCACACTTCACCACACTCCGCCGCACTCCGGCGCACTGCGCCACACTTCGCCACACTCCGCCGCACTCCGGCGCACTCCGCCGCAGTCCGGCGACTTTTTTGACGAATTATGAGCGGTATTGTATGGTCAACTCAAAATTTCTAGAAGGTCATCCGGTGAGCAATTAGGGTGCTATGGATGTGTGGCCAATTTTTGAAATGCACCTATCGCGGCAAAGATGCGTGGACTCAAATCAAAATGGTATGGTCACGTTTAACAATGACGATAATACAATAGAAAATACATTTCATTTAGGTTAAAAAAGATTAGTAGCCGGCCGAAGCAACGTAGTACACCATTTGAAACGACCTGCACCTTGCAAACCTCACACGACTAGAAACAGCCGATCGAATCAAATGAAACAACGATGCAACAAGCCAACCCTACCCTTGCAGGACAATGTCGAGGATAAAGAAGAAGAGATAAAAGTAAGTGTTTTTTCAATTTTTGGCGCATGCTGAAGGTAATGGAGACCTTTGTTTTCTCTATGGAATAACCCTTATACCTCTATTCTGGGTGAACGACAGCATAGGCAAAAAAGCGAGAATTAGTGAGGAGGATCGAAAGAAGTGAAAGGAAACTTTGCAAAAATTTTTCATAATTCTTCTTCCGTTTGAAGATCTCCTCGGTTCCAACTCGTGGGTCAAGCTCTTCAGTAAAGTACGATAAGATTGCCGATAATGATTTGCAAAATTAAGTATGTGTGACATGAAAACAACCCACGCTTGAGGAATGATCTTTCAAAAATTTGTGGATAATCTATCTCTCCTCTGAGTAATGCAAGACAAAACGACCTAAGATCAAGTTTCCTTAAAAAGTCTTCAGATTCAAACTTTGTCCGAAGCGCGGAATTCGGAAAGCGATCTCATAGAGGTTCCTCACTATAAGAGCCTATGTCCGTTCTGAACCTATGACTCTAATGAGCAGATCCCTTGAGAAACTACTCTGTACTTTTTTCAATGTATGAAAATGTTTTTGTAAGGAATGAACACGTCTACTCCCTACTAAATTGATGGTCTTGTGTCTTTATGAGCTCATAAGAGATAATCAGTTATTAGGTTGGAAAGACAAGAATGTTGCTTTATAGTAAAGCAAGAAAGTTCGATAGGGCAAAGGAAACTCTACAAGTTGGCCTTTGAACATTGGCAAAAATCGTGACCTACTCAAAGTTTGGAGCAGGAACATAAAAGCCATTTATGGTGCCAGAAATTGATTTTCGACGAACAAAACCCTACGAACCTCTCACTTGCTCCTGCATGTAAAAGACACATATAATCATGCATAAGTACAATTGCCGTGCTTTTTTCATGCTTAGACATCAAGACAAAACTGAAAAACAGAAAATGGCCAACACTGTCCCAAGTAGTCCTGCCCCCCCCCCTCCCATATATGCGATTGTATCCAACCAACAAACCTCCGTGACTCCTCTGACCTTAAAATTTTGGACTTATGCCTTGGTTAGCAAGAACATCTATTTTAGCGAAAAAAAAAACTAAAAAAAGCGAGATTCCTCTTTCCAACCTAATACATGTTTTCAGGTGCTTGAACATCTTATTAACACGCTAGTGATCCGTTACCGACAACATTTCACACACTGTCTGGCAAGCATGTAACCAATAAAAATTTAACATCAAATTCACTACATACTCAGAAATGCCGGCTCCCATCATGTAAATACTTTGTTTTCTCACGCAGACTTGGCAACAGCCAGTCCTCAAACCATCTAACTAGGCAGATACAACCTCAACCTCATATATCTGTCCATTCTTTATCACTGCGTTGCAAGACACTGTGATCTTACAGGCATCGGCAAAATACACATAGGACATTAATCCTTACACAAATTCGAGGAGCACGTAAAAACTTTTGATGAACAAGGGATAACACCCTGTCTTGTATCACTGTTCTCGAAATTGGTCTAAAAGGATGAAAGATCTCAATAACGAGATTATGAAAGGTGTCAGACGAAAGCCTTTGGCTTACCAGCATCTTCATATAATGTTTCCGAGCATTGAGAGCAACTTACAACGCGGCATTTCCGTAAATTTGAGAGCAGTATGTGCAGGGGTGGCAGCAATCTATTTGAAAAATTGGCTATAGATATGCAAATTTTTTCCAGTATGTTTCAAATAAAGTATTCGCAATATAATCCTTTAAACTTCGCATAAACCCTATTGCAGATGGAAACGTAGCACAGGGCATTAATTGCAGTGTGGTGCACCAGCATCTCCACTCCCGCGCTGGACTCTGCGTCTCTCCCGCAAACATGCTCTCTAATCATGTCCATATGATTGAGGCTACATGTTTCCGACGCTTGCCCTGGAAAAGTGATTATAGAGGTCATGTTCGCGAAAAGAGTTGCAGAGTCTAGGCGAAGCGGCGCGCAGGAGCGGAGATGCTGATGCAGGCAATCACTAGCAATAGCCTCTCGAGAAGCTTGAATCGGGGGCGACCGCCTCATGGGTTCTCCATCCGTTCGGAACTTGTCGTCTACTCATTTTCCCATGTCTAGTGACAGACGGCTCAGAGGTTGCCTTAATCGCTGATTGGGTTTGGAATAATGATTATGCGACACGCGCAGGCGGTATGAGGAAGCAAGGCGGTCGCGCGGAATTCCAGCCGCTTGGAACGACTCTCTGCCAGTGAGACAGAGGGGGAATCAACCAGTCTTTTGGATAGTATGTGAAAATAAAGTGTAACTCTGTTTACTTGTTACCATTCAAATTCATTCTAAGACTAAGCATTATTTTGTACGTCTCATGTTATCTAAGGTGGTTGTGCTTTTCCTGGCTATTTTGCTGAGATACTTAAAATAGGTTTTGATGTTCAGAGCACAGGTCTTCGCAGCGAAAACTACGGCAACTTTGTCTTTATAGCAATTGGAACGCTCACTTTTCTCTACACTTTCATGAAAGCAATTTACCTTAGCGTAGTTCTTGCGGGTGAGTTGTGAAAAAATCATTGAAGACAAAAAATTTTGTTAAAGGACTTCATTATCGCCATTTTCAGCACAGTGTTGGTCAGAAGTTTTTTGTGCCGCTGCCGTTTAATGAGCGGGGCGGTTGCGCTGTCAACTCAATTAATTTCACAGTCCACGTAGGAGCTGGAACGGTGCTAGCACTTTGCTGGCACATGGTCCACCATCGATCATATCGTGTGACTCGCGCATCTACATTTTAGTCTTCATCGATTGATGTTTCTCGAAGTAAATAAAGTAGAAAACATTTTTTGATGACATTTCATGCAATGCCGAGTAGGTAGAGTGAGCCGTGCCAATTACTTAAGAAATTAGATACGAAAGTGCGTAAGATATAGAGGAAATGGAGAGCAGAAAATCATCTATCCGAATTATTGCCAGCAACCCTCGTCCTCTTAACACGTGTGGCCACGTCTATTTGCGTTGATAGCTAGCACCTTCTGTTCGAATTGCAGCTGTTTACAGTTCCGCCAAGCAAATGCAGGACGCAGCGATGATTCGTATGCATGCTTAACCGTCGCTCTTTTAGGGGACCTCGTAGGTCTCATCTGCTCGTACTTACAATGCCTCACAGCTACCGTGACTATATTGTTAAAGATTTATACGGCTCTGATTTCAAAAAACAAATATCGTTTCTTATGTATTAGTGTGATGGTGGGTCCGGTAGCTTATTGCAGAAGTGTAAATGAGTTCTTTCCAGATAGCTCATATTGTTTTGGACTTGGCTATCACAGCATTTGCTGTCCATAAAGGTATTGTTGCATCGATTTTGAGTTGGTCGTTGATGGACTCAACTAGGCACCGAATCACTGATAACCGCCACTTATGGAACAGTTGGCAGCTTTATGGATGTTACAGCATATAGTCTATACTTACGGCTGAAGGTGGAGAAGCTGGAGTAGCGGATTTGAAGATATCTCATTTTTACGACACATATCACAAACAAAGTCCAGAAATTAATAAAATTTTTGACATTTGACATTGAGAATTCTAGAAAGTGGCAATCATACGGCGCATGTCTTTACAAAGAATGACTGAGTTTTGGAAAAGTTCTGCTCGACAGGACCAAGAGATTTCACCCTCATTTCAAAGATAAAATGAGGTGTACACAATTAACACGTAGCATAAAAAAGGCATTTGCGTTGTCGCCGCCATCTTTTTCAAAGTTACTACCTTTTCTCCTATGTTTACTGCACCCCGCAAAAATAGAAATTAGTAGCCAAGTGCTGAAGAAACTAACAACAGCTTATGGTAACCTAGAAATCTTAGTGTGTCTCATATTTTTTACCGTTTTTTACCCTAAACATTTCTCGAAAATGGGGCCCCTTTCAAAGTTTACAACTACATGGTCGTACATCTGTACGTATGAGCTATATAATTATACTATGCGTGGGAAGAGTCAAAATGCCTAGAAGCGGAGTTTGTCATTTTTCCCCCATCCATTTTTTCTTTATTTCTAGCCATGGAAAAATGTACAGTTAAAGGCAGTGTCCGGGCAAAAACTCGATTTTGAGATTTTGTGCTTATACGAGCCTATTCGCCATGCTAAATCCGAAAATCCACATTGGAAAGCGCGAAAACGGCGAAAAAGACCTCTAATATGGGAGGGAAATCAGCAGGTGGGCGGGGCTTTCCCCAGTGCGATTTTACGCTCCCAGCTCCCGCGATTTTCTCGATTCCGCTAGCCGTTCTAACATCGCTACCGGCCAAGTGCGAATGATTGACTTGAAACCGGAAGCGAGAAGGTCGCTCCGGAAGCCGGGAACGTATATTCGCAGTGGGGAGAACCCCGCCCACCTGCTCATTTCCCTCCTGTGTTAAAGCCGTTTTTCGCCGTTTTCGCGCTCTACAATGTGCATTTTCGGATTCAGCGTAGCGAATAGGCCCAAGTAAGCACAAAATCTCAAAATCGAGTTTTTGCCCGAACACTGCCTTTAATACGATGTATCAAGCATGCGCTACGATAAATGGGGAATTTTTGAGACGTTTTGGGGCGGAGGTTAAGATTTTTCAAAGGAAAAATTGTTTTTGACTGCTATAAAATCTCAGTTCGAAACTTCCAGTGAAATTCGATTCGGGCAGATTCTTCGTAGCCATCTAGTAGAGCGTGATTTGCCCTGTCGAATGATTACTCAAGCCTCATCAATTGAAGGGAATATACAAATAGACACGATTATAGTAAAAACGGTAAAAATTATGAGAATTAAGTTATTCAATTATGGGAAATCATTATTAATCAACCTGCGATTAACAGATACAATGACTTTCTTGTGCCGTACAGGTTTTTTTTATCATGACACACCTTATTCTCCTTACGTTTCGGCAACACGCCGTCTCGGAGGCCTAAATGTAGTCAGTCACTTTAATCTACGTTCTCTCCGACAAACATCGTCTTCCACTTGCGTATTCGATTCGTCCTTTGTGGAAGTAGAGAGCTTGGAAGAAGAAGTTCACTCACTTGTGTGTCACCAATGGGAAGTGACCGAATTGCAACTCTCAGTAAGACTCTCTATCAGCCGACGAGCGAGAAAGAATATGTTCTACAATATAAGCGTTTGAATCATGTATGGACTGTGATAGGCCGAGAAGCAGGACTTCATGACAGATTTGTCATTAGACTCAGATTGGAAACACCCCCATGTCCTGTATTCTACAGCTTAGTTAAGACACACTCTCCCTTTCTTAAATGCAATCTGCGTCCGCTGAGTCGTACAAAATACGACCCATCATTAGCTGCATCAACGGTTCAACCAAACGTATATAGTGGTTCCTTCATAAGATCATCAGCCAACTGCTTGATAAGATACCAGCCCACTTAAGCAACACACACATTTTCTAGAGATCTTGCACAAGACAAACTTTAGTCAAAGCTGCGCGATCGAATCGTTTGGCGTGAATTCGTTATATACCAATGTATCCAATGAACATGCTTTGCAAGCATTAACCGAATTTTTAGAATCGCATGGTGAAAAATGCCGATGTACGGCCTTAGCAGAACACGTGTCGTAATACAAGGAATGGTGCTGCAATATCTTCAAGTGGTCTGGAAGATATTAGGTTGTCCCGAAAGTCTTGTCCGTTTTTTTCATCGCTTACTAAAACTTACAGAACACAGATCATAAACGACTTGGGTACCACTTGACTCAGATTTTTATCCTCTTTCTTACAGTCATACTTATTTTCTAGTCGACCCTGTCTTTGCAAAGTTATCGCCACGGATTTTTGAGCAGCTCAGCAGTAACGCCAAATCTTTACTGAATTTCAGAAATCTTTATCCTAATGTTTTCAAAAAGCGCTGGTAGCTCTTACTTAAAGCAAACATTTGGCTACATTGTACCCATGTAAATTACATGAGCCACGTTTACCAAGCCCGCTATAACTATTTATTTAATAAAAAACGTGGCTTTTTGAATACGTTTTGCACATATATGTTTTCGACCACGTAGATGGTTTTAGGCTACTTTTTGAAGCGATTCGCTGGATCCTTCTATTGATTTATTGATTTCGGCACTTTGCGATGAAAATAAAGTCTTATCAACCACTATCATACCCCATGCAGATTTTGCTGTAAACAAAAGCAGAGAAGCTTATTCTGTCAGAGGGCGCGGATCACCGACCTACCGATCTTCAGTGGCGGGAAGAAAAGCCCGCGCTGACCCCTTCGGCAGGGTATAAATACCGAAAGTCAGGGGGAGGCCTCAGTCCGCGCTGGAGAAGCGCTAGAGGGAGCTAACTCCGTCGAAGAAAGGCGGAACTCCCCCTTAGATAGAGAGTAGTAACTAGTAGCCTGCCGAAGTGGTCAAGAGGGTAAAGCCCGCTGTTTCGTTGTTAAGCTTGTTCACGTTACGCATTATTGTTCTTGTTGTTCGTTGCCGTTTTTCTGAGATAAACTGTTAGTCGTTTAATCCGTGTTGCCTATCGATCCGGTTAAAACCGCTATACCACTAGACACCCCCGGTTACAATTCTCATTTTGTAGTCAGAAGGATGCGGTATAGTAAACATCATCCGTCTAGCCACCTTGGTGCGATGTGTGTTACTGCACACAATTTTGAAATCCTGGACGAGTGCTGGGCTCCCGCCTTGCCGTACTTGCACCAAGTGCGCATACGGCTAAAATTCGACCCCAAACTGCCCTTTTTTGTTATTTTGGTGTTTTTTTGTCATCCCCGCTGGGGAATAGAGAAGAACAGAGGAAGGACGGGTTATATTTCCCTATTCTGAAAATCGGTGTTCTTCTTTCTTTTCTATGTCATAAAGGTCCTAACACCCTGCTACTTGAGTAACATGGATGGCATAACATAGCCATACGAGCTGGAAATCTGTTATTTTCATCGATTTCTAGAAAGGATAGACGATTTTGAGAGCAAAAGGTGATTCCCGGGGAGATGTACGTGCGCTTGCAAAAATTTGTAACTTACTGCTATTTGCATGCATTTGCCTACAGTAAATTTTGAATGAGAAGAACATGTAGTTTTCAGCGTTGAACTGGCTACTTTCATTGAACACAAGTTGCTGAGTTGAAAATGCACGACGGAAATACCCCGAGTTTCGCTGATTTTGAGCAAGATTAACAAAAAGCAAATTTTGTGTTAAAAGAATGTCTTATTGGATCGGGATTTCAAAAGAAATGTCTGCGTTTTCCACAAATAATCAAATCTGCTCTCGATTAGCATGCATTTTTTCTCAGTTAGAAAAAAGAAGCCATACTCAATTCGGTTCTGCTGTGATGTTTTTGAACTGTGAGCTTGCTTGCAAATGCCATTGCTTTATAATTCTATTCATTTGGTTTTTCGCAATTTGATATTCAAGGTGCTACCGTAATGTCCAAGATTTCCGCTTTCAAAGAAAAAATATTGAGGCGAAAGTTCTATCAACTTTCTTATTCCTCTTTTCAGAAAACATTTTCTTGATGCGACATTTCCTACGTGCGCTGACATGATAGAGTTTGCGACTTTCATTCCCGCATTGCTAATTTCAATTAACTTTCAGAATTTTTACTTAAAGTTTTCAAGGAGTTCTATAACAAACAGATAGAGCGGACGTTTTGCAAATGACGCGATTATTCACTCCAGCTTTCAGAAGCCTTTTTTGTTGAGTAATCTTCCAAAAGTATTGAGGAATAAATCGCATATCACATAGCAGTGATGTATCGCGAAATTTTTGAAAGTACTCAATGTGTTATGAAAATGTGCAGGTGCCTAGTTCATAAACCAGTATTGATGCTCCAGAACTCGTTTATTGCTGACATTAACCTTACTAGGTATATAAGCGTTCTTCGCTTTGCAAGAAAAAAGTAATGAAAAAAAGAGCAAAAGTTATCCGATTGGTTCATACAGACTGTTTACCAGTTTATGATTTACGAAGCTCAAAACCAATTATAATATTAGGTTACTTCAAAAAACATCTTACAAAAATCCTGAAAACATGCCAGACAATTACAAAAAATGGCTTTGAGCAAAAAAAGTTTGCCGTATCAAAAGATGCCAAAGCTCCTTTACAAGTTTCAGACAAAAATCGTCTGCAAATCAGCAAAAGTTAGATATGGTAAAAATAAAGCGTCGCGAGCTTTGGAGATTATTTCAGATCGGAAGATCAAAGGCAGCGTCTCACCAGACTGGGGATACCTGGCTCTCGTAATGATGTAATAGTAGACCCCCCCCCCCCCCCACCTAAGCGATGACTGAAGTTCGGAGCGAAAAAGGGGGTCTACCAAGCCTGAAATTTGCTCCGAAAGTGGGCCGAATCTTACGGTAGGCTCGGGTCCTTCGAGTGCGAGGTGCATGCAAGGTAGAGACGCAGAGTTGTTGCGGGTCCTTGCGCTCATGATGTGTGCGCTATACGCACTCTGGCCCTGCATATCGATATTGCCGTGTGGGCGGCGTCCGGCCCTACCGTAAGATTCGGCCCACTTTCGGAGCAAATTTCAGGCTTGGTAGACCCCCTTTTTCGCTCCGAACTTCAGTCATCGCTTAGGTAGGGGGTCTGTCATCACATTATTACGAGAGCCAGATACCCCCAATCTGGTGGGACACTGCCTTTAAGGGGTAGATATTTTGCATTGAATACTATTTAAAGTATTTCTTATCCTTACTTTATGGTTGCGGGCAGATTCGAGAAAGTGACAACTTTTTATCCAAAGCCATATTTTCAGAATTTTTGTGATCTTGATCAGAAAGGTGCGAATGCTGATTGATTTTCTTTTGATTTAATTTTCGCATTTGCTCATACTGAGGCAAATGCTGTAAAGCCGCTTCCTCTTTCAAAAAAAATCCAAGGAAATATATGAAATGAAGTTATGATTTTTCAAAAAGATGCGGACGATCGGACCAACTCAATTTACGGGGTGTCCCAAAAAGTATGCCTACTGTGGTTTGTTAATAACTCTCCTGTCATAAGATCTTCCGAAAAGGTTTAGGTAATACTTTGTGGAACTGACCTCAACTTAGGCCGTGGGCATACCTCAGGCGATTTCAGCCGCCGATGAGTGATGAGTTTCTGGGGCGCCCTGTATATAAGCATGTCAAAGAAGCTCCGTACGTAATGTTCTAAATGTAACTAAGATCTTTGAAATTTGCTGGATTGTGATGGTTTGCTGGAGGATAGCAAAAAGGGAGCAATCCCAGTGATGATTTAATTAACTTTTGTGGCACACGGTACACGTATTTATATAGACCCTGGTTTTATTTCTTGCTTTGCCACAAGGGCATTCGCAATGTCGTACTGTTTTGGTACTGTTGCACTTTTTTGTAACAAAGCCATTCCAACTGGAAATAGTGACAGAGGTTTAAGGTACTAGTTCAAAAGCGCGAACTCGAGTTGATATTTTTGAACTGTGAAAAAACTTCGTGAGACAAGTTCTAAAGCGTTGTGCACATTGTGTTGCATAGGTCCAAAACGCGTTGACCCTATCAACCTTAGTTCGTACGACCACGATAACTTGCTGAGATTATCTCAAAATGCCTACTTTATGCTTTTTATTAGTACCAGCAATTTCTTTGACGCAGGTACCGCAGTAGACAGAAAAATCATGACTTATAATAACGGGTCAAGGATGTTTACGTGTTTTTGTGTGTGTGTCTGTCTGTCTGTTACGTTACGTTACGAAATTCGAGGAGCGTCTTTCAGCCAACGTCCTGAGCCCAAATTTTGCAAGGCGCAAGCTAACATCATGAAAGTCCACTATGCAAAAGCACGAGCGGATCCGCTGAGTGGATCTCTCAAAAATTGCGCGTCAAACGAATCCGCCTGGCTTCTTACCAGCAAAATTGGGCCTGTATCACAACTTCTGGCGATGTCATGGATAATTTGACAAGCTAATGTGGAAGCATAGACTTTAGCCCAAAAATTGGCAACTTTACGAAAATGACGCGAAAAAGAATTAGTTGCGAAATGCTCAATTTGCCAAGACTTTACCTGATCATTTGAGAAGATTTTTGCACAGAGGTGTAGCCCACGACGTTTATTGTCCTTATGGTGAGTATCAAGCCATAAAAATTCCAAAAACCTATAGGGCTTATCAAATTGAGTGTCGTTTGCATCAGCATCTTCATCTCGCGCTGGACTCTGCGTCTCTTCTGCGGGACATGCTCTCTGAGCACTTTCCCAGGGCGAGAGTGGGAAAGGCCGAGCCTCAATCGATTGGAAGCGATCGGAGAGCATGTTTCGCAGAAGAGACGCAGAGCCCAGTGCGAAAATGGAGATGCTGGTGCAAACGACACTCAATTTAATAAGCCCTGTACTCAAATTTGCGTCTGAATTTCTGGGAGAAATTTCATCCACGCAAAATACCGACTTCACACGAAAAACATCTAGGAATGAGTAGTTTTTTACGAATCATTCGTGATAGCCTACATAGCGCGGTGAGTTTCAATGTCATTAATATGCGGGAATGAGTAAGGCTCCCGCCAGAGTGCCGAAGCCAGGCCAGCGCTACGCCAGCGCCGAGCTAGCGTTTCGATCGATACACGTGTATTTCGTTGGGGGGGGGGGGGGTCCTGGCTGAGAACTAGGAGGTGGGGGAACGAAAGCCGCCAGGTCCAGCCGCCTCCGCGGACTGCTGGTCCTGGAACGACATGCAACAACGCTGCGAAAGGACCAGCTGCCGCGAAAGGCGGCTGGACCTGGCGGCTTTCGTTCCCCCACCCAGAACTAGGTCAGCTAGCCCCCGCCCCAACGAAATACACGTGTATCGATCGAAACGCTGGCTCGGCGCTGGCGTAGCGCTGGCATGGCTTCGGCACTCTGGCGGGAGCCTAAAGCTTACAGAAAGTAGGGCCAATGCGAGCTTCTGCGGAGCAGAGGTGACGCACTGGTGATTACATAGATGCCATAACCTATGACTTTTATTGAGTGATATCATAGGGAAAGTTTACCTCATTTGCTTCTTGCACTTGTGGATGCGCGTTTATTTGATCTCTCTTCCATTGCGGACAGGTGTCGTCTCCTTCGTCCCGCACACATTGATCTGTGTCTCCATCAGAAATAAGAACGACAATTTTTTCGTCTGTTGTTTCGCCCTAAATCACGGCATACAACTGCAAGTTTTGGCACCGTAAAGAGTTACATAGAGAGTTTGTTTACCTGAAATTGTTGTTGCGATGATATTGAAAAGAACATAAAGGAACCTCTAGCATTGTGCGGGCATGATAGAGCGCCACACCGACAGATGTCGACATATCTTTAAATGGCTCATTCTTCACAAAATCACTGAAATATGTGAATGCGTACTGCCGTTCCATCCAAAATAATTCGATTTTTATACAAAACTACAAAACTTATTTAAATCTTCCCCGTGATACTTGGTGTTACTAAGACAAAGTATTTTCGTGGAATCAAACACGCTATCTATCTCATAAAGACCTACCGCCTTCACACTTCCTTGCTTACAAGACAACAATACTGACCTGGCTTTTGCAGACGAAACGTATATCAGTTCTTCTCGATACGCTGACGTGGCATTGCTTGAGAAATCATGACAAGGCTGGCACGAGGTGGCCTTAGCAACTTTTTACGTACGAAGACCTCGTTGACTTCACAGCATTTCTACGACATGCTCAATGGGGTGCTTACAGAAAAAAGATACATAAAAACAGATAGAAACACTGAAAACCATTATAAAACTTGAAATTGTATGGTTCGCTTTGGCGACATGCTGTTTCAGCGAACCACCGCGCGCTTGAAGCAGCATTGCTGACACGAATCAAAGACTTTGGGTCTAGAACTAAGCGGAGGGAGGGGTTTATAGCGATTCAAGAACGCACAGGTAGGTCTGTAGAGGTAGAGTAGAATTTTGTTAGAACTTTGAGATAATTGTCCTTTAGTATTTGCCCGGAACAATCGCAGGTCCTCTTTATGTTCATGCAACCAAGCCTAACGCTGCCTAGAGTTTTCGTTCTAACGCTATGCCAGCGTCGTGCCAGCTTTCATGCAAACGCGCCCGTATTGTTCTCAGGCAAAGATAACTCCGGGTCAGCCTACGTTTTTTGAGCAGTCAATTCCCTTGACGAAATTTTGACTGATTTATTGGTAGCATTTGACCTGTACAACCGCAGTGCTGTTACATTCACAATACGCATATGCGACTAACAAGTAAGTAAGTTAGTTCAAGTTAAGTTTAACAAGCTGCCTTTACAGTCGTGCTAGCGTCGTGCCACCGCTCACGTTCACGCGTCAATTACTGATCAACTTACGTTCTGGACGGCCCTAGCACACGATGAACAACTCGGCGCGGAAGTTACGTTCGATACATCCTTTCTTCTGAACTTTTTGGTATTACTGGGGTACCGTAACAACTTACATGGTCTACATAGCGCAGACCTTTATTACAGACTAGCTGGCTTACCCGGCTCCGCCGTATCCGGACCAAACTTGGCACACATACACATCGGGCCCCGGCGGTGTCACAGTCCATTTTTCGTTATCGATCGATGTCGATTTTACCGATTTTTATCGATTTTTTTGCAGAATTCACCTACAGGGCTAGGAGTTGGCACAGGGGGGGAAGTGAGCATGGGGATTCCGAATACAATATTAGTTTCCAGAATTATCGATTACTTTTATTGATTTTATCGATTTTTTGTAAATTTTGACATGCGAGGCCGGGTTTTTGCACAGGGGGTAATCGAGCATGCGGATTACGAACACAGTATTAGTTTTCAGGATCGTCCATTACTTTTATCGATTTTATCGATTTTTTTGTAAAGTTTGACCTGAGGGGCTGGGAGTTTGCACAGGGGGGTAATCGAGCATGCAGATTACGAATACAATATTAGTTTTCAAGATCGTCCATTACTTTTATCAATTTTATCGATTTTTTGAAAATTTGAGTTAGGGGGCTGGAATTTGGCACAGGGGTGTAATCGAGCATGCTGATCACCCCCCTTGGGGATGATCAGCATGCTCGATTACCCCCCTGTGCCAACTCCCAGCCCCCTAGCTCAAACTTTGCAAAAAAATCGATAAAATCGATAAAAGTAATCGATAATCCCGAAAACCAATATTGTATTCGGAATCCCCATGCTCGATTACCCCCCTGTGCCAACTCCCAGCCCCGTAGCTCAAACTTTGCAAAAAAATCGATAAAATCGATAAAAGTAATCGATAATCCTGAAAACCAATATTGTATTCGGAATCCCCATGCTCGATTACCCCCCTGTGCCAACTCCCAGCCCCGTAGGTGAACTCAGCAAAAAAATCGATAAAAATCGATAAAATCGATATCGATCGATGACGAAAAGTAGCCTATGACACCCGCCTGGGCCCTTAGTGTATGTGTGCCAAGTTTGGTCCGGATCGGTTCAGAAATGGAATTTTCTATTCGGAACTTACGTACAGACAGACAGACATATAGACAGACAGACAGACATACAGACAAACAGACATTCAGCTTTATATATAAGATTGTTTGAAACAAAAGTATGAGAAAAACAGCAAATCTACATAATGCTACTTGCTGTTTTGATGGTACGAGACTGATTTACGTCATGATTTATCAATCATCAATATATCGGCTTCTCTTCGAAGTATGTCACACTTATTGGACACATGCGGGCAAAGTGATCATCACTGTAAAAGTCGCAAAACCTCAATCTTTGCTAAATGCCGTCAAGAAAGACCATTTGAATTGGTAAAACTGCATGCGCACAACAATAGCAGAAATTTTCAAAGTTAAGACAGATATAATGCTAGCAGTTTTGAACCAAGAATAAGAGAATGACGCTACCATTTGCAAAATCGGTATTCCTTCGCCCTTTTTATTCAAAATGATTTTGAGCTTGACATTTGCTTACCCCGTTCCCGGCCCTGGCCTGACTCTTGCTCAAATCTGATGACGCATTGAAAAAGATTATGTTTGCGCACGTCGATCGTGTGCTAATTTGTTAAGGGATATGTATATAACAGTAGCGGTCCCAAAACTTCCGTTTGGAAGGAAGGCGGAGGGACAGATTTTTTTCATATGAAGGTGCGTGGCGTCAGCCGCGCACTCGGAAAAATTTTTTCGGGTGCTTCCGCTCTTTGCGGCAAGCCATGCCCCCGAAAAAACTTTTTACAAAGCCAATTTTGATTTTTAGTAGGTTGTCAAGAAAATAATGTCGTTTTTAAGGGTTTTTTCGTGTAAAATTGATATTACTCGAGAACTAGAGCATGTCCAAGGTCGAGATTTTTATGGGTAAAGTTACGAAGGTTTGTAGTATACAAAGGCGTATGTGGGATGGGCCCAGTACTACTGGGGGCGAAGATTTTTCAATTTTTCTTGCTTTGTAAGCATGGGAAAAGTATAGCAAGTATACTTATGAACAAGCGCATGTATCCTTTACAAGCAGGAGCAAGTGAGAGGTTCGCAGGATTTTCTAGGGCGAATATCCAATTTTTGGTACCACAAGTTGCTCGCATGTTTCGGCTCTGAACTTTGCGTAAGCAACAAGTTCTGCCAATGTTCGGATGCCATCTTGTAGAGCTTCTTTGCTCCATCGTATGGTACCCCTCACATAGCTTTTTGATTTGTCTTATGGCTTTGCTATGAAAAACGACATTATTCTCTTGACAACTTAATAAAAAATTCCAAAAATTACTTCAGTTATTTACAAGTTAAACAAGTCACTTGCACATTTTTATGACCCTTATAAGCAACTTTCGCAAATTTCGGGACCATGCATCGAAATGCCCGCCAGAGAGGGGATCGCCGCTCAGAAGAAAACCTTCGCATCTTGAAGCTCCAGATATCTGGATTTCACGCTGTCTACCCACCAGTAGGTATTCATACTATTTTTCACTACATATTGAACAGAAGCGAGAAGCTGTACAAGCCGTATTTTCCAGCATTTTGTATGATCCCATGATGATCCCCGACGGCCGATCGTGTTTTCTTTAAAATCATTTTGCTCTCCTCATATTCAATGAAAACATTTTAAAGTTGTACCGAGTATCTTATCCAAGTGCTAAGCATATTGTTGATGAGAACAAATGAGTTTTTGAATAATCAAAATTCTCGATAAACCCCAACATTCGACTGTGGTTCATCGAAAGTTTCACAACTCCAAATACCACTTGTTGTCATCAGCAACATGCTTAGCACCGTAGGATTAAATAAGCTATACAATTTTAGAATGTTTTCATTGACTTTGTAAAAACAAAAAATATCAAAGAAAAGATAGTCGGCCACCGGGGACCATCAAGGGATCATACAAAAAATGGAGAATGTGTCTTGTACAGCTTCTTGCTTCTGTTCGATATGTTCATAGTGAAGGATGGTGCGAATACTTACTGATAGATAGACAGTGTGAAATCCAGATATCTAAAGGTTCGGGATACAAAGTTTTCTTTTAGCGATCCCCCCCCCGGGGGGGGGGGGTAATGCATGCGGCCCTATATCTATATGCCTTCCTCTTACTCGCATGATGTTGACTCTGGTACTCCGTGTGCGATGCTGACCATCATGAAAGAAATGTAACCAACTACTCATTCCATGAGCTTTTCCTTATGGGAGCGGCAACTTTGGGAAAAGAAATTGCTTGTGTAGAAGATTTATAGAGAATTTGATTTCGCTTAGTTACTGAAGTTATCATGGTCGGGTACTTTCCATAAAGAACATCCATTCCGTCACCCACATTTCTGAGCAATATCTCCACAAATAATTAGGTGAAATCATGACAAACTGACATTCTACGCAATTATTCCTTTTTGCCGCAGCTTTTGTTTAAAATAGACATTTTGCTCTTTTTGGGCTTCAATCCATGGTCTGCGCATTTACTTGTTATGCAAATCTACAACTTTGCTAAAGGTACAGGGCTTATCAAATTGAGTGTCGTTTGCACCAGCATCTCCATTTTCGCACTGGGCTCTGCGTCTCTTCTGCGAAACATGCTCTCCGATCGCTTCCAATCGATTGAGGCTCCGCCTTTCCCACTCTCGCCCTGGAAAAGTGCTCAGAGAGCATGTCCCGCAGAAGAGACGCAGAGTCCAGCGCGAAGATGGAGATGCTGATGCAAACGACACTCAATTTGATAAGCCCTACACAATAACCGATCCACTTTGATGGGCCAGAAGTCGCGTGGGCCCGTTTGACGTGCAGTTTTCAAAGGCCCATTTGTCGGATTGGCTTGGGCCTTTGCACAGTTTACCTACATGCTGAAAGGGTGCTAGGCCAAAATGCTTGAGTCTTGATTAGAATTCGCTTCATGAAGTTGGTAGACAGACATAAACACAGACAAACAGGCAGACGCTCAGCGCCTTACTATAAGTCATGATTTTTCATTTGCCATTTCCATCTAAAGACTTCCAACATGACATCACCCTTGTGCCGAAACCAGGCTAACTCCAGCTTTTTATACGTTTAACAACAAGTTAATATTTGAACTCCAAAAACTTATGAATACTAGATCATTCGAAAGTTTTTCGCTTTTGTAGCATTGCATGTAAACAGATACAATTTTTTTTCGAGATCCAACCTTTTTCCACCATAAAAACTTCATCGTGTTTAGCACATTTCTGTCAACACTTCATTACTGCTTTTGTGCCTTTCTATTGCGAAATAATATCCTAGGAATCAATAAAGCTTAGAAAAGTGTTTTGACTAGCTAATTCTTATTAGGCCCTATCGATTGGTAAAGGAAAATCTAAAAGGTTTGAAAAAAAAAACAAGAACCTAGGTGCACAGTCAATCCCTTTTGTGCGAGCCAACTTTCTTACATGTGGTGAGTAATTAATGATTATTGATATCAGCACTGAAGGACGGCCGCTTTCAACGTCTGCGCGCCGGCGGTGGGGGAGGCCTCTGAAAAAGACGAATAGTTCGAAACGTTAGGCCGCCACTTACTAATAAATCTACTGACCTCGGTTGGCTTACTAACTTACTCACAACATACTAACAATGCCGAATTTAAGAAGAGAGGAAACTTGGAAATTTCTTACATGTGGTTTGAAGGCATCATGGTCAAAAAAGCCTCTCTTAGTTATACGTGCAGGTCTGCTCTGTTTCAGAATTTGGACAGATATTTTATAGCCCCTGTCATACTACTCTTCTGACAGTACAATTCCTAGCGATTCATAGCATAAGACCACAGGATCACATTTTATCATCCCTTTGGATTGACTGATTGTGCATAGACATGTCAATGCTTGTTTCAAGGGATTTATCACAATGTCGCTTCTTGTGGCCGTACTTGGCTCATTTTTTGCTATAAATCAATCCAGACCAAAAAGGGATTGCTCCATCCAGTTATGAGCACGAAAGCACAGTCAACGCGCCCGCAATCCTCTAGTGCGACAATTTGTGATGTAACTACTTGCTGAAATTTTTCGGTATTGCAGCTTTCGCGAAAGTGGCTTTTAATGGGATTGTGTGACATTTTAAGGTCTACTGGTAATTTTCTATATCTGCAATAACTTTGAAGAACCTGTAGGATGCTTGCTTATATGGCAGGAACACCTTCCACAACAGTGTAAAACATTAGCTTTCAGATTCTTCAGATCTGAACATTTCTGAAGCTCTTACAGCAACCTTAAGAAGGATGTAGCCTTGGCAAATGCATTGCGCATATTGATGGCTTCCTCCTGCCTTGCATCAAAAGCTTAGAGGATGCAATAATCGAAAATCGCGCTGCCACATGTCGAATTAAAAGCCGCATTAACTTTCCTACAAAGTAATTTCTGAACTTCAGTAGGATCCCCGAAAACTAAAAAGACTTTTTCTATAGATCCCTATAAAGTAGCCCTATCAGCCCTTTGGCACTCTCTTGAGATAGGGCACCAATTTCAAAGGCGCAAAAAGCGAAAAAGCAGCAAACTGAAAGGCAGCATCCGGGCAAACTTTCGAGCCTCGAGGACCACACCCACTTCCTCACAGGCGTTTACGTGTTGATGCTGCCTTCGACAAGGATAGCATCAAGAGCACTTGTCCAGGTCCTCACAATCACATTCAGTTAATTAACTGCCCTTGTCTAGTTCGTTGTGGTTTTTCGCTATTGCGCTTTACCGAATAGCCATTCCTAGGCGGTAAGCAAGGAGAGAGGATTGCGATTCGTAATTATTGAGATTAGGATTGAACGGGCAATGTGTAGTTTGCGAAGCTGCACATATTAAGATATAAACTAGCTATGAGTGTGACACATGCAAGTATGAAAGGGAATTACGTAAGTCAGATCCTTCTCTATACGTCCTTCATTTCTTTGATACCCTAGCTGGCATGTCGGCTTTGCCCGCAGTTTAACTGGCTCAACAAAGAGATTAGCGCGGAATTCTAAAAGTTTCAACATATCTGCGTTCCAACCTTCTTCTGCTATTCTTGTAGCACAGAGCAAATACATCCTGGCCGCACCGCCTTGAGCTTTTTGATTCTCTAATGTAGCTGACCAATGGAGCTACAGGGCATGTCAAGATGTAACGTTTGAAGGGCAAGAGGAGAGAAGGACCGACAGTGACCGCAGCTGGCGAGTCTCGACTCCGGACCCCGTCGACCGTCTGCCAGCCATCCCTGCAAGCCTCGTTTCCCCTCGCACACAGATCTCTTTACTTCATACGAAAACATATGTATGCAAAGTTTGGGTTAGGTCCACACATAAAAACTTCTATGAAGAACATGCTAACTAACAACTTAGCGACACTCAGTTTTATATCTATACTTGTATGATATTTAATTTAGTTAGCCATTTTTTGTATCTTTGCCAAAAAGAATAGAAAGAGTAATAGATTTCAAACCAAATTTAGCATACATAATGTATAGGGTGGGGCTGTGTTAATGAACCATTTTGTTCGGTAGATTGCCTCTATCGGTTTATTAATTTTTTACAGTTTGCGTAGTATGCGTTGCTTAGAATGTTGAGTCAAAATGAACTGACAAAGCCAAAAATATGCCCTGGGTTTTTCTTTCTGCGCAGGTTATAAATCTGATTTGTGCAAGATGGCAAATTGTCTGCAAATTCACATTTCCGCATTTGAGTAAAGAGTAAAAATAAAGCGAAAAGTTTACGAGGCAGCGGAGCTGCTGAGTATCAGCCGAACCTGCCGCGTAGCGGCAGAGAGCGGCTGGTATGTATATAGATTAAAGAATGGAGAAGCGGCCACATTCACTAGCCGAGAATAATCGAAGGGGCATCTAATTCAGTTTAAGTTTGGGTCATCAATATTATAAAATTTGTTGAGTAAATACAGAGTGTTCTAAAAATCGTATTAAACGTTTGATTCTTGGTAACTCTCTTTTATAATGAGCTTTCGAGGCTATCCACACCACACCATAAAGGTAACTTCAGCTTAGTTTACGGTACGGAGCGAATTATCGATTGCATGAAGGCGGGGGGTGGTCTATCTCATTACATGTCTGTTGTGGGGTGAGGAATACGTGGGCGAAACAGGGCGACCGGTGTGCGTCCGAATCAAGGAGCACTTAGACGGGCTTGCGAGGGGCAGATCATCAACACCTCTAGGCGCTCACAGCAGGCTATGTCATGAAAACGCTACAGGGCTCCTAAGTTGCAGAGTCGTTTGCACCAACGGTCGCGCGACCGCGTCGCGCCTGGGCATTTTGCCGGCGCCGGCGCCATCCATCGAGGGGGCGCCATTGATGCCCGGGCGCGACGCGGTCGCGCGACCGCTGGTGCAAACGACTCTGCAATTTAGGAGCCCTGTACGTTCAATACGGCTGTCACAATGCTATCGCACGAACTCCAATAGCCCCCAAAACTCTTGGATTGCATCGCGAAATCCAAAAATTAATAGGAAGGAAGAATGCGTTGCCCTTACAAACGAGTTGGCACCGTTCCAGGCCCTTTGTGGGTTTTGGCCTATTAGGTCGAGGTCGAATGAAGAAGGGGAGTGATTTGAATGTATCTATATCATAGCAGCGGCGCTCCACCGTGGGTGGTCGCCTACTCTTAACTGCAAGGCTATACGGTAAGCGCTAACTGTTCCGCGTCTCTCGTTTGTTTCTGGCTCTGTCGGCTATTGGGTTGTACCGAAGTGGTGGATATAGAGCATTTGAAAGGATAGATTACAAATTCATCGTCCTTACAGGCTCTGAAGAAGGCGGAGACGCCGAAACATAAGCCTAATAAAGCTGTGTATCAATCTTGGCCTCAGCTGAAACAACACTGCTACGATTTATCAAGACATGCCAGGATTCATTGACGGTCGGACCTGGAATTTGAATTATCGATTGCTTTTCAATGCGTGAACTACCTTAGAAACTTCCAGCATACAGCGTCATTATGAATAAGCCGTCGTTATATTATAGAGGGAATTAAAATAGCTCTGAAATTGTACCGAAGTTTTTACGCATGCTGATTCTAATGCAAACTTTTTACTGCTTTTATAAGATTCCGTTATTGCATTTTCAGAAACACTGAAAAGACCCAATTATGGTATACTCGGCATAATTTATGAAAGAGGCATTCATGTTAAGTCATATTTAAACTCAGCGAGTTTGTTTGCATAGTGAAAGTATTCAAGTTGCTTGGTCTGCTTTCCAGAGCAATTTACTCTCTATGGCTCAACTTTCTCCCCTCCTCTCTCAATGTTCCCAATGTTATCTGTAGTGGTAAGAGTGATCAGCGGTTACTCATTGCAGATTTAAGGTGGAGCCAGCTCTAAGATGTTGGGTGTTTTTTCATTACTCGAACTCATTTTTCAAGAAAAAAAATTATTTTGTTCCTTGTTTCATATCCAGGGCGGTTCCCTCAGGAAGAAGTGTCAATTATTAGCACATGTAAAAAATGAATAGCACATCATTCACGTGTTTGACAGGTCTTGAGAAGAGTTCCGTTTCGTATTACCTACTAATGTACATGAATTCATGCTGATTTCGATTAATATTTACCTCCTTTTGTACTACAATTTTAAAGTGAGCCTTAGCACCACAATGATATCATCCTATTTTTGAACAGATGAGATTTGTCCAAAGCAGAAAAGACCGCTCGGATTCCAAACAAATATGGAAAAATATGTGTTTAGATTATGGAAGCCATCAAGATGTTTTAACGAACGTTTTGGCTGTTATGCTACGTGAAAAAAGCTATATAGCTTTGGTGTCCTTTTATATGTTTTCTTACCTCATAGAAAGTTTAGAGACGTCTTTGAGTCAAAACGTGTACATTTTTATTTGCACGTGCCAGGTAGAATCTCATAAAAAATATTTTGAAGAGTTTTCTCTGATCAAAGCCCTTTTCTACTGAGAAGCCTTCCAGTTAGTCCCGGATAACGAATGTAAACCTGTGCTTAAATGGCCGCAAAAGCTCTCTATGCACCGAAAAATTATCAAAAATCAAACGTTCGATATTTCTTTTAGACATCCTGTGTATATCAGCGACTACATATAAATTAGCACAAACATTTATTTTTATCGCACAAATAATGCTCGATGTCTGCTAGCAAATTCGGAAGAATTTCATTGTTAATTTTTTTAAACGAATCACCCCTGATATTGAAAAATACCTCATTTTTACCTATATATGAAGCTTAATGTGTTCAGCAAACTTAATCAAAATTGTGAAGATTTTCACTGACTTAATCGATATGAACTGGTCTTCTGAGATATGATGCTATAGCATAACAAGTTTTTCTTTTCTGTGCAAAGTTATGTATCTCAATTTGTGCAGGTCTACGAGACGAGTTTTTACCAGAGCTCGGCACGAGGTGGCTAGATGAAAATGCAAAAAACGAAGTCCCTGTCGACAACATCGACTACCAAGTGATAATTATTGTAAATAGTATATGCAATATCCTTTTGACCATGTCATATTTGTTTGATGAATCATCTCGAATTGTACAGTTTTCTCGCTTCAAGTTTTGTTTTGCATTTCTCTCATTTCAAGTTTCGTTTCGTAACGCTTATCAGCTCACTTATATTTACTTTCCCTTGAAGGATATTTTGAGATCTTAGTTTTATCAGATCTGTGGATGTATAAAAAGAGCCCATCTCGCCGTATGAGCATGCTTGGTTCCTACGCAAGTTTTCCATCCCTTCAAGTTCGAGTGCAAGTTCGCTGGACGTCCCTCAAGTCCTACTTATTCTCAAGTTCGCTAGGAGATCATCCAGTTGAGCATATTCTCAAGTTTTGCACTCCCGACCATACGGCGTGTGAGTGAATCTGTATATACCTGTACATATTTGGAGATTGGGAATAAACGTATTTGGAGCTTCGACTTCAACTCCTTTATTATAGTCCCGCGTGGCACTTCAAGTTTAACAAGGCTTACTGAAGAAACCACAAAACCCAATTTCTCCACATGGTGCATCGAGCAAACGAAGAACCCAGGTCAGTCTAACGATTTCACAGCACTGACGATTCCGGTAAACTCTGAGAAAAATTCTCTTGATACACTAGCGCACAAACCTTGGTTGCAGATTTTGAACCAACTTATATTTTTTTGGCGGCGAGCTTCCAAAGTTTCATAAGCATAGCACCAAGCAAAATGGCGATGCGATTGGGTACGTCCAAGCGACTACTAACGCGCTACACAAAGAAGTTAGAAGCCATTATCAACCATCTTAAAGGCGAGGAGTTGGAAACGCTTACCGCTACTCCACAAGAAGGCGAAGTACTCAGGAATAACTTGCGCCAACTCAACGAAGGGATAGGAGCAATAAACGCATCAACGGCTAAGATAGAGCAGCTTCTGCGAGAATACGCCACGGATATTTCAAGCTTGGAAGACGTGAGCCCAGAAGAAAAAAGTAGCTTCGAGGAATACTCCGCAAAAGCGGAGGAGGTCCTTGCAACAGCATTCGACTATGGGGTGCTGCTGCAATCTCGAAGGCAAGCATACAGCTCCTGCGCAACACATCCAGCAAGCAGCGTGACGTATCCTCCTGCAGAAGAAACGACGGCTCAAGCACAAGGTTACAGGCAAGGGAAAGAGCTTCCACCTTTGCCAATACCAATATTTCGAGGAAATATATGGGAATGGGACAATTTTTGGGAACTCTTCAACACCAATGTCCACTCGCAGCAGATCCCCGACCTCTACAAATTCAATTACCTGAAGAATGCACTTCGCGGCGAAGCTTACCAAGCAATCGAAAAGTTTCAAGTGACTCCAGAAAACTACTCGAAAGCAGTCAAGTTCCTCCAGCACAAGTATGGAAACACGCAGGAGTTGATTGCCCGGTTGCTTCATAAGCTTGAAAAAGCATCGCTGAAATCACCTTCAATAAAGGACCAACGTTCTCTCTTTGAAGAACTGCAAGTGGTAATTGCCCAGCTAGCTCACAAAGGAGAACAAGTGGATAGCCAGTGGTGCATCAGAAAAATTCTCTCCAAGTTTCCAGCGTCTGTTCAGAGAAAAGTGGTACTGAAAAGAAGCACTTCCCTGGCGGAAGACTCATTTTCTATGAACAAACTGTTGGAGTTCTTGGAGGAAACAATTTCAAACGAAGAAATGGTGATGCTCTATATGGAAAGAATCGGGAAAGAACAGAGCATCAAACCACCCTTCGTCAAAAAGGATCTCCCAATGCGGCCAAACAGGCGCATGTATTGTGGGGAAGACCATAAAGCTATGGATTGCAACAGGTATAAAAATCCACAAGAAAGATTGAAATACCTGAGAGAGCACGGGCTTTGTCTCATCTGTGCGTCAGCACAACACCAAACTTCACAATGCAAAAAGCGTTATTGCTTCAAGTGTCAGGGCGCACATCATACATCGTGCTGTTTCAAGCTGATTAACAGCACAACAAGTCAACAAGGCAAGGAACTGAATAAGAAGCGGTTGAAAGAAGATCCGAAAAGGAGCTAAACCTCAACGGGTGAACCATGTGGGTTGTGAAGATGCGGAAACAAAAGAGACCGCTATACTTCAAGTTAACTCAGTACCCCGAATTTCGGAAGAAACTTTTTTTTCCTATAGGGGAGTTGACAATCCTCGATCCTAAAAGCAAATCCTTGCGAAAAATTGCGGTGCTACTGGATACAGGAGCAGAAATCTCATTCATAGATGGAGCACTGGCTCAGGATTTGCAACTTCCAGCGGTAGGAAGGACAAAGCTTCATCTACACCTTTGGTTCGAATGAGGTGTCTGTGAAAGATTGCCGGAAAGTGGTGCTAAACGTTTGGGATGCAGAGGGGCAGCAGTGTTCATTGAACCTGCTTACCCATGACATCCTCACGAAAGCGTTCACGTCTCCGGAACTCCAGGATATAGACATCCAATTTATTAAACAACAAGGCTTACAGATCAATCAGTCTAAACGATCCGTAAAGCCACAGATTCTCCTTGGTGCTGACCAGCTTTGGTCATTCGTACGAACTGATATAAGCCACATTCGCCTTCCTTCGGGACTCTACCTTCTATCCACCAGAATGGGATACCTTCTCACGGAGCAGGCTGAAAAAACATCAGATAAAAGATCAGAAGATGAAAAGGACAGGTGGAATGGCTACTGGAGCCTACAAGCTCAGGTCAACAGTAGAAGCGGTGGTAGAGGAGAAAGAAAATGAACAAGAACTTTGGGAAAGTTTCTGGAAAATGGATGCTGCCGGAACAGAAGAATTTGGAAGGGCTGAAAAAGAACAACAGGCGATCGTTGACCAGCAAGTGTGGGAGAACTTCAAAAGGACAGTGGAAAAGCGGCAAGACGGTTACTATGTGCGACTGCCATGGAAAGACCTTCAGGTAGAGTTACCAGATAACAAGGCCATCGCACATAGAAGACTGACAAGTTTATGGAATTCGCTGCAGAAAGACGAAAAACTACTGGACCAATATAATGAAGTTTTCCAAGAGCAGCTTCGTCTGAATATATTGGAGGAGGTAAATGAAAAATCACTACCTGGTACACGAATTCATTATATTCCGCACCAGGCGGTGATAACACCACACAAGTCAACGACGAAGCTACGCATCGTTTACGATGCATCGGCCCATTACAGGGGATCTCCTTCACTGAATGATGTCTTACATCGAGGGCCGGTAATTTTACCGCTCCTATACGGAATTCTCCTGAGATTCCGAGTAGGACACATCGCATTGATATCGGATGTGGAAAAGGCATTTCTTCAAGTGCGACTTCACGAAGAAGATCGCGATGCCACTAGGTGCCTTTGGTTGAGGAACCACAAACAAGCACCTAGCCCAAGTAATATCCGAATTCTGCGATTCACTCGAGTTACTTTTGGACTCATCTCCTTTCCTCTTGGCAGCAACGACACATTACCATCTCGATCAATACAAAAACAGCAAGTTAGTGAAGGAAATGAAAGAAAACTTGTACGTGGACAATCTCATTTTATCCACAGATCAAAAGGAAGAGGCGGTCGAGTTGTACCGCACCACTAAAAGGATGTTCCAAGATCTTAACATGAACCTCCGGGAGTTCGTTTCTAACAATAAGGAAACAATGCAAGTAATAGCCCTCGAAGACAAGTCCTTGGAACTATCATCAAAAGTGCTAGGGATAAAATGGAATTCAATTGAAGACGCACTAGAGATCAGATGTCGGATGAAAAACAGCACTAACACTACAAAACGTAGTGTTGCAAGTACCATAGCCTCCGTCTATGACCCAATGGGTTATATGACACCCTTGCTCCACAGAGCCAAGGTCTTTCTTCGCTCCTTATGGCAGCAAAATTTTGACTGGGATGTTATTTTGCCCGAAAAACTTGCGCAAGACTGAGAACAAATCATCAGAGAAGCCGACGGATTTGAAAAATCAATTCCTCGATGTTTATGCTCAAAAGAGACAGAGCATGACATAATCGCTTTCGCTGATGCAAGCTCAGAAGCAATCGCTGCATGTGTCTACTTGCGCTCTAAAGATCAAGCAAACTTGCTTTTGCAAAAGGCAAGTTACCGTCTCTCAAGTCCACGGTTACGATGCCGAAGATGGAACTCAATGCAGTTACTCTGGCCATGCGAATTGCAAATGCAGCGATCACGCAACTACAATCCGTCGTCAAAGTAGAGCAAACAGTAGTGCTGTCAGACTCCGAAATCGCTCTCCAGTGGATCAAATCGAAACCGCAGAAAGAAGTAGGAAAGATGATAACCAGCAGACTCAATGAAATTGAGAAGATCGTGAAGAACATAAAGGAAATGGGGTGTCAAGTATGGTTTGCTCATGTATCCTCATCTGAAAACCCGGCAGACTGTGCCACTCAAGGTCTATGCAAAGCAGAGCTGCATAGTCACTTTTGGTGGACCGGGCCTAAATTTCTGCGCGAACATCCAAAAGAATGGAAAGGCACTACTCTATTCCAACAGAAAACATCGGGTGAAGATGAGAACGAAGTAACGGTAGCAGCAAATGTACAGGTCCAACACTCAACCACTCCAATTCCTCTTGGCCGGTTGAAGAAGCATCCGCTAGGAACAATAAAGCGCATTGAAGCATATGTGCTAAGATACGTCAGAATTTTGGTAACAAGGGTAAACAAGAAAAGAACCCTTCTAATAGTCTTATCAAGTTGGCTGAAACCGGACATGGTGTACGATGGGATAGAATTGAATGGCGCGGAAATTGCTGTAGCCGCCAAAGCGGTAATCAGACAGCACCAGATACTGATCACTCAAGAAATGAGGCGATCAATGCGTCACCTGAATATCAAGAAAGACGAAGAAGGCCTCCTTCGCTGTTATGGAAGACTGGGTAGAAGCAAGATGAATCAAAGTGCAAAACGGCCACTGATTATCCTGCAAAACACGTGGCTAGCCGAAACCATAATAAGGAAAAGCCATAACAAAGGCCATCCAAGTATCAGCCATACCATGTCTCTTGTAAGACAAGATTATTGGATACCAAAACTCCGAGCTCAAGTAACTAGAATTATCCGTCGATGTGTTCCTTGTCAAAAATTCAACAACTTACCATTCAAGTATCCAGAGCAAAGTGACCTTCCGAAAGAGCGAGTACAACGAGCAAGGCCTTTCGAACATGTCGGACTGGTTTACTTCGGGCCAATAAATGTTGCTCTTTCAGACGGAAGCAAGGGAAAATGCTACGGATGCATAATCACATGCATGGTGACTAGGCTCCTTCATTTGGATATAGCCCAGGATCTGTCAACCAAAGCATTTTTGTTACTGCTCCGCCGATTCTTCGGACGCCGAGGAGTTCCTCGGACAATAACATCGGACAATGCCCCGACTTTCCTTCTCGGAGAAACTATACTGAGGGAAAGTTATGAAGCGGCCAAAAATGATCCAAGTGTACTGAGAGAACTGAGCGACAGAGAGATCGTTTGGAAACATATCACACCGTATGCTTCATGGCAAGGAGGCTTTTACGAACGCTTGATCAAGTCAGTAAAGCTCTCTTTGCACAAAACGCTCGGAAATCAGACACTGGCAATCGACGAACTGATAACGGTGGTTGTGGAGATAGAAGCCTTGCTCAACACAAGACCCCTCTTGTACATGGAAGCGGACAATTTGAATGAAGTCGCCCTACGACCGATAGACTTTATACAGAACGAAATACAGATGAAATACCCTGTGGATCTTTCTAGAGAGGAAGAAGAAGATCCAAGTTATGTATCAAGTGAAGAGCTAGTGTTGCTACGAACAAAGAGGCAAACAATAGAAGCTCTACAATCTTCCTGCAAAGCTGTAGAAAAATTTTGGCAAGTATGGCAGACCCATTACCTAACATCATTACGAGAAAAGCATCGGAGAGACGTAGGACAAAGACTGGATCCTCATACGAACCACGGAATGAGGATTTAGTACTGATCGCAGACCCAGTGCAACCACGTCAAGCCTGGAAACTTGGACGAATCATCGAACTGGTCAAAAACCAGTGTGGAGTCATAAGGGAGGCAGGTGTCATGCTACCCTCACGCCATAAAATTCGCAGGCCAGTCAACCTTCTCGTACCACTGGAACTAGAAGAGTACCAGTCTGAAAACACAAAGGAAACAGATGCAGGTGGTAGTGAAATCACACCTACTACGAAGGAAACAACTACGCATCCGTACAACCTTCGTCCAAATCGTAAGAAAAACTATGCCGAGAACATCTTGAACACTGCAGTATTACTTGTCACAATGTTGGGACTGCTAATCACAAATGACGGAGTGAGGGGACAAAAAGTACCAGACCAAGCAACAAAGATCACCAGATTCATAAAATGCATTCCGGGTGGAGTACAACTCATTTCCGAAGTACAAGTGCCTTATCAAGTATGCGCTGAGGACTTTTGTAAGACATTTGACTCGCCACACTACAACGAAACAGTAAGGTTCCCACCTAGTATAGTGCTGCATGAGCACAAGGTGCAATGGAAACTCAGCATCAATAACGCTATAGACATAATGGAAGCAATGTGCCCATCAGCACCATTTTGCGAATCGGTGGATTGTCTCTTCTGTGCCTCACTCATCTTCAATCCAGAATGCTGGCCGGTTGGAGCGATAATAGCGCTTACGGTGCTTCTATACTTGATAGCAACAGGTTGCTACGCTCTACTGTACGTTCCTCTAGTAGTAGGCAAACCGGTACGACTGCTGATATATAGCATCTACCTACTATTGCGTCATCTCATCAAGTGCTGCAGAAGGACACAAGACCAACCAAGGCAGGATAGAAGAAGAAGAAGAAAATCGATCGAACTGACCAGTTTGTTGGCCATTTTTACGATGATGAGTATGCACGTAGGGGTTGTGCACGGATGCCAGATGGTGAACATATTCAGCCACACATCCACCTTGTGCACAAATGATGACAAAGGCCAAATCTGTAAAGTGCAAGTTTCTGAAGTGCTCAAGTTGAACCCGTTCAAAAGGGAAGCCTGTTTCAAGTTAATGCACAATGAAACAACAATCCACCAGATAAGGGCCTCTTGGAAGAACTTACTTCTCACTTGCGAAAAGGTCACGGACTATTTCACTCGCGACACAAGTTATGAGATCATAGACAGTAAGCGTTGTCCGCATGTAGGGTCGTGTGTCGGAAGCAAATGCGCCCAAATGAACAGTACCAGTCTCATACCCGAACTCGCTGTGGGGAACGGGTATCCAGGAAACACGTACTGCGTTGAATCCTGTGGCGGCCCGGGGTGTGACTGTTTTTACTGGAGCTCCGGATGCCTCTTCTATCGGATTTACTTGAAACCTGTCTCTTCGACAGTGTTCGAGGTTTTTCACTGTAATCGATGGGCACAGACAGTGGCCACTGATTTCACCCATTTCGACGCCAAAAGTGGGAAAACAAACGAGTTCACAGCTCTAATGCCCCCTAACGTACCAGTCCAATGGGAAAGCTTTTCTCTCACACTCAGCTCTGTGAGTATGGCTCCAATACCTCTGCTCCAGTCTTCATTCATATCGAATGGCAATAACACAGCTCTCTGGGATAATCAATTAAAGCCCGCTCTACGCTGTCCCACAAGTAAAGCGGCAAGAACACTACGGTGTGAAATATTTGAGCAGTGTACGTGTAATCCCGCCGAAACGAAGGCCAATTGCAATTGCCTGAATGCGCCGATACTGAAGCAGTTCGAGGACTTGCAACGACGAATGCCCGTAATTTTACCATCAATAACATTTGAGGAATCAATCCATGGCGTCAAGGCAACCGTTAAGAACATGCTTTCGACAGAAATAATCGTAACCCTACAAGAAGATCTACGCACTAACCTCGTCGTAGACAACGACATCTGTACGGTGGAGAACACACAATTGATAGGATGCTATAATTGCGAAAAGGGAGCCTACGCAAAAATCAAGTGTTTCGCCTCTAGGTCAAGCAAAGCAGAGATCATATGTGAAGGAACAAGTTTCACGGCTCCGTGCGGCAAACAGGGAATTGAGTCAGTCATGAGAATTAGTCCTACTCAAGCGATGGTCCGCATGAAGTGTTCGGTCTCATGCGGAGAGGTGGTTACCACGTTTGAAGTCGGAGGAATCCTCAAATATACAGCAACTTTCGAAACAATGCTGTACAAGTGGCTTACGAGCAACAGCAAAAGCGCTCCAGCGGAAATTCAGTGGCCCGACTTCTATCATCTATTTGACGTATTCAGCCAATGGTATAAAACGGTACTCATAGCAGGAATCACACTCATCGCTATGTTAGGAATTACCTATGCGCTAATTTCGACTTGCGGACTCAGATGCGTCGTCATTCTAGCAAAGCTGATGACCAAACCGATACGAATATTCTACAAACTAGCGTGGAGGTTATGCTTTGCTATCATGCGCAGTCTTATGACAAAGTCTAGAAGCAAAAATGCAACAAAACTAAAACTCTGAGAACTGGAAACGAAAAAAAAAGAAAAGGAAAAAAAGAAAAAGAAAAAAAAGCAAAAAAAGAAGGAGTTTTAGTAGTCAACTGGCCTTTTATTCTCGAATATACTCATTATCCTGTTACAGACTCAGCGCTGCTGAACTGGAGGGAGAAACAACATTCCTAAAGGCAATCATGAGAGTGGCAAGCTCACAAGCAGAATTCCTCGAAACTGCTCTCGAAGCAATCCTAAATTCGCTGCACAATCAAGTCAAGGTAGCAACAACCCAACGAACACAGTGGACGTCTCTAATGGCCGAAGGAAACTTCGTACAAGCAACCATCAAGGAACAGATCATGCTAACCAACAGATGCTTACGAAGCGCAATGATGACCAAAGAAAAGGTATTACGCCTTGGGACATGGTACATTCTTACGGACAGAATCTACGATCGTCAAGTGCAAGCTGGGCTAATACCGCGGGGAAGAAAATTCCAATGGCTTGAAAAAGGACGCAAACAAGAACATGATGTCCAAGCCGAATCAGTACTCAAATTGGTGGAAAGTCTCATGAGCTTCACCAAAACGACTATAAACGGCATGGAGGATCATTTAAATAAAGTGGAAAATCAAATCAACGCAAGCAAGGAGAAGGATCTTGTTGCCCAGTGCGTACAGCTGAAGGAACAACTCCAAAAACTTAATTTAAACTGGGCGGAGCAAGTCCAACGCCTTCAACAAGAAAATGAAGCAAGTCAAGAACAGATCCGGCTTTTGAAAGAAAATATTCAAGAGCAAGAGGAGACCCGAAAAGATAACTCCAATCAAGTAATGGAAACAACAAATGCTGATGAGAACGCTAGCAACCAGGCAGAAAGTGTAAACCAAAGAAGTGAGGAGAAATTGGAGAGCAGTGAACTACGAATTTCTGCAACAAATGATGATGAGAACGCTAGCAACCAAGCAGAAAGTATGGATCAAAGAAGTGAGGAAAAATCGGAAAGCAGTGAACTACAAATTGCAACAAATGATGATGAGGAAGCCAGCAATCAAGCAGAAAGTGTTGACCAGAGAAGTGAGGAAAAATCGGAAAACAGTGAATTGAAATTAGCACTCTCCGACATCGAAAAGTTGAAAGAGCAAATTTCCAACCTACAGGACCAGCTCCAAGTCAACCAAGCAGCTACGGCGCCTCTTCTAAACAATGTCAGCGACCTCATCGACAAGAATGAAAGGAAAAAGAAGAAACTGTCGGAATTGAGGCAAGAATTGAAGTCCGAAAAATCGCGCATGGAGGAGTTGACGCTGAAGCAGCGCCAACATCAACACGAAATCGATCAATTGGAGCGCGAGATCGAGAGACAGAGGCAAGACAAAGAAAGGCTGCCCGAGGAAAATGAACGGTTCAAAAGGGATCTGCAACAAACAAGCAGACCAAGAGAGAAACGCTCGCATGATGAAGAAAAACGCTTGCACGAGGAAAGGAGCATTGAGAAGGGACGCACGTCTCCTCTCCCCGATCGGTATCGCACGTCGCCTCCCCCTGAGCAGTATCAAGGACCCTCGGCCAAAACCCGGAAAGTTCACAGACCAGAAAGTTGGGAGACAAGGCTCGAACACGAAATAATCGAGATGGAAAGAACTTTTCAAGAATATCCTTGTCGGAAAATAAGAGAAATGAACCGTGGGGTGAAAGGAGTTCAATGTGCTTTCTGCGATAAAGTCAGCGAACACTTCTCAGACTCTTGCCCACATTACGTCAATGGAGACAGGAGACTGGAGCTAATCAGCCAGAAAGGACTTTGTCGATTCTGTCTTGAAGACTGTCCTCCCGACAAGGAATGCGCTTACGCCGCGAGGGAGTGTTGGTACTGCAAGAGACTGAAAGGAACCATTTTCGAGGATCTCCTTCCAAGAGATGTTGGACATCATCGAGCGCTGTGCAATGTTCCGGACCTGAGACCACTGGTCAAGCAAAAAATCCTCGATGCCAAGCAAGCACTGAACAATTATCGCAGGCTACAGTGACGGCGTGGGGAGCGTCGACAACATCGACTACCAAGTGATAATTATTGTAAATAGTATATGCAATATCCTTTTGACCATGTCATATTTGTTTGATGAATCATCTCGAGTTGTACAGTTTTCTCGCTTCAAGTTTTGTTTTGCATTTCTTTCATTTCAAGTTTTGTTTCGTAACGCTTATCAGCTCACTTATATTTACTTTCCCTTGAAGGATATTTTGAGATCTTAGTTTTATCAGATCTGTGGATGTATAAAAAGAGCCCATATCGCCGTATGAGCATGCTTGGTTCCTACGCAAGTCTTCCATCCCTTCAAGTTCGAGTGCAAGTTCGCTGGACGTCCCTCAAGTCCTACTTATTCTCAAGTTCGCTAGGAGATCATCCAGTTGAGCATATTCTCCAGTTTTGCACTCCCGACCATACGGCGTGTGAGTGAATCTGTATATACCTGTACATATTTGGAGATTGGGAATAAACGTATTTGGAGCTTCGACTTCAACTCCTACATTATAGTCCCGCGTGGCACTTCAAGTTTAACAAGGCTTACTGAAGAAACCACAAAACCCAATTTCTCCACAGTCCCCCTTGACTTTTGGGTATCTCTACGAAGTCCCCTTTGAACCCCACCATATTCCCTAAAAATCCTCCAAAAAACGAAACGTCGACTACTTTACGTTGAATATCGCATCTTGAATCCTTCGCATCTCAAATCCGCACTTCCTTCAGCGATATGGCTTTGCAGGAATGTAGATACAGTCGTCCTCATTACAGCAGACGTTTGGTAGACGAATTCTGTATTTCTGGAGCAAGCCGCCGCAGCGAATGATACTCTCTGCAAAGTCGTGCTCTACCGCAAGCAACCTCTCCAATGTGAATTCAAAATCTTCCTTCAAAAGCTTACCAAAATGAGGACGATCATGGTGAAAATAAAGATTTTGATGCATATCTTTCGTTTTAATCTAATACGGTAGATATTGTTTTGAATACGGTAAAGCTGTTCACTTTCAACGTACAACGTTGAGCGGCACGGCGCTGGATCGATGCTGAAACGGTGCTGGCACGCCGCTAACTTGGAACGCATCTTTAGCTGACGCTATTTATATTTTGCACATACAAACAGTGGCGGATCAATTAATCAATAAAACAGTGGTATAATAGAAGCGATCAGATTCATTTCGTTAACATTGAAGCAGCATTTGAGATCGAGTAACAAACGTTAACAAAAGTTTATTATGAACTGCAATTTCTTAAATTTGCTCTACGGCAATGATCTTCATTAAATTCTCGAAGATATTTTGCTCCATTAATGACTAAAATACTTCGTATCAAGTTTCATAAATTAAAGTTAGAGCACTGATTTACTGCAAGACTAGGTAAAAATTTAAGAAAGGTAAGAATGGGTCTAGATAAGAATTCCAGCTACTTAAATACAAGTGTGTATGGTGGCAAAACATTGCAATCATTCAAAGTCGTCATAACTCACAGTGAAATGCCTTGCTCTAATTATGTCATCGGGGCTCGCAACCATCTTAAGCACTCTTTCACGTCTCTCTCGTTTTTCGTCATAATATTTCTCATTGGCGATAACATATATCAACCTTATCGATCTCTTGCGTAGCTGAAATACATAGGAACTAAGTTTTGAAATTTTATATGCACAATAGTAAGTCTAATACGTTGACAAACATGTGCTACTGATTGTTTGTAACTAAAAACTGACAAGAGAAATACTTTTGATGGCGTTGAACGTTTGTCAGAGATGCATATCGGCTAAAGCACTTTAAATGCTGATTTCGAAGCACTCTGTTTCTGCGGAACGCTCTTCTAAAAGCAGTTATCAAAGCCTAACAATCCCGCTTTCGGGTGCTCCTTAAACAGTTTCCCACCAGACTGAGGGTACCTGGCTCTGATGATAATCTAATAGTAGAACCCTAACTAAGCGACGACAGAAGTTTGCAGCGCGAAAGGGGTCTACGAAGTCTACAAATCACCCCCCAAGTGGCCCGAATCTTACTTTAGGCTCGGGCGAGAATAAAAAGCATGCAAGGTAGAGACGCAGAGTCGCTGCGGGACCCTGCGCTCATAACTATGTGCGCTATACGTATTCTGGCCCATCAAATCGATATTGCGGTGTGTGCGGCGTCCGAGTCTACCGTAAGATTTGGACCATTTTCGGAGCTGATTTCAGGCTTGGTAGACCCCCTTTTTCGCTCCGAACTTCAGTCATCGCTTAGGTAGGGGGTCTACTTTACCTCGCCATAAAATCTCAGCACCCATCTTTTTGCGGGGATGCTGCCTTTAAGTTCGAGGACGCTGCTATGTATATCTATAAAGTCATGACGACGATTTTACTGCGGACTTTGCGCCCACAGAGGCATAAAACGCTCATACAAGAAGGCATCACCTCAGCGTTCAGTTTAGCAACTTCCAGTGTCTAAATATTATCATACGTAAACAAAAAACCAATCGACTAAAGATGAAAACCAAGAAAATGCGATTTCCGTAAGTGACGTCGTGTCGCGCGCGGTCGCGCCATCTCCCGACTTTTCAAATGCCCTATACGTGGGTGGTGTAGTGGTTAGCGTGGCCGAAGTATAGACGAGAGGTTATTGATTTGAATCCGGTAAAGAGAAACCTTTTTGCACTTTGAGTGAGACTTATATACGCACCTGAACCCGTTTGCAGACACTTAGTTTTTGACATAATTGATTTGAACTAAGAAAAATTTTATGCACAGCTGCATGCGATAAGAGCCTCACCACTGGTTTCGAACCCTTGTCCTCTCGCCTCTAATGCAAGCTCGCTAACCCTACACCACTGCACCACTAATCTACATGGCAGCGTCCTGAAACTTGGAAAAACCCGAAAGGGTTCAGTCCTTCACAGCTCCTTCCAAAAAGAGTTCCGCGGAAATGGTATGCAAATTTAGAATCAGCGGGATATGCTTGCAGGCAGTGTCCGGGCAAGACGGGGTTTTGGGATTTCAGTGCCATTCGAGGATGGCCCCCTCAGATACAACATCGCGCAAGTGCAATATCATAACGCCCGACCTAAAGCAAGAAAAACAACCAAAAAGTGGGGAAACTTACGCCTTGGGGCGGGATCCTCCGAGATGTCCGAGATCCTGCTATGCGGCAGAGTACGCATGCCGCAACACTTGAAACTGCAGGGTCCCACAGCGCCTCTGCGTCCCTGGCGAGGACTGTCGAATTTCAAATTGTAAGGCTTTGGAAAACGCATGTTCTCGCTATATTTGCGCCTTATAATGCGGATTTTCGGATTCAGCGTTGTGGATAACCTCCGGTAAGTGGGTCTTCTAATAATCGAGTTTTTGCCCGGACACTGCCTTCAAGCGGATATGCATCTCGTATCAAACAGCCACGGCTATTAAGTCTTCCCTCGTAAAACGAATCATGACAAATTTGTGAACAAGCGGCACCGTTTTAAATAATGAAATATATTCTGGAAAGCTGTATGGTGAGGCTATCATGAAGTTATTGTAGTTATGCGATATAGGTCAAAACCACCAATTTCAAGCATGCTGATCAAATACCTTTGCTTCTCGTTGCATTAACGCCTTGTCATTTTTCTTCTATTTTGGCCAATTTGAATCCCAAAGGAGTTTCCTCATGATTAGCGCTTCGGATAAACCCCAGCACAAACTACAGATATGTGATCCTGATACCCTACTTTAGGCCTACCGCAACTCCGCAAGAAGGTCCCAGAACGCAAGAAGAATATGATATTTGTGTCAGAATGTTGAATAGTGCCTTTAAAACGCGATTTTGACCCCCGTCCCCTACCGTGTCAAAGTGCAGGGCATGATCTCGTTACCAGCATGCGGACAGCCCCCCCCCCCCATGGACCAAACTCCCATATTGATTCCTTCTATCAAATAGTCATCGTAACTCGAGGAAATGGAGCAACGGCAAGAAGCCAATATGATATTTGGCACCAGGGGTAGAATACCTCCCCCCCCCCTCCAGAACAAATTTGGTCGAGCAGCTTTGAGATTTTAGGACCCGAATACGGAAATAGCGTTTTAACTTTGCGTTTTCAAGAGTGTCAAACTGGTTCTTTTGCTGCGAAAGCGTTAGGTTTCATGGAAGCGAGAAAGCTTCGTCAAATACTAGAGTATACCACATCTACTGATGAGATCTACGGTCGGTCAAATTGGTTTTCCCCTGATACAATATGCTTGCGGTGCTATGAAAATACGGTAATTTCATCTGGACAAATAGCTACGCCTATAATGCCGGCCATTTGCGAGCGCAAAACGCCGGCATTACTGTCGCCGCCCTTTGCTCAAGCACAAATTTCGCATTTTGTCGTCTTAAGCATACTATTGTAAGCGAAAGTCTATGCAGTCGTATCCTCAAAACGAACGATCACCTGACATACTGAAAACCTTTGCGCAAACTTGGATTACCACCTGCGGTAGACTTTGTTAGTAGACGTACGAGAAGTTGAAACAACGTCCAGGCAAATCTCGACATGTGGAGATTTCACGTCGACAGTATTTTTGGGACTCTAGCTAGACATGTCCAAACGGCAGCTCAGATGGTGTCCTAGCGGCTGAAATAATCGCCTCCAAACTGGACCACAGGATCGTATTTCGCATGGATTCGTGGGGCGACACATTAATTCCGCGTGAGTCCTCGCGCGAAAGCATGCAAACAATGGAAATTGTCCGGTAATACGAAAAATTAATGTGGAATCGTTAGTTAGGTTTTCAAGTTTGTGCAACTGCATAAACTTGAAAACCTAACTAACGATTCCACATTAATTTGGTACTTTGTGACCAAACATCATGAATAATGCATCTGGACGATCGAATCCAAAATCGATCGGGCCACTTTCGCGCTTGCCGCGCTGTCTGTATTATTCTGACCAAGTTGGGGATTGTGTTAGAGGCTAAAAACGCTATCGTCATTCCTCTAAATCCTATTTTTGCAAGTTTACGCTCGGTACACGGAAGAGGAAGAATTTTTGAGATAGAATTGGTTTCGAAAAACGACATTCATTCCGCGTTTATGGTTATGCGATAGGTCAAATAAATCCACTATTTTGTCTCTTTAAATTCAGAAAATCAGATTATTCATTCATCAAATGTACTGCTGGAACAAATACTCCTTGTTATGGCATCTCCACATGCCTTACAAACATTAATCATTCCTCACTGACTTTTTTGACAGATGGAGAAGTACGATTTTGTACGGAATATACTGTTGATTCGATTTTTTCACTACCTTCTGATCATTTTTTTACCCTTCATTTCTTTCATTCAGGTTAATTGGTACGGGGTGCGGCAAAAGTCTGGGAGCCTAATACTTTTTCGTACAAAACAAGAAGGGAAGTCCCTAGAAACGAAAAATTTGGCGCACACATAATCCGAACCATTGCAGATACAGCCCAGTTTTTGAATTGCAAAACTGCCTCTTTTGGCTTCCACGCAGCCCTACAAAATCTTGGCAAGTCCACCTGTTATGGCACGCAGGTAGTCGTAATGGAATTCGCCCCACGCCTTCACAAAAACTGCTTCTTTTACCTTGGCAAATGCGCAGCGTGACAAACTTTTGTCTACAACATACTTCCAAAAGAATTTTTTGCTTTGCTTGGGAATGAAAATATTGGATTTTCAATTAGAAGCATGTGTACGTCGCATACCGGAATTTCGGCTACAAATAAAAACTTAAAAATATCGTTCGAAAAGTATAAAAAGTGTTCCCATAACCGAACTTCAATAAATTCTAATTCAGAAGACGTACGCAAAAAATACAGCCTTGGTTCCAGTGCCTGTTGAGCATTCTATAGCTTTTAAACTTCTTCTGAAGACGGATTTCCACTGGCACGTAGGTAACATTCGCAAACTTTTATTTTCCGTTCATGCAAGAACAGCTCGTAACAAAAGCAAAACTAGGATACAATAGGCAAAGCCTCTTCTATGTTGTGTGCATTCTCTTGAAATTTCAGCTTGTGTTTGTGATAGAAATTGTTAGCATGCACACTTCAAAATTTTCTTGGAGATTATCTAGACTGAAATAACAGCCTCTCAACACAGAGTCGTTCTGGTAATTGTTTCGCCCATAAATATCTAACGTAGAAGGCAATTGCCAAAGTTTCGCTCATTTTTGTAAGCGTAAGGCTAGGCCTCCTGTTGACAATTCAAAGCAGGGTCAAGCGTGTGATGCGACTGTCGCAATGGGGGAGGGGGGGGGGGGGGTCGTGAGCGGGGTAATGGTGGAGAGGGGGGGGGGTCGTAAAAGGAGGCATTTGGATAAAAAACCGTAAGCATGGAAGGAAATCGAATGGCAAATAATTATCATAAGTTTTTAACAATAAATTCATGGAATGCCGTGTACCAATGTATCAAATAAAAACGAGTGAATAATAATTTGAAAACATTTGCAAACGTAGAAATTCGCTTCATTTGCTGCACTTTTGAAAGATTATGACTTAGTTCATTTTTTTGATGGGAATCACTATTTCTTCCGCGAAGTATTATCGTAAACGGAGACCAAAAACCCTGCTGGCATGACTCAAATTAGAAAATAAACACTTTTAAAAGCTCAAACGCTGCTAAAGGCATGTGTGATAAAGATGTTGGATGTACCGATTAGTGTAGAAGTCCTGTTTCCAAAGGCTCACTGAAGACTCGCACACTCGACATAAGCGCGTGTCTCCATCAACGCTAATCATCAATAATTTGTAAACCTGTTTGTAATGCTTTTCATTCAGGCCTTACAATTTATGTGTACTTTAGAGGTGCTCTACTACTTGTGCAAAATTTGGTCCTACTTTATAGCCTTCGGATTTTCTTGTGATTTTATGTATGGTGGCAAAAAATAACAAAAGGGAGGTCGTATCTGGGTCGCATCTAAATTTTTCCGGAGCTATTGAAGTTTGTTGGCTGCAATTTTGCTGTAATACGAGGCCATCCTCCTACTTTCCCTCATAAAAATTTCAGGCCGTTTTATGACTTCTCCCATGAGTTACAAAATTTCAAGCTCAAAAATCCCAGTTTTTGATTTTTAGGATGGCATCTAAATTTGCGAGAGTCGCATCTAAATTTTTTCAGCTCACTGATTCTCAAGGGCTGAAACTTCTTCAATGGATAGTCTGGGCACTATGCTACAGAACCTGTTTATTGCAGCCTCTCATTCTTTTCCTGGCCTTAGTTACAAAGTTAGTTGCGTGCTCATGCACGTTTTTGACATCGTTCTGGACGGCGCTAAAGCGGTTTTTTTCACAGAAAAAACTGTGCAAGAGGTAAAAATTAAGCTTCTTAGTCGAAAACATCTTTTGTAATTCGAGAATGCCTTTTTTTCTCTCCGTGCAAAAATTTGTGTCGCCTACGGGAATCGAATTTGCTGGTCTGAAGTATGCCTGAAAATTCGAAAAAAAAAACTTGCAGAATCTCAAACATTGTTGAAGGTGTGTATGTGTGCTACAAATGCTGGGCGCACCCATTGGCCTAGAAATTCTTCTTCCGAAACCTCACTGAAGTTCTCACGCAGGTATTTTTTGAGATTGACATTCGTTTATGCAGGTTACCGCGCGGAATGTGGGCAGGGGAGGTAAGTAGGGTAGAGGGGGCGGGGAGTCGTAGGTGGGCACCTTCAGGGGGGGGGGGGTCGTAAATGAGGGTCCCGAATCGCATCAAAGCGCTTGACCCTGATTCGAAGTTTTTGCCGCTCAGTACGCAGAAAATCAAAAAAACTTCGCAATTTGGGCTTTCAGGCCGTCGAAAAAATGCCAAAAAAAAGCTTGCAATTTTTGGATTTTAGAGTTTTTTATTTCGTAAATCTGTCTTGTTTTGGTCCTTCTCATTTTTATTCTACAGGCTACTTATCGTTCATACTAACAAATTTTCAAAGAAGTTACTACTAAAAATTATAGCAAGTCAAAGTGAGGACTCGCAATGCTCATTTTTTGCACCCACCTAATACTAAAAATTATCCTTCAATTACTCTAATTAGATTCTAGGCTGACCGTCATGGTGTCATTTGAAGATAGAAGTAAGGTATTGATCTCAGATGATGATAACAAAATTGGCTTATGTTGCAAATTCTAATGTCCCACTGTCCCTTATTGTTTGTGTTATTACATCTTGAACGATTTGGCTGGAAGAGTATAGAATCTTTGACTTGATGTCCTTGGATGACCGCTTTAATGTCATATAACTTAATGTGAAGCTCAAGGAGAAAATTGAAAGTTTCGTGATGCACCGTGTGTTGCAAAGGTTCGAAATGTGGTCATTTGACACATGTTGTACATAGTTATAAAGAAAAACTGTTATGCTTATGTCAAGAACACTAATTTTATAATCTCATGTGTACTTTTGACAATTGAAGTAACGACTGATTGAAAAAATGGACAGACTGTTAAAACCTATGAGCATTTAAGAAATCTTACCTCTTCTGCTTCCCGCACTTGTGGATGTGCTTTTATAGCCTCCCTCTTCCAATTTTCACAATTAGCTACGTAGGTTTTCATCTTCCCGTTAGGTCGTTTTCTTGTATCCGTGTAGTCGTAGAGACACTGGTCTGAGTCACCATCAGAGATGAGAACAACAATTTTTTCGTCTGTTCTTTCAACCTGAGCACATAAATTGTAAATTTCGGCAATCGCAAAGTTTCAAGATAGCAGTTTATAAATTTAGGATCATCAAGATAATATCAAAGAAATCAGACCTCTAGCATGATGCGAGCCTTATAGATTGCCACACCAATAGATGTCCACTTATCTTCCCATTCCGCCGTTTTAACAAAATGTCTAAAATAATAGTTTTTTCAGTGTTTGATCCCGTAAATTATCCACAGAGTTTCGATTTCAATGCTTTTGTACAACTCACATTTTTCTTTTGGGTAATTCTAAATTACTGAAAGATAATAAATTGTTTTGTCTAGTCGACAAAGTTTTTGCTTCAGTCAGATCACGCGATTTTGTGAAAAAGAGATTTCGCTTACCATCTCATGTAAAAACCATCTCCCCTCCATACGTTACCCCTTGCTTAGAGATAAGAGCCTGCGAATGATGCAGACGATTTACACAGGAACAATTCTCTACAGAAAAACCAGGTTTGAATGTAGGGGAACTGTTCGTTCCAAAGTTCTTGACTGTATATTAAGTGGGTCCGAAACTTCTTGCCTTTTTACAAATCCATGCTGAAACCATTTAAATCCATGAAAGACAAACGCTCTAGACAGTGTTCGGATGCAGAATTTTTTCCTCTTTCTGACAATCATGTTTTTGTTCAGATTCCTTCGATGTCCGTTCAGATAATCATCAGAATCTCCAATTCTTAGAAGAAGTCTAGGTAAAAGATGGATGAGCAAACCCCACAGAAAATATGCTCCTTTTGCTTTCATGAAATTTCTATCAAAACGAACGGAATATGGCAGGCTTACGTCAGACACGTATGCATAGAAAACCAATTCGATGTTGGAAACTACCAAAAAGAGTCTTGGTTTAGAACCAATATTACAGCAAATGAGCGTTTATGAATTCAGTGTCAAATTTCAAAATTCTCATCCACAGAATGAGGTGCGTCGAAATATGAATTATGGTAATTTCATCTCCGCAGACTACACGAATGAGAAAGAAAAGAAAGAGTGCATTGAATAGCACCCAAATTGCTCGTCGATTTGACCTTCTACAAGTTTGAGTTGACCCAATATGATTGGTAGCATCAAATGAAATCTGTTGAAAAATCATGACGAGACAGTAGGGTTTGCTTTATCTAACATTTACTTGCACTTCTCCTAAGGGCCGGTACTAAGTTTTTTATAATTAGCGGAATTTGAAATGACAGAAACCATGATTCGTACATTGGTATAGTGGGACATCGCTATTGGCAAGATCGTCCGAGAACCTTTGACCTGCGGTGTGTGGCGCTCGTTTGAAAAAAGGCGAACATTGAAACGGAGCTAACAAATTAGTATCGCTCTAAGAATTTTCAAGCAAATTTTGAGCTAAGGGGCTGAGTTTGACATAATATTAGGTCGATGCAAAAATAATTGCCGATTTTCCAGCTTTTTTTCAGGGCAATTTTCTTCCATAAAGATGTCTTTATTGAAGTACATATAGCATGTCTCTGAGAAGCTGTTTTCATGCTTCATCTAATGGTGCTTCAAGCGGGCTTTCATCCTCATCTTTTATTAAGTCACTGAGCTGCAAATAACCGCATCTAAATCCAGAATTTCATTGCATTCACTTCTCTGACCAAAATTCAAGTACGCATGAATGGCGCATGTTCGGAAATTTGCTATAGTATGTAATAAAAATTGTCTACATTATGCATACTTGACTGTATTTCCTGGAGTTATTCAAATTGAGATATCGGCGCCTCAACATAGGTAGCAGTTGCGGTCATTTTATGACGCATAAATTTATTTTGAAGTCTATAGCTGAAGCTTTGCTCAATTTTGTAAGCGTGATGCTAGTGCATCCTATTAGCATTTTTTGTGGAAACATCTAACTTTTCAGTACGCAAAATATCGAAGAATTCTTTTTTCGGGACTTTGAGGCGCACTGAAAAAAAATGTCGAAAAAAGTGAGAAATTTTAAATTTTTAATTTTTTTTCTTCCTCGCAAAATTTTTTCTTTGAATTTTTTCATTGGGTTTTGTACTGCTGCTTGCGGCTACAAGATAGGCTAATTATCATTCATATTGACTAACTTTGAAGGAAGTTATGAATTGTCAAAGACAAGGTTCTAGCAAAAGAAACTTTTATGTTTTTCAATTCATATTTTTCTGCCCGTTCGTGATGTGAATATAAGTAAATGTACGCTGTATTGCAGAAGGTTTGTTCCTTCTGATGTTTTTACCGCATTCAGAAATGTGGATTTTTTAAAAAGTTATAGCACGTCTGTTGTAGAGCTGTTCAGTGTGAACTAGAACTCGCTCATTATTGATAGCTAAGGCTGAGGTGACCTAGACGGCTGCGGCGTACCCGCCGCACCTTGATTATGTTTACGTGTTGTTATTGCATTGATCCTAGTGAACCCGCGGCATATACGCCTATGTGTATAAGGGGAATGTTTGTGTTTTTCTAATAAATCGTCAACGGCTCAACGCGTTCCACAACAACTGGCGATCAGGATCAAGAACAAGAAGACCTCCACCGACCAAGGACCAGAAGAAGCTCCACAGACCGAGGACCAGCAGCCCGACCAACGACCAGCAGTCTTCCAATCAAGGACAAGAAGAAGTGTTGCAGCTCAGTTCAAGCTGGGAGGAAGCTGTTACCGGTCGAGGACAGCCAGCAAGTAAGCGTTGCTAGGAATCTGATTTAGCAGAAGACTGAAGAGTTCTACCATGCCGAAAGCCAGTGAAGAGCGGCATGGCCATGACTCTTTGGAGAAGGTCCTGTCGGTCATGGTCGAACAAATGCGAATTCAACAGGAAGAGATGAAGCTGCAAAGGCAACTTCAACAGGAGCAGCAGATGCAATTGCAAGCTCAGCAGGAGCAGATGAAGGAGCTAATCACCACCTTAGCCAGTAAGCAGGGAGCCGTTCAGGATGTCAGCAAAGATCAATACGATCAGCTGAGCAAAGAAGTGCAACGATTTGTCTCGCACGAGGAGACAGGTAATACGTTTGCATACTGGTACGGCAGGTATGGACCTATCATTAGCGACGCCCAGCTGCCGGATCACAAGAAGCGCGACTTGATCCTCATGAAGCTGGACGAAGAAGCCTACCGAAAGTATGCTGATGAGGTCTTACCTGCGAAACCACATGACTTGGACTTCGACACCACCATCGCGCATCTTCAGAAGCTATTTGCCTCTAAGAAGACCCTCATCAGGAGAAGGTACGAGTGCTTGAGGATAGCCTGTCCGCCGCTTACACCAACGTGCGTACCATTTCGCGAGTACGCTAACACTATCAAGCGGATGGACGAAGACGCTCGACTCAAGGAGCTGGATTACACGGCGATGAAGACGCTGCAGTTTGTAGCAGGTCTTCAAGATCCCTCACTCAGGGAAGTTCGCCTTCGGATGATTCGTCGACTGGACGCTCACAAGGACGAAGCACCGTTAACAATCGAAGACCTAGTCACGGATTGCGAAAATTTCACTGCTTTGAAAGTGGATAACACGGACATGGAAGGCACTCGCGACGTCCATGCTGTATGGAAGAAAAAGGTAAATTGCTTCATATGCGGAGGACCACATTTCAGAAGAGATTGTCCACAATCTGACAATAGTCGGAAGAAGCGGCGGAAGACGAAAACCCATGTGAGTCGCAGGCGACAGTGCAAAAATGTGGTCGTTTTCGACGCCGAGAAAGCGCGGACTTATATCGACGTCGTAATCAGAGGATGTTCCCTCAAGCTACAGCTAGACACAGGTGCGGATATAACCCTGATTTCGCGAAGAGCCTGGAAGAGGATGGGATCCCCTGCTCTGGAACCCTGTGTGTTGCCCGTGAAAACTGCCGACGGGACGCCGATGCAGATCGACGGTAAATTTTCGACCGATTTTGAAGTCAAAGATCGAGTTACAGGGAAAACCGTTCATGGAAACGGAGTTTGCTACGTCACCGAAGGCTCGAATCTATTAGGATTGGAATGGTGTATCCAATTGCCGGCGTACAAGAAGCTGAAGGACAACTACAACTGCAGAAAGGTGGCTAGCGAGGAGAAATTTCGAGCCGAAGTCGTCGCCGATTTGAAGAGGAAATATGCAGAAGTCTTCAATAGCGACTTGGGAAAGTGCACGAAGAGCAAGGCCAAGCTAGTCTTAAAGAGCGATGCTGTGCCAGTCTTCAAGAAGAAGAGGCCAGTTCCATACGCCACGGCACCAGAACTGGAGGCAGAAATTGATCGGCTGGTTGCCGAAGGAGTTATTTCTGCTGTAGAACACTCAGAGTGGGCCGCGCCGATAGTCGCCGTCAAGAAGAAAAATGGCAAGATACGTCTATGCGCCGACTTCTCGACAGGACTTAACGATGCATTGCAGCTGCATCAGCATCCATTGCCCACTGCGGAGGATGTGTTTACAAAGCTCAATGGAGGCCAGCTTTTCACTCAACTCGACCTAGCAGAAGCCTATTTGCAAGTGGAAGTCGAGGAAGCATCAAAGGAGATGCTCACTATCAATACACACAAAGGATTATATCGCTATAATCGATTGCCATTCGGAGTGAAATCGGCACCAGGCATATTTCAACAGATCATGGATTCCATGATAAGCGGACTTGATGGAGTAGCCGCTTATCTTGATGACATCATCATCACGGGGAAGAGTTATGAAGAACACCGCCAGAATCTGGAAGCATTGTTTAAGAGAATCAAGGATTACGGATTTCACGTCAGGTTGGAAAAATGCAACTTTCTCATGCCAGAGATTTGTTACTTAGGTTGCATCATTGACAAAAACGGACGCCGGCCGGATCCAAAGAAGATTGAAGTTATTCAGCAAATGCCAGCGCCGAAGAACATAGCGGATGTTCGATCATTCCTCGGGATGATCAACTACTATGGATTGTTCGTAGCCGAGATGCGCCAGCTTAGAGCACCCTTGGACGCATTGCTCAAGAAGGACGCAAAGTTCGAATGGACGGAGGAATGTCAAAACGCATTCAAGCGTGCCAAAGAAGTCTTAGCCTCCGATTTACTCCTCACACATTTCAATCCTGACTTGCAGATAATGGTAGCTGCGGACGCGTCGGACTACGGAATCGGGGCTGTTATTCTGCACAAGATGCCAGATGGGACAGAAAAGGCTATCTGCCATGCAAGCCGAAGCCTCACAGCCGCCGAAAAGAATTACGGACAAATTGAAAAGGAAGGACTAGCATTGGTTTTCGCAGTCCGTAAGTTCCATCGGTACATATACGGACGCCGATTCAGATTGCTCACCGATCACAAGCCGCTGCTACACATCTTTGGACCAAAGAAGATGGTGCCTGTGTACACAGCGAACAGGTTGCAACGATGGAAACTCATTCTACTCGCATACGACTTCGACCTGGAGCACCGCAAGACAACCGAATTTGGACAAGCCGATGCACTGTCTCGACTGATCCCTCCAAGGCCATTCCAAACCGAAGACGTTGTCATAGCGAAGATAGAAGAAGAGGTGCGAGCTGTTCAAGCCGCTGCTGTACGAGCGTTACCAGTAACCCGGAGGAAGATTGAAGAAGAATCTCGTAAGGACGAAACCATTGCGCAGGTCATACGAATGCTGCAATCAGGAGCATGGCCGTCCAAGCCGAAAGAAGAAGTCCGAAATTGGAGAGCACTGAGGGAGAATTTATCAGTGCAAGACGGATGCTTGTACTTCGCCTACAGAATAGTCATTCCAGCTTCGCTGAGACAGGAGGTTCTGAAGCAGTTACACGAGGGACACCCTGGAATGACAAGGATGAAGATGCTCGCGAGAGGATTCGCATATTGGATGGGCATCAACAGAGAAATTGAAGACTCAGTGCGCCGCTGTAGGGATTGTCAAGAAGCCTCCAAAATGCCAGTGAAGACGTTGCTGCATTCATGGAAAGTGGAAGATAAACCATGGAATCGACTTCACATTGACTATGCAGGGCCGCTGAATGGCAAGATGTATCTCGTCGTAGTTGACGCTTACTCGAAATGGCCAGAAGTATTTGAGATGCCTTCATCGTCAACTACAGCTACTCTGAGAGAACTCAGATCTCTATTCGCTCGATTTGGAAATCCGCAAGTGATCGTGTCGGACAATGGGACGCAGTTCACAGCAAAGGAGTTCCAAGATTTCTGTGAAGAGCGAGGAATCAAGCATATGCGTTCACCACCTTTCCATCCGCAATCAAATGGACAAGCGGAGAGGTTTGTGGATATCTTCAAAAGGACCTTCCAGAAAATTAAGGAGGGAGGAACGGCAGAGAAGATTGCGGAGTTTCTACAGTCTTATCGACGAACGCCTTGTACAACTGCTCCAGGACAACGTTCGCCTGCCGAGCTGCTCCTGGGACGTCAGATAAGGACACCGCTGTCGCTGCTGAATGAAGACTCCAAAGAAGAAGGAATGGGCAACGAAAACATGGAGAAGCAGTTCAACCGCCACCATGGAGCACGAAAGAAGGCGTACCAGCCACAAGAAGCCGTGTGGGTACGTGATTTTCGCTCGGGATACGAAAAATGGATTCCAGCTCGTGTGAAGAAACGCTACGGAGAAGCCGTGTACGATGTGCTTACGGAAGACAACCAGCTATGGAGACGACATGTGAATCAGATGCGCAGTGGAAGAATGGAGCGCCGTCGTGATCCAGCCTCTACCACACGTCTTGAAGAAGGCCAAATGGACAATGGCATGAACATCGCTGAACACCAAGCAACTTCAACCACGTCACTGATTCCAACTAGATCAAGCCGACATCGTCGACCACCAGAACGACTTCAAGTAGATCCTCATTTTAAGATGTACCGTTGTTCATCTTAGGAGGGAGGTGTTGTAGAGCTGTTCAGTGTGAACTAGAACTCGCTCATTATTGATAGCTAAGGCTGAGGTGACCTAGACGGCTGCGGCGTACCCGCCGCACCTTGATTATGTTTACGTGTTGTTATTGCATTGATCCTAGTGAACCCGCGGCATATACGCCTATGTGTATAAGGGGAATGTTTGTGTTTTTCTAATAAATCGTCAACGGCTCAACGCGTTCCACAACAACGTCAAAGTGAAAAATCGCAAAACAGCCATTATTTTTGCATCAACCTAATAATTCTCGTTATGAAACACCAGTCTTAGCACGATTGTCGCTTTCTTAGAGTTGAGAGTTTGGAGTTGGGGTTTCGCGAGTTAATCCGCTAGATTACAAAGACGAGCCTTCCTTCTTATCGCACTGCAAATTCCGATAATGTTATTTGTGTTGGATCATCTTCAAAAAACACCGTTCGAACGCTATATGGGCAGAGGTGCGATGGGGGGAGCCGGGCCCACCAAAAGTGAAGGTGGTCCCAGCTACCACTGGCCGGCCAAAAGTGAAGGTGGTAGTGTCGGACACTCACCTCCCAAAAACGTCGACCGGGGGGGGGGGGGGGGGAGGGGGTAGAACGGACGAACAGAGCTATCTTTCTAGGTCGAACTGTGACCCAACGGCCCTCTTTAGGGCCACAGATACGATGAATATTATAAATATTCATAAGTTTTATCTATAAAAATTTAAAATAGACGTATTTAGTAAATGGTGTATTTGGAAGTAAAAGTTTGTTGGACTGTACGGATTTTATTAAGTAAATTTTAGGTCGATCTTCAGATAAGGCAGTAACGGCCGAGAACCAGAATTTTGAATATTCAAATAGTGAAAAATCACGCAAAATTTCCACTGTTATAAATCCGTTGTTTGAAAATGTCAGCAGTTGCGACTTCATAGGTTGTAAAGAGTAAATGGTGCTCTATCAGATACTGAAGGAATCGAGTCGATTTGAGAGATAGTCTTTGAAAACCAGAATTCTAAATATTTACGCCATTTTTGCGTGTTTTTTGACAGTTGACTTAAACTCATCTAAATCTTGCAAGTGAAAGTGTATGATTTTGCGACTCCATAGGTTTTGTGAAGTAAGGTTTGCCTTATCTGAATATATCTTAGCCACACAGATTCACTGAAACAGTGCCAAGAACCAGAGTCTTGAAAAAGCAGATAAAAAAGCGCTTTTTGAATTTCAACAGCTCATAACTTCTTCAGAACTGCATGAATCATGTTGCGACTTCATAGGTTAGTTTCTTCTCATCAAGAGTTTTCAGACGATATGTAATATGTAAAGGTTTAGAACCTCCTACGAATTATGCCCGTGGGGGGAGCCTTTTCATACCAAAGTCTCCCCCTAGCCCACTGTAATGTATTAGCGGGGGGAGACTTTGGTATGAAGAGGCTCCCCCCACGGGCATAATTCGTAGGAGGCTCCAAACTTTTACATATTACATATCGTCTGAAAGCTCTTGATGAGAAGAAACTAACCTATTGAGTCGCAATATAATTCATGCAGTTCTGAAGAAGTTATGAGCTGTTGAAATTCAAAAAGCGCTTTTTTACCTGCTTTTTCAAGACTCTGGATCTTGGCACTGTTTCAGTAAATCTGTATGGCTAAGATAATTGAGATAGGGCAAACCTTACTCCACAAAACCTATGAAGTCGCAACATCACACACTTTCACTTCAAGATTTAGATGAGTTTAAGTCAACTGTCAAAAAACACGTAAAAATGGCGTAAATATTTAGAATTCTGGTTTTCAAAGACTATCTCTCAAATCGACTCGATTCCTTCAGTATCTGATAGAGCACCATTTACTCTTTACAACCTATGAAGTCGCAACTGCTGAAATCTTCAAACAACAGATTTATAACAGTGGAAATTTTGCATGATTTTTCACTATTTAATTATTCAAAATTCTGGTTCTTGGCCGTTACTGCCTGGATCAATTTACTTTCTTCGATGTACGTTATAACAAAATTTGCATAATACAATTCATGCATTTTCGCTAAGTTTTACTTCCAAATACACCATTTACTAAACACGTTTATTTTGAATTTATATGCCGCCTTATACATAAATATATGCTTTCAATAATCTTTTTTGCGTTTGTTTTGCTTATTTTCCTTCTTTGTCGTCCAGCGAAAAATTTTTTATCCCAAAAGTGAAGGTGGTCACCCTGTACCAGCTCAAAAGTGAAGGTAGGGGGAGAATCGGTTCCCACTATCGCACCTCTGTATATGGGTGGTCTGTAGAGCTTTTGACGTGGCTACAGCTGCGTAACGGAGGGCCGCGAAGAAGACTGAGTCGAAACAGATGCGCACGAAACTCTGGGTCCGTCCGTTGGTTAGTGGCTTCCTTAAAGGCTGAACGGCCTAGGCTGCTTTTTTCACCTGTTAGGGCCGCATGCACTAACCTCCCCGCGGGGAGGTTAGTGCATGCGGCCCTTAATCTCTTCCCTCAAGTCTTCTCCATGTTCATTGAAGGTCCGAGATGCACGTAAGAAGACGCCTCCATGAGGGGGGTGCTCTTCAAATTTATTTCCGCATCTACAACGAAGACGTTTCTTATGACCTAAATCTTTTTCAATTTATTTGCAATCCGATCTTCTTCTTTATTTCGTTGAGTTCCTTCAACTGTCTGCGCTTCAATGGTAGCTTTCGAGAAGAGGAAAATATCGTCCGCAAAACAAAGCTTGAGACCACCCATTGCAAAAACGCGGTGAACAGTTTCGGCAGAATTGCGTCGCCTAGTCGGCTTGGAATGGTCAGGGCGGAGGGCGAAGTGATATCTGCATCACAGTGAACGATACTTGTCGCAGTCGACTAATGTTCTCATATAAGCTGGATCTTATCGACTATCGCTGACAGGATAGCGTTAATTTCGAGGCTCTACCGTAGTCGAAGAAGGTGAAGAGAAGCGGGAGTCGGTACTTCTGGCAGACTTTTATGACAACCGTTCGGGTGTGGTCCATTTAGCTGAATCCAAATGAAGCTTGTTCTTAGAATTAGGCTACTTCCAGAGTCTCAAATATGCGAGCGGAGGGTAAAAGCTTGTACAGCACCTCATGGGCATATTGGACTGCCATTCCTGAAACCTTCCCTTGAAGGGAGGGATGGTTTTTATGGTATTCGATTTGCCGAGGATTTTTTCATTCTGGATATTATATGCGATGCGAGAATCTCCCATAGACGGTGCACTCCGGCTCACAAAAGGTTCGACAGAGAGATGGTCTGGTCTTGGGCTGTGGATGTCCCCATAATCTAGATCACACTGCGCACTTCAGCAGATAGAATCCGTACTACTCTAGTGGGAACAACGGTCGTCGGTACGGACACTGATGAGTGAAAGAGGTTTGCGCAAAAGTCCGCGATTAATTCCAATTTTTGTCAGGAAGAAGCCGGGGTATTGTCTCCTTCGTTTAAAAGCGCTACTTCTGTCTTTACTCTTCCCGCAAGTGGTCGACTAATACCTAGCTCTGACCATTCAACGAACAAGGCCGCAAGAGAAGAAGAACTTGTTGGAAGAGACAGTGGTCCACCCGGAATCCTTATACAGAAGTCGGAAGAGGTCTAACGAAGCCAGCCATTTCGCAATCTCTCAAACACATACTGGCAAAAACAAATGATGGACCACTGTCAGTGGAACTATCTTGAAGTATGTGTATAAGCACTATCAAAATACCTTATAAAGATCATCCCGGTTTTATACTGTATTGAACTGTCGACGACGAATATTAAATAGAAATAGAATGCCAGCGGTACGTGATATATTCACAGAGGTCCCTTCGGCACTTCTTCAAACTTCGTCTCAACTCTGCTGCTTCCAGTACCTTCGCTTGCCTGTGCTTTCAAAGATCCTCCTGCAAAGCTGTTCTGCAAGTGTTAGCTTTCGGTCGCCCGAGGTAAGTTGCATTCAGATACTGCCTGATGACCCTTAGTCTTTCGAGCAGGTCCTTGATGGTCTAAGTTTCAAGTTTCTCTCACGAGTCATCAAGGCACATTCTCCGCAAGCTCGCAATTCTTTCAAAAGCCGACTGTTGTCGTACGTTGGGTGTCCTCCTCGATGGACCAGTCACGATTTAATATGTTTTATTCCAGCCTGTTATCATCATAAACAATCTGCTTCCTTCTTGCGATGCTTTGGCCGATATTTTTTACTCTTTTCACTGAATCGTACTTTCGCTTCAAGAAGGAGGTAATCGGAGCCACTGCAGAGGGATGGCATTCCTTTCATAAAAGAGTCTTGCGGCGGAGAGAAGCTCAACAAGACGGTTATCGTTTTCGTTTTGGGGCTCATATCAGACGTTCCAATCCTATATTTGCCCTCCTATTGCATCATGATAATTTCCTCAAGGTCGCCCACAACAAAATTGTAGGGACTTCTGTTGCAAACGACCTCCTTCACGTCTTCGTAAGAAGCACTAGTTTTGGATCGTTAGCTGCTAATGTTGGCGAGTAACAGTCAATGTTGGTGATAGTCTTCTGACATGGACGGCGTACTCATAGGACGGCTAGTCGAGGTGATAGCATCTCATTCCAAGATGGACGAGATGGGTGGACGAGAAAGCCAACGCCTCTAACTTCCCATTGCTGGTGATTTCACCACAAATGTTGAGGGAGTCCAATCACTTACCTAACTCACGTCCTTTTTTCTGAACATCGTTTCCTGTAGAGCGATGACGAGGGCTTATTGATGTGCTCTGCAGCGTTGAGAAGAGGGTGAAGGTCGGCATTTGCGGGGACTCTGGCACCTGCAGGTGCTCAGCATGAAGCAGTCTCCATGACGCCACGACGTGTCGACGTGTCGTTTATGTTTGATCCAGGAGGCACCTAGGTTACCCTGACATTGTCATTGATACCACCCGGCGATTGGCGGGATCTGGGGCGACGAGTATCAATCTCCCGTTTTGAGAGCGGGCAATCCTTTTCTACTAAAAATGATCGCCTGGCCGGGAAAAGACGCCCAATTCGTGATGTATGAAATTCGCGGGAGCCCGAACCGGACGGTCGGTCAGCAACACCCCATCTCGCGAGGTCGAGTTCTGCCTACCTGTTCTCAGCAGACGCGCCCCATTTCTTTGTGTAGTGCATTTTTTTGATATTTTACGCTTACAAAAAGACAGATACGAGGTGAAAAATCAGAGTAATGCGTTTCTGGAAAAGTCGAGGAAAATGAGGCAATGTAAGAAAAAGTACTTGTAGTAATTCTATAGAAAAAGCATCGCATACAGAGGTAACTTCTTAGAACTTACTTTACTGTTTTTCGTCTCAATAGCAACTCAAGCAACCGCTCTAGGTGTTTTTCTTTTGTCCTTTGCTCCAGCTCCACAACGGCCGACGAAGAAATAGTGTTCCGTTAATCTCATACGGCGCCATGCTATGCTGCTAAGAGTACGCTAAGGACTGGCTCGCCAATTCAAGCAAAGACGCACACGTGGCAGCTCACGTGCGTGGCATTCATAGCGAGAAAATTGTAGAGGAATTACAACACGAAGGTTCAACAAGTTCATAAAATGGATTCTATAAATTGGCAAAGTCCCGCATACCATTCATTTTCGTCAGCATTAATGGATACATGCTGTGGATATGGCCTGCGATTCACGTGTGGAACTGTCGACTTTTTACTAAAGCATGGGACGCTAGCAGCGGTTCACTAAAGGGCGTTGAATGCATTATCTAGAGGAAGATTCATCTAACAATATTTATGTTGATAACAAAACTTATGAAGAAAGGCATAACAAGTCTCAAGTGTCAAGTAGTGCAAACAATTCATGCTTTATACAAATGCTTCTTAAGTTGAAAAAGAGAAAAGAATATGAGCGTATTGAGTTCAAGCGGAAAAAAAGCAAAAGAGCGTGTGAACGAAGCATCTCAGATTGCGCCAGGGGGGACTGCATATGCGTTAAAATGCATCCCACTGATTCCAAACAGACAGACCGGGCTTTTGCCCAAGTAACATCCCGAAATGATGCATCGCGGGTAAGGGCGTCCGTGTGTCGCGTAACGACCCGGGCGGGAGATTGAGCTTTGGTGTGCAGGATTTTTCTTCTTCTTTTCTTGACATACGGGTAAGAAACTTTTCCCGACAAGAGCAGACTTGTCAGACCGTGCTCAGTGTCTTCACAGAGCGATCGCTGACCGAGGGCCTGGAGTGGAGAACGTCAGCGATGCTTACCTACACTCAGACTGCGCGAGATTAGCCCGGCGCCCTGGCCTTAGCTAGGCATCCGACCGAAGACGGAATCTTGGGAGCCCTACCCGAGTAAACACTCTGCAATGCAGTTCGACGCCTACTGCTCATCATTACGCCAAATTGAGGCAAAACGCCATAATGAAGCTATGATTTCTAATCAAAATCTGAAATTCCCAGAAAATAATCAAGAACTATATTAGTCTTGAGTTCCTGTGATGGCTCAATTTTTGCTCAAGGCGTGATGCTTATTGTTTCTTCCATTTTGAAAACTAGAAAAGAAGAGAAATAACTGAATTAGATGTATAACACGAAGACTGAATATGCGAATCATTATCCATGAGGTTTTGTTTAATAGTTGAAAGAGTTGACCGTTTGATGTGAATGAGCAATAGCTCGTTTCTTGTTTCTTACGGCGTCTAAACATAGCAGACTTAAAGGAAACTTACTCGATTTCGCTTTTAGTTTCATTATACCAACTCATTGGAAACTGTACCCGGGAATGTCCTTCTATCACTACAACTCCAACTCTAATATTCTTCATACTATCGAAAATTTTTTTCATGAACTTCATTTGCTGTAAAAATTCTTTTAATGTTCACGATTGCTAATTGAAGATTTTTATCCGATCTATCTTTTTGGAGTGTTCGATTTAATGATTTTGAAACTAATTACAGTGCTTATAAGCCTAAGCTCAAGATCTCAGAAAAGAAAAAAGCATAGCTTTTTGAAGAAAGTAAGTTGACATTTACTCTAACGAAAAATAGCGGGCGTACATTTTCTCAAAGAGTAGATGCTCTTTCGACCCGTAGTTGGTGTGCTAAATTAAGCTCAAAATAATCAAAATAATAAATAAATAATGATGGAGTGACCGTAACAACCGATTTCATCAAAATTATACATGCATCTGAAAAACATTCATAACCAGGACTTGGCACGAGGTGGCTTTCCGAAAATGCGAAAAAGATCGGATTTTGCATAGAATGAAAACATTTTTATCCCAATCATATTCGCTTTCCCTTGCATTTTTTTGAAATTATTCGGAAAAGTTTATCAATAAGTTTCGTTTCACTGAAGTAGGAAGAAAAACTATTATCGCGAGTCCGAAAAAAAAAAACAAGTGATTTTTGTTTTCAAGGAAGGTTGAAGTGGTGTATTTTTCTAAACCACATTATATACCATTTTGTAGAGCTTCAAAGGATTACTATAAAACTGTGCTCATTATTTGCTGAACCCCTTTGCGCCAAAATGAGCCTTTTGTTGTCATAAAGTGGATGTGCAGTAAGACATAATGGCCCAGAATTGCTCGGATGTTTCATTGCGGAATATGAGAATACTTTAGACGATGGATATTTTCATCGATTACACTCATACTTGACAATGCTCTATTTGACTGATGGAGTGACCGTAACAACCGATTTCATCAAAATTATACATGCATCTGAAAAACATTCATAACCAGGACTTGGCACGAGGTGGCTTTCCGAAAATGCGAAAAACGAACTCCCTCTTGACTTTCCCAAAAATTTACGAAGTTGCCTTTGACACTTAACTATAAACGTACGATACCCTCAAAAAACAAAACGTCGACTAAATTTGAGTTTCGCGGCCATAAAAACTATTCTTTTTTGGTTCTGTTTAAGCTTAACCAAGGTGGTATAAAATTATTGAAATCCTTGCGCGTTTCGGCGATATATCGCCTTCTTCGGAGCGCTGTAATAGAAATTTAACCGCGACAGTCAAAAACTCACCGCGGCCACCCAATGTCCACTATTCCAAGATAGCGAGAAGAGATAAACTGACGCAACCCTCCTCCGCTGTCTATTTATAGTCCCCATAACGCTGGTAAGTTGTAAGATCACTCGTCATGGCTATACTGTCATCTTCCGTATTCATTTGGGGATAATGGGCGAAGATGTAGTAAGCTTCAAGGGTTTTACGCGCTTGCATTTCAGATTCTTGCACTAAAATTGATACAGTAACTTCTATGGTGAGGTCTTGATGACATTCTATATGATGAAGTGGTGGCAAGTGGTGTAGATATTTTGGACTTTCGAATCATCTATATTTCTTTTAGGCGAAAAATTAGTAGACGTCCTGTTTCTCCTATGTAAGTGGCTCCGTAACCATTGCATGTTATTTGGTAGACAACGCCGCACATCATGCAATCTCCTTCTCTACCAAATGGACAAATTGGGCAAGCAATGATTTATGCAGAGACAATCATAGGAACGATTGCGCACTATTTGCTGCTTGGACCTTGCTGGAAATACTTCTACCACCCTTACCATATCTTGCAATCCCACTTAAACTAACAATGAGTTTTTGCGAAGCTCCCGACTTCTTCCATCCGAGATAAAGGGTAGACAGAATGAAATCTTTCGAGGCTCGAAATTTGTCTGTTAAACAGCGGAACGTCGAGATTTGTGGGACTTTTGTAAAAGGACCCATTACTACTATTTCTAAAGAATGGTTGCGTTCTTGAGGTCCCAGATGAAACTCGCGATGCTGATTTACACATGTTATTGATAACAGAAATCTCAACCCGGTGCGTATGTGCCGACATGTAGTGCATTAAGATAATTTTGCAACTGGGTTTGCGAAACCATCTTGTCTTTTATTCCCCTTCAGCGATTCTCATCTGAACGCTCAAAAATGCAAGCCAAATCATCCTTGGGTTTTCATCTAGTAGATTTTATTTGTGACTAGTTGGCTTTGCCGGTCCAGCCCGGGTCATGGTTCCCCGCACTGCGACCCCCCCCCCCCTTCCTTTATGGTAGTATGACCTACCCTGGGACATCCGCTTGGAAACCGCATCCTCGTGATCCTGAGGTGAGAATGAGCTTAACCGCCCTCCTTTACATGAGTATGGAAAATGCTTGATTGAACATGATAACCCTTCAATTCCTTAGGAAAATGTAAACAAATCAATAAATCGATAGAAGAAACCAACAAATCGCCGCAAAAAGTAGCCTATCACCTGCGCAAGGGTCGAAAACATATGTGTGCAAAGTTTCAGCTGAATCGGTTGAGTGGCGCGCGTTTCTATAATGCACATACCCTCCAAACTGACAATTTTTGAGCTTTATATATATATATATATAGATTATTGCCAATTCAAAAGATCAAAGCAAGTGTCCATTTTACATTGAGTTGGGTATATAATTAAGCAGTCACAAACAATACCGCTCTCAGAACGTGCAAAATTTCCATGAATGTCGGGTCCGCAACATTCCCGAAATTTCGCGACTTGCGAAATCCCAAGAATTTCGCGAAATCAAAGCGAATCACGCAAATTACGCAGCGCCATAGCTTCCTTCGGAACGAATATATTCTGAATCCAAAAGCAGCATTGTGTTCAGCTCGTCAAGGCAAATCTGCCCATATACATCATGTCCCCGGCATCCCGTTTCCAGTTTTCTCAAATTCTTTTGAGAACGTCGTTTCGCAAGGATGTAACGCAGCGCGTATCCAACATAAAAGGTAAGAGTAAGCACTGTTCGATAGTACCCTTCCTGTAGATTATAGTGCGCTAGAGATTGGCCGCAGACTTTTTTCTAGAAGAGATAAAAACATTGGTGAATTCTAGAAAATCACGCGTTTCCAAATTCTAGTCGCCGTAACTTCCTTCGGAATAAACATGTTCTGAATCCGAAAGCAGCATTGTACTCAGCTCGTCAAGGCGAATCTTCTGTTTTACAACATGTGCTTGACATTTCGATTTCAGTGTTCTTAAAACTTTCTGCAGACGTCTCTTCGCAAAGGTGTAAAGCGGAGCGTATTGCCCCCAATAGATTCCAGAAGGGACCCTTCGATAGTGCTTTTTCTGTAGATTATGGCGCGCCAAGAACTAGCCGCACATTGTTTTTTAAAGGAAGTAGAAGGGTTGGTGAATTCTGGAAAAAGCATGTCGTTCTAAATTTTTCTCACCATAACCCTGAAATATGAAGCCTTTTACCAAGCAGAATATGATTTTCGTAATCGGCGGGTCGGATAACCTTTATGAGCAAGTTTTCGGGATGTTTCGGGTTACTTAATTTTTTCTCGTTCTGCGCTCTGAAACTTGCTGGTGGATTTTGCTCAAAATGTCGATGATCTGGAATTGCAAGGAAACTTTAGAGGTTTTCGGACACGCTCTTTACGGGAATATGGTGAGGTGACTGTAACTGCACTACGAAAGTGCGTAACTTTGCCCGCACTTCTCGCGTATCTGGAAACCTTGCCCGCTTTCTTTCACAGGTTAAAGTCAGTAGGAACCGCGCTATCGAATGCTGCATGATTCAGGCTGCAGTCTATGAGAATCGCCGAGTTACGAGCCTACGAAACACATCTTCATGAATTTTGCACAAAATGTAAAGAACGCGTACTTCGTTGGAATTCCACCTCGAGTGGTTGTATAACATTCTGATTGCAAATATTATGTTCGCTTCGCTCGAGGAATCCAACTGTATTGAATATGGTGGTTGGATGTGCTTCAGCTGCTCAATTGAACATCAAAGCAGTTTCGCAGCTAGAGCTCAGATCGGTCTAACTATCAAAGCCAACACGGAAAGATTCATTAAGCGAATTGAACTGATTTAACCAGCGTGTTATACAACCACCCAAGGTGGAATTTCAACGAAGTACGCGATCTTTACATTTTGTGCAAAATTCATGAGGATGTGTTTTCGTAGGCTCGTAACCGGGGGGTTTTTTTGAGTTGGAGCCTGAGACATGCACCATTCAATAGCGCGGTTCTTATTGATTTTGACCGATAAAAGCAAGCGGGCAGGTTTTTTGACAGATATGCGAGAAGTGAAGATGAAGTTACGAACTTTCGTGATACAGTTACAGTCATCTCACCGTATCTCTCCAAAAAGACCCTGTAATCCTCAAGGACCACGATTTTCGTAAAGAGCGTGTTCGAGAACCTCTATAAGCGAAGTTTCCTTTCAAACCAAAAGCATCAACGTTTTGACCAAAATTCATCGGCGAGCTTCCAAGAGCGTAAAACGAGAAAAATGAAATAACCTGAACATACCGGAAAACTTGCTCATAGAAGTTATCCGAACTGCTCATTTTGAAACTCACATCTGCTTAACAAGATAGATAAAATAAAGGTTGCATACTTCGTTGAAGTTCTCCCGTGAGTGGTTGAATAACACGCTGGTTAAATCAATTCAATTAGCTTAATGAATCTTTCCGTGTTGGTTTTGATAGTTAGGCAGGTCTAAGCTCTAGGTGCGAAACTGCTTTGATGTTCAATTAAGCAGCTGAAGCACGCCCAATCACCATATTCAATACAGTAGGATTCCTTGGGCGAAGCGAACATAATATCTGCAATCAGAATGTACAACCACTCAAGGTGGATTTCCAACGAAGACGCGATCTTTACATTTTGTGCAAAATTCATGAAGATGTGTTTTCGTAGGCTCGTAACTCGGCGATTTTCATAGACTGCAGCCTGAGCCATGCAGCATTCGATAGCGCGGTTCCTACTGACCTTAACCTGTAAAAGAAAGCGGGCAAGGTTTCTGACAGAAACGCGAGAAGTGCGGGCAAAGTTACGCACTTTCGTAGTGCAGTTACAGTCACCTCACCATATTCCCGTAAAGAGCGTGTCCGAAAACCTCTGAAGTTTCCTTGCAATTCCAGATCATCGACATTTTGAGCAAAATGCACCGGCGAGCTTCAGAGCGCAGAACGAGAAAAAATTAAGTAACCCGAAACATCCCGAAAACTTGCTCATAGAGGTTATCCGACCCGCCGATTACGAAATTCGTATCCTGCTTGGTAAAAGGGCTTCATATTTCAGGGTTATGGTAAGAAAAATTTAGAACGACATGCTTCTTCCAGAATTCACCAACCCTTCTACTTCCTTTAAAAAACAATGTGCGGCTAGTTCTTGGCGCGCTATAATCTACAGAAAAAGCACTATCGAAGGGTCCCTTCTGGAATCTATTGGGGGCAATACGCTCCGCTTTACACCTTTGCGAAGAGACGTCTGCAGAAAGTTTTAAGAACACTGAAATCGAAATGTTAAGCACATGTTGTAAAACAGAAGATTCGCCTTGACGAGCTGAGTACAATGCTGCTTTCGGATTCAGAACATGTTTATTCCGAAGAAAGTTACGGCGACTAGAATTTGGAAACGCGTGATTTTCTAGAATTCACCAATGCTTTTATCATTTTTGGAAAGAAGTCTGCGGCTACACTTTACCGCTCCGCAATCTACAGAAGGAGTACTATCGAATTCTGCTCACAGGAATCTTTTACGTTGCGCGTTTACGTTGCGGATAGGCGCTGCGTTACACCTTTGAGAAAAGACCTCCGCAGAAAAATTTCAGAAAACTGGAAACGGGATATCGGGGACATGCTGGATATGGAAAGATTCGCCTTGACGAGCTGAACACAATGCTGCTTTCGGATTTAGAATACATTCGTTCCGAAGGAAGTTATGGCGCTGCGTAATTTGCATGGTTCGCGTTGATTTCGCGAAATTCCTGGAATTTCGCGAAATTGGGAATGTCGCGGACCTTCGCGAAATTCAGGGAATTCCGCGACATTCGCGGGAATTTTGCACGTTTTGAGAGCGGTATTGTACAGTGCGTTTCACAATACAACTATCCCCATGGTCGGAATTTCGGGATTTACAGAAGAGATCGAGTGCTTCACTCAGTGCTTGTGTGATCCACATATAGTACTGAATAAAATAACATCTCAGTCAATATGTGTACTCGCTTGCTTCTCTACATGTAATAAAATGTCTATTCTTCCACTGTTTTATGACTAAACGACACGAGCAAACACTTTCTCCAAGGAAAAGAACACGCAAAACGTAGTTTCCCAGTTAATTGGGCTACCTGGCTCTTTTATCATCACTTCTTCAAGTCTGCTGGACATGCTTCTAACAAATTCAAGCATGTCTTCAGTTCAGTGTTGTCACATGCGTCCAAAACGAAGTGCTCCAACTTTTCCGATGGCTCATACTGCTTGTATCCGCTCAGAAGCGCTTGCGAGTAATCTCCAAAGATTTATTGAAGGATTTGAGACAAGACCGTATGGTCATCTTTACATAAGCTGTTGGCGATGCTGGAGGAGAACGGCGGTAACTTATCCGCGTGCATGTTCAGTATGTTGTACTGTTTCAAAACGTAGTAGGGTCACCGGCGTTTGTGGAAAGGAACCGTCACTGGCTTTCGAGTATTTTCTGGCAACCTTCGCGCAAATTTCCTCATCGAAATTGAGGCCCTTGAACCACGCAAAATTTTGCTAAAATGATGTGGAATTTGCTTATTACAGTCGGTCCTTTCCGCCCCGAATTAAATTTTTATATAGATTAGACCACCAAATTACTGGCTCTCTTTCTGTCATCTTCTTGACAAAGCGCCGCAAAGCAATAAGTGGCGGTAGGACGGTCTAGACCGCAGGTTCCACTGACTTAGCAGAACAACTGGTAAAATATAATGGTTTATCAATAATATGACAAACCACAAAAGAAGCTGATATACAAATACACAGAATAAGAGTAGTACAGAAGAGCTAATACAGAATTGTGAATAGGTGACTGTCGAGAAACTGTTGAGGAACTATTGAGGAACGAACTAGACATCTTAAAACCGAAACACGAGATATGGTGATTCGTACATCCCATAGGTTGGGTTCAAGGCTAATAGTGTGACAAAAAACCTAGGCCGGGCGCCTGGAGGCTACAAATACGTTTCGCAGTAGCAAAACGCAGAACATGCACGCGCGTAGCTTACCGCCGTCCTCCGCCAGCATCGTGAGCAGCCTCTGTGAAGATGACTATACTGTCTTGTCTCAAATCCTTCAAAAAATTTCTGGAGATTACTGGCACAGCGTTTCTGAGCGGTTACGCGCAGTATGAGGCATAGGAAAAGTTGAAGAAGTTCGCTATGGATGCATGTGTAAACATTAAACCGAAGACATGCTTGAATTTGACAGAAGTTGTTCAAGAGAATTGATGAAGTGGTAGAAAGGTCCGATAGCCCACTAGTTATGAAAACCACTTTTGCGTATTCTTTTTGTTGGAAAAAGTGCTTTCCTCAAAGATGTCGTATAATCATGAACCAGTGGAAGAATAGACAGTTCTCCACATGTAGAAAAACAAGTGATTAGACATATTGAATGAGATGCCATTTTCAGTACCATATGTGGATCATAAAGGCACTGACTGAAGCACTCGATTTCTTCTGTAGATCTGGAATCTCGAATATCGAGGGGTGTTGCATATTAGCTTGTCCCATAAGTCCCGTCAGTTTTGACTTTTAATTGCAATTAATCACAAACGCCTTGTTTCTAGATAGATGTCAAAGTAACTTTTGATGAAGCAAAGCAAGCTCCATAAAATGGTTATCTCGCTTTTGCACTAGCTCTGATCCATCTCGAGAATCAAACCGAAAACTAAAAAGATTCAAATGCCTGAAATATCGAGGAAAAGTCATAACTTTGTTTCAAAAATCCTACAAATTTGGCTTGCTCGCGTAAAGACGATACATCTAAGACATTTATATACGCGTTACCGAGTTTCTTCCTTGGTTGAAAAATAAGAAAATGAAGATTTTCATGTTTTTGCTAAAGCGATGCTGTGCTGTTCCTTCGTGGTTACATACCACTAATCTGTAGGAGTGTAAATATAAATTTTCTGCTTTCTATAAGCACTAGTTTCCGAGAAATATGGATTTTAGCGTAAAGCATTCAGCTAAAACAAGCTGTATTTGATATTTCTTATGAACCAAAGCTTGTAGTAGAGAGCTGAAAATTTACATTTGTATTTTACGGGACATCACAGCATCACTTTGGCAAAGGCATGAAAAACTTCGTTTTCTTAATTTCTAGCCGAAAAAAAATACGGCAATCTATGACTTAATAAGAAGGGCTAAGGGTTGTTTACGTCTGTTTGTCTGTGTGTCTGTCTGTACGTCTCTCTGTCACGAAATTCATAGTGCGAGTTCCAGCACATGCCTTGAGTTGAAAATTTTGGTCATAGCATCATGCCAGCATCTATTTCCATCATGCAAAATTTCGTAGAGATCCGTTGATGTTACAAAAATTGTACGTCAAACGAATCCACATGGCTCTAAGCAGGCAAAACTGAGTCCAAATTTGGATTTTTTTTTTGCAAAGCCATGATTTGCCTGAAAAGAAAATTTGCGCCTCATGAATTCTAGCCCAAAAAGTGCTCAAAAAGTTTGCTTTTCTGCGAAAACAGCGTCAAAAAGTGGTGATTGCGTAGATAGTCGATTTGGCAAGGTTGTAATTTGAATTTTGAAAAGATTTTCGCACGGAAATGTAGCCCAAAGTGACTATTATCCTTATATGGCGACTACAAGCCAAAACAAATTCGGTAATTCATTTGAATTCGCAGGTGTTCCTTTGCGAAAAAGATTTCTTTCTCGGTATTACCGATCTTACGTGGAGATGCTTTAACAATGAGTAGTTGTTTACAATTCATTTGTGATATTCAGCATCGCGCGGTAAGTTTCAAAGTCATCATTATGCGAACATGAGAAAGGCATACGGATGCGAGTGTTATTGCGAACCTCCGCGAAGCGGAGGTGACGCACTGGTGGCATATAGAAATGCGTTGGTGTTATGAATAGTGTTTACGCGACCAAGTTAGAATTTTTGTTGAATTTTTTCAAGCACTTTATTTTTTCAAGCAGAGTTATGATTTTTTCTCGATTTTTCGGGCAGCTCTTTTTACTTTTTAAAGTCTCCTGCACGAAATCGCCCGGGTTGTTCTAGGCCGGACGCACGCGAGCGTGCCTGCAACGTGACTGCCGAGTACGGGCGCTATGATGACTCATGCGCGCGAATGCCAACATTAGCCCGCAAGAGACACGCGAGCGGGTGCCCATTCCGGGCGATTCCGTGCAGTCAACTATACCTTAAAACTCGAGGTGGATGAGAGCTGTCATAAAAGCAAGGCGGCCATCTTGTAGATCTTACTTTGCTCTATCAAGCAATACCTTGCAATCTATACGGAAACGAGAAGTGTATGCCTAACTTATCGGACAACCTGATACTTATGAAACGCGCTGTATATCTACAATATGGCAGAGGTTTCCGTCCTATGACTGGTGCTTCTAATTCGGACATGAATGCGATAGCCAATACTGGAGCTATTCTCTGTCCCTTACTAGAGCTATTCTCTGAGAACCCTCTAACTTGCTTGTATTGCCGCCCCAACCACCGAAAAATAGAACACTGGAGACACTTGTTTACCATTATGCCCCTAATGTCGAACCCAAACAAGGTAAGAGCCGGTTGATGTTGCGTTAAAGCTTGAAGACTGCTGCATCGCTTAAAACATTAGTGTGGAGAAATGCAACATCGAAAGATTCTACAACGCTACCATTGGTGGAAGTGGTGCTTCGCAGGCGCTCTATGAACACATTATTGTTGGATAAATGGGAAGGAACTAATGGAGTAAAGGCGGGAAGACGTTAAAGGCGAGAGAATGACGTCAAAAAATTTTGTTCTGCCTACCCTTTATTTCGGATAGAATAAGTCGGTAAGTTTGCAAAAACTTGGTTCGAGCGGAATTGCAAGATATGGTAAGGGTGTTAGAAATACTTCCAGCAAAGTCCAAGCAGCAATCAGTGTGCAATCGCCCCCTATGATCGTCTCTGCATGAATTGATGCTTGCCCAGTTTGTCCATTTGGTAAAGAGGAGATTACATGGTGTCCGGCGTTGTCTATCAATTAACATGCAATCAGGGTCAAGCCTGTGATGCGATTGCCGCAACTGATGGTCGTAAAGTGGATACCTGAGGTGGGGAGGGGAGGGGGGGGGTTGTAAGAGGAAGTAGTTTAGCTAAAAATCTAAGCTTAGAAGAAAATCAAAAAGCAGATAATTAGTACATGTTCTTTACAATAAATTATGAAAAAGTGGAAATCAGAATAAAAAGATGGAAATTGCTTGAAAGTTCTTAAAAAACATTTCCAAGAGCTCAAAACACTCTTTAAAAATGTGTGATTTGATGAAATTTCTAAATGTACAATTAGCCTAGAAATCGTGTTCAAAGCTTCCCTAAAGTTTCACACGCTCGACAAAAACGAATACATTTACCGACGATAACAATCAATGATTCTAAAATCTTTTTGTAATGCTTTTCACAGGCCCATACAATTTATCCAAATTTTAGAGATGCTTTGCTACATTTGTGCAAAATCTGGTCTTTTTTCGTAACCTTTGGATTTTTTATTATATATGGCGGCAATAAGTGAAGTAAGGGGGTGGGGGTAGTAACTGGGTCGCATTCAAATTTCTCGGGAGCTGTTGAAGCTTGTTGGTTGCACTTGTGCTGTAATACGCTATCCTCCTGGTTTCTATCATAAAAATTTCAGGCTATTTCATAACTTCTCCGATAAGTTACAAAATTTCATGCTTAAAAATCGCGATTTTTGCTTCTTAAAATCGTATCTAAATTTACGAGAGTCGCATCTAGTTTTTTTCGAGCTCATTGCTCTTTAATGGTTGAAACTTTTTCCAAAGATAGTCTGGGCACTATACTACACGCCTATTCATTGCAGCCTCTCAGTCTTTCCCTGACCTTAGTTACGAATTCTCAAAGTACCGTGCTCATGCACGTTTTTGACATCGTTCTGAATAACATCAAAACGTTTTTTGCAGAAAAATTTGTGCAAAGGTAGGAAGTGAGCGTTTTAGTTGAAAGTATCTTAAAGGCTTCAAAAATGTCGTTTTTTCTCCCTGCAAAAAATGTCGCGGCTCGCGATGCAAGCCACTCCTCGAAACAGGAGGCCCGGAGCGCTGGCTATCGCGTTACTTAGCGCGCTGCCCATTTCGCGCCAAGACCTCTCCTGCTGAGCGGTTGCCAAGTCACAGGGTATATAAGGGCGCGCTGGCCGCGGTCTACGCCTCTTCGAGTTTCGTTCGTATTGTTATATTTTATGCTACGCCTAACTCTAGTCCCCTAGGATGTCGCGCGTCCGACAAGGTTCATGACGCCTTGACGGGCGCTGCCGAGAACTACCCCGTACCCGTATGAACGGCCAATAAATAGCGCGTAACGCTGAGAAAAGAAAGGACCGACTAATTCAGATTACATTTATATACAAATATACACAACAATAAACGACTAGCACTACTAAAACTACCAAAACCACTAAAACTCTAAAGCTACTAAAACTGATACTCTAAAATCAGGAAAAGATAGGCACGGGACGAGCCGCCTCGTCCGTGCTACCGATGCTCTGTGATGATCGCTCCAACGCGTAGTTCCGGGTTCTCCGCTGGGTCAACCGCAAGCCCTTAGCCCTTCCGGGACGGTATGACCCCTCTCCACTCCCGCTAGCGTACTTCCGTAGGACAAACCATGACGTTTTGCTGCGCGTCTCCAAAACCAAGACGATCACAAAAGCTCAAACGCTCGAAACCGATGATCATCTGCGGGAGCTGCCGGAGGCGCTGCCAGCACGACGATATCATAAAACGATCAATACGAACGAAACTCGAAGAGGCGTAGACCGCGGCCTGCGCGCCCTTATATACCCCGTGACTTGGCAACGCGCCCAGCACGAAGGGTCTTGGCGTGAAATGGGCAGCGCGCTAAGTAACGCGATAGCCAGCGATCCCGGCCTCCTGTTTCGAGGAGCAGCTTGCATCGCAAGCCGCGACAGGTGTCGCGTACGGGGATGGAATATGAGACTGTCATTATAATCTAAAACGTTTTAATTTACAAAACCATAGTCGATAGCTTTCGGTACAACATCAATGGATTATACCAAACATCGCAAATGACAGAAGAATTTATTGTCTGTTACTAGAAAAAGGTTGAACGAGGTTTGGATTAGTGCAGTTCAGCAGGGCTTGATGATAATTTCGCAAAGAGACTGAAAGTGAACAATCTATTTGTCCGTGTTCTACCACCTGTTGAAAACTCATAAAGTAGCGGCTCACGAGACCAGCTCCATGTCGCCGGAAACGTACAAGATTCGCGCCATCATATGCTGCGTAGGTGGCCCACCTACGAATAGCATGGTTTCTAAACAAAACCGTAAGCCAGTTGCTCCCAAAAATCCCGTCACATTTGTCTAACATGCATCGGTTCATTGAGCAGCTACGACAGTTGAAGATGAACCAAATAGTTTATAGATTCGTTCGATGTAATATCACAACACCTTTGGTTTGAGCAAAAAGTGAGTACTGGTTTCTGTCAGAGAATGCCTTAAATGTGATATATTCGAATGGTATAGAAGTTGCTACTCACAAGTCAGAGGACTCGCGATGGGCCAAAGACTTGCTCCAGTTATTGCAATATGAATCAGTACTTGCACGCTTACCCATGATGTACTGCCGATACATCTGGATTGCTGTATCGTAACTTCAACACAATCCGAAATGGATGAGTGTTTCGAATTCTAAACCAGCAATAACAGTACATCCGACTTACACGTGAAACACCTCGCAGTAAATGGCTTTCCTTTCTGAATACCAGGTGAACTTGTCTGATGATACCGTGCGCATAAAATGGTACAGAAAGGAGAGTTCGAGAAACATCATCTTACACGCTACGTCAGCACACCCTCAGCAGTCAAACATGCTGTCATACGTAACATGTTCAAAACTGTTACCGGAATGTGCACAAGCGATGACGTGGGACGCGAGTCACACAAACGGCAGCTGACATTGCACTCAGTAACGGCTATATGCTTGGAACAGGAAGTCACGTAGAAAACAGTCTAGTTGCTTTAAAGTGTTAGCCTTACGGAGGGAGCGCAACAAGAATGACCAGATTTCTTCGTGCATACCCTTTGTTTCCGATAGAATCAGCGAAGCCATAAAACAGTGCATCTTGCGAGCACAGCTGCAAAATAAGTCATGCTGATTGACGTTCTTAGCGATAATATATCAAAAAGCGGTTGATCAGAAACAGAGTTTACGATGTTGAATGTATCAAAGATTACATAATCTGTCCTTACGAAAAAATTGGGAACTGCGCTAAATCCGGAACTGTCTACCAATCGGAAGGAGCTTGAGTTGCAGAACAGTGTCCATTGGAGCGACGAGCAGACCTTCAAGTACTAGAGTAAGCGAGCACTTGCGAACATGAGGCGATGAAACCTATTGTCTCCGTTGGGTAAGAATAAGTTTGAAGAGCACGGCGGCAATGATTTTAGCGTTAAATGTGTCATCCTAGCGTTTGAGACTGATATCCTAACACGAAAAATCCTTAAAGCAGCGTGGATATACTCTCTTGATCCGAGTATAAACAACAGAAATATGTCTGACGATAACGAGTGATCTACTGCCATTGATATCGTTGTGTGAGCTCGATACCGCACATTATAAGTAGCAAGACACACTGGACAGAACTCAGTGATGTCCGTCACACTGATATAGTGCGGACTACTGACTCTTTGGTGGACCGAAGGTTTGTTTGCCCGTTCGATGTGCCCAGTACGTTGCGTCTGAGAAAACGGCAAAAGATGTTTGGCGACACGTTACAGCGAATACGTAAACTACAATCCTTTTCAGACCTCCGACGAAGAAGAGAGAAACGTTAGATCGATAAAGTTCCACCATACCAACGTGTGCGGCATAAGAAATACTAGTACATCAACTAGAAAACGAGTTATTACAATTAATCAATCCTAATGATTAAAGTGAACTGTTGCGTAATGCTGTTTCCTTGGCTGTTATTGTATTTCTTTTTTTAGCGTCTAGGTAGGGTGCAGCTTATATCATTCAGATCAAAATTGATGTTCTGCTTTATCGGATAATGCCCTTTTCATCCACGTTTTCCCGATCGCAATAAGCGTAGCCAAATCTTCGTAAAATCCTACTACCTACCCAATTTATGCAGAAATATTTGTGAGGTTTTTGAGTGGTGGAGCATCACTTGCATTACCTCCCAGTTTACAAGCAGTAATTTTTCTTTGAACCTTTGATTTTGATTGAAGTTCAATAGCGGGAGGGATATTGAGGGGAGAGGGGTGTAAGTGAGGGTCCCGGATCGCATAAACACGTTTGACGCTGCATGCAATGCTTGCGCTGCATGCAATACTTACATAAGAAAAACAGGACGTCCACTAATTTCTCGCGTCAAAGAACATCTAGATGTTTTGCGGAAGTCCAAAATATCTACACCTATTTGGGGCCTATCATAAAGAATGTCATCAAGACGCCGCCATGAAAATTGCTGCATCCATTTTAAGTGCCCGTTCTCCCTGCATGAATAGGAAAGATGAAAGTATAGGTATGATGAGTGATCTTACAGTTTATCAGTGTTTTGGGGACTATAAATATACAGCGGAGAAGGGCGCATCAGTTTATTCATTTTCGCTACCTTAGGATAGTGGATATTGGGTGGCCGCGGTGAGATTTTGACTGTTGCGGTTAAACTTCCGTTACAGCGTCTGAAGAAGGCGATAGATAGCCAAAACGCAAGCATTTTTGTTATTTTTACACCACCTTGGTTACTTAAATAGAACTGAAAACAGTAATCATATGCTATCTAGCAGTCGCATTTTGTCAGTTATTAAAAAAGATATCCCCTTTGCTTTTTGTCTTAAAACGATATCCAGCTCGCTTATAAGCCACCTGCGCATGATTCGACTTCCAAAAATGATCGGCAGAAGCAGATCTGGAAACAGCGTTAGGAGACCATAATGTTATGCATTTGGAAACGCTTCTATTAAAAACATTCTTGATGAGAACTTTTCGTACATAAACGGAAACATTCGGTGCATTATCATTCAGCAAAACGGAAATATTGCCTTAGGTTCCAGACAGACTTCACGCGATTTGATCGTCGTGACTGAATCGCGACGCGACAACTGTTACAACACCATTCCATGCCGATCAACTTGCATTTCGGTTGTGATACTTTTCCAGTCCGAAATTTTAGAATGTGAAATGAAAATGAATGGAAATGTCGACGATTGAGTCGCGACGATCAAATCGCGTGAAATCTGTTCGGGGCCTAAGGAGTGAGCATTTCAAAAAGAGCGTCTGAAGATTCCTTCACAAAGGGTCGCGGGCCTCAAAAATAGTGCTAAACTTGTAGGTTGCACTTTGTTTCCTTTTCTAAGGTACTATCGCGGGCAGTACATTTGCCAAAACTTGAAAGGTTGATGCAAGATTGGTCTGAAAGTTTAGGTCTAAAGAACTGAGAGCTAATGTTTTGTATTGCCTGGAAGATCTTTGTGCCATATGACTGAGCAGCTAAAGGGACACTCAGATCAAATCCCAAAGTAGCTGCACAAAATTTTCAGCAGGCCTTGGGGTGCCACTTATAGCAATAAAAAACCTTCGCGAAAGGTGCAAAGAGAATTTCAGCAAGATAATATCCCCAGAAATTATTGAATTTGCAGGTTGAGGGCGTGTTGTCTTTTTTGTTACTCATAATATTTTATAGAGCAATTCCTTTTTAATACCTGTTCGATACCTGTAGCAAAGATGAGTCAAGTATGTGCATAAAAAGAATGATGAAAATTCTAGTGGAACAAGGATTACAAGCATGCCCTGAACAGACAGTGACCATAAAAGGGTGATGGACTTAAATCAGTGTAAATCTGTTGTACGCTAGAAATTGTAAGATGTGGCGTTGAAGTTAGAACAGAGTAATATGACATCGATCGAAGACCGTTCATCAGAGAATCTGAAAACTGAGCTGTCTTGTACGTATAAGTAAGACAACCATCCTCGCCCATGATGCCGTCAAATCATATGCAAAGTGTTTCTCAAAAATGTTGTCAATTGCGCAGCTGAGTTCTCAAATAGTTTTTGACCATCGGGCCTCCCTCCTTTCCCTTTTCTCCACTTTCTCGTGGCTTATTTGAAGAAGGTGGGGCTAAACAAAATATAGGGAGTTGAGAACACCTTTTTAGGTCTTATTAACTACTCTATTTTCAGGTATATAAGCCGCAGTTTAATTTTTGAGCAAGCTGCTTGCCGCATTACTGTATTTCGGAAAACCTTATGCCACAATTTTTTTAGGCGATACGCAGCACGGTATATAATCCTTTGATCGTGAAGTCTTTTGGCTATTTGGGCTGAAAAATAAGGATACTAATATAATATACTCCTCTCAACTAACTGCAGTCCACAAGAAAATCACTGTTTTCTTTCTCAATCTACGCAAATACATGTGTTCGCGTAAATTAAAAAAAAGAAAATCTTAGGCACTGTTTCGTCAAAAAACATCAAGACCTTATATAACGGGCTAAGGATTGTTTGTGTGTATGTGTGTGTGTGTTTGTGTGTGTGTTTGTTTGTGTGTGTATGTGTGTGTGTTTGTTTGTGTGTGTATGTGTGTGTGTGTTTGTGTGTGTGTGTTTGTTTGTGTGTATGTGTGTGTGTTTGTGTGTGTTTGTTTGTGTGTGTGTTTGTGTGTGTGTTTGTGTGTTTGTTTGTTTGTTTGTGTGTGTGTTTGTGTGTGTGTTTGTTTGTGTGTGTGTTTGTGTGTGTGTGTTTGTGTGCGTGTTTGTTTGTGTGTTTGTGTGTGTGTTTGTGTGTGTGTTTGTTTGTGTGTGTATGTGTGTGTGTGTTTGTGTGTGTGTTTGTGTGTGTTTGTTTGTGTGTGTGTGTGTGTTTGTGTGTGTGTTTGTTTGTGTGTTTGTTTGTGTGTGTGTGTTTGTGTGTGTGTTTGTGTGTGTGTTTGTTTGTTTGTGTGTGTGTTTGTGTGTGTGTTTGTTTGTGTGTGTTTGTGTGTGTTTGTGTGCGGGTTTGTTTGTGTGTTTGTGTGTGTTGTGTGTGTGTCTGTGTGTGTTGTGTGTGTGTCACGAAATTCGTAGAGCGTGTTCCAGCCAGCGTTGTAAGCCCAAATTTTGCACAGCGCATGCTACCTTCACGAAAGTCCAACATGCAAGACATGAACAGATTCGTTGATTGGATCCCTCAGAAATTGCGCGCCAAACGGATCCACCTGGCTTCAGGCCAACAAAATCGGGTCTATACCACCACTTTTTGCAGAGTCGTGGATGTGTTTGGTAAGTAAATGTGCGAGCGATGGACTTTAGCCGGAAAGTGGTCAAATTCACTACATAACGAAAAAGGCGCCAAAAAGAATTGGTTGCATAAACGGTCAGTTTGCCAAGGTTCTAGCCAAGCATTTGAGAAGTTTTTTGCGCAGAGATCTAACTCACGGTGACTATTGCCTTTATGCTACTACCAAGCCATGACAAATTCAAAAGCCTATTCAAGCTTGCGTTTGTCTTCCTGCGAAAAGTTTCATAGCGCGAAATCACCGATCTCATGTGAAAAAGCTTTTTAAATGAGTCGTTACATTTTATTCGTGACAGTAGGCATAGCGCGGTGAGTTCCTGTGCCACGATTTTACGAGAATGAGTAAGGCACATACATGGCAGAGCCAGTGCGAGTCTCTGCGAAGCAGAGGTGACGCACTGGTTTCGATAAATCTTTTTTCTTGAACGAAATGTTGCGAAAGGAAGATCACTAAATGCGGCTTTATGTGCATAAGATCAATGTTGTCAGCCAGGCAGTGATGTATCGATATCAATCAGGAGCAGAAACTTTGAACTTCGTTTGCTTTACGTGCATGAATTAAGAAATAGATAGAATGAACAGAGGAAAAAAAGAAGGAAAAGGGAAATAATTAACGGTCTACTGAAATAAACTCAAAAACATAGCAGAGATCTTTGATAACTAAGTGTGTTGTTCACAATTGGTCGGTTTTTGCAAAAAAATGATGCCGTAATTAATTCTAGGCATGTCAACCCAAAAACTCGTACCGCTGCGTTTCTACACAAGATTGCTATTCAAAAAAGACAGTGAAAGAAAAAGTAAAAGAGCCACTTTGAATGTTTGAAGAACTGCGCGTACGCAACGAATACAGCGAAGCTAAGGAAACATCAGATGAAAACGCATAAAACATAGAAAGGGCTTACTGTTTTCCATCCTTCCTCTGTAGGACTACCGGAATTGTCGAGAATAATTACAATAGATCTAGTTTTAGTTGTGTTCACATAATCTATGCAAACGGTACCCTACAATTATTATGATTTAACTGATTTCTCTTGAAGCCAAAACTCAATGACGAAAAGAAAACATACCTCCGGATAATGCCCATACTTTTTTGGATCTTTTTTCCTGCCATCATTTTCTTCATTGTTACAAACACATCTGCTCTTTTTCTGGTCGTAATAAGCTGCCTTATTGCACATGCTACTGAGTTTCAGAGGAGGTAGATTCGGTGGATTTCCTGTAATTTATAAAATTAGGAGTGTCCAAATTAAAGCTCACAAGGAGAGACTTGCAGTTAAAATGTGTGGTTACTACCGCAGCGGATAAGTGTGGCTCAAAGCCAACTGAGACATCATTTTGCAGGAACCGTAATGCGAATACATCTTTCTCTGCACGTTTCGTAAATTATTTAATTATATTATACAGGGTGCGGCAAAAGTCTGGGAGCCTAGTAGTTTTTCTTACAAAACGAGAAGGGAAGTACCTAGAAACGGAAAATTTGGCGTACACATAATTCGAACCATTGCAGATACAGCCCAGTTCTTAAATTGCAAAATTGCCTCTTTTGGCTTCCACGCAGCCCTACAAAATCTTGGCACATCCACCTGTCATGGCACGAGGTAGTCGTAAAGTTTCGCCCCATGCCTTCTCAAAAACTGCTTCTTTTACCTTGGCAAATGCGCAGAGTGATAGAGCAAATTTTTGTCTACAAAATACTTCCAAAAGAATTTTTGCATTGCTTAGGAATAAAAATATTGAATTTTCAATTAGAAGCAAGTGTACGTCTCATACCGGAATTTTGGCTACAATTGCGCGAATAAAAACTTAAAAATATCGTTTAAAAAGTATAAAAAGTGTTCCCATGGCCGAATTTCAATAGATTCTAATTTAGAAGATGTATGCAATAAATACAGCCTTGGTTCCAGTGCCTGTTGAGCATTCTATAGCTTTTTAAATTTGTTCTGAAGACGGATTGCCACAGGTACGTAAGTAACATTCGCAAACTTTTATTTTCCGTTCATGCAAAAACAGCTCCTGGCAAAAGCAAAACTAGGATACAATAGCGAAAGCCTCTTCTATGTTATATGCAGCGAAGTTTGTAAAATATTAACAGCATCTCTAGTCACAGCAAAAATTGTAGATACCAAAAATTCTAGTTTTTTCGCTTTGCAAAAGTACCAGTTTGGTAATTTCCATTCTTACAAAAACATATGGCAACCATTTCCAGCCAAATAAAGTGTATTCTGTAGAGGATGACCGCAGCATCATGTGGCATAAAATTGAAATCAAAACCATCAGTATCTTTGTAATTGCAGTACTGCAAAGTTAGGCTCCCAGACTTTTGCCGCACCCTGTATATTATATTAGGTTGAACCGAAAGTTCGTTCGCACCATTTTCAAAAAATCATAACTTCTTTCCGTCATAATGATTTTGCGCAATTAAAATTTTATTAGAAAGCGTAATGCATGTAGTTTCCAATAGTCTCCTGGAGACTTTCCAGCATGTTCAGATTGCAGAGATAAAAATGAAAGAACGAAAACATCCGAAATTCGGAATTTTTGAGAAACAATTCCAAAAATCTAGAAACTGCGCGATAAAATCCAGAATAGCCATTATCCTAATTTTTCTTATATTTGATTACTAACTGAGTCAAGTTTGTGCTGATCGAGCTCTTCTTTCAAAAGTTATGATTTTTTGAAAAAAAATTCCGAAAAATCACTTTTTTAAGAATTCCTAAGAAATTGATTTTTCGGCATTTTTTTTTTCAAAAAATCATAACTTTTGAAAGAAGAGCTCGATCAGCACAAACTTGACTCAATTAGTAATCAAATATAAGAAAAATTAGGATAATGGCTTTTCTGGAATTTATCGCGCAGTTTCTAGATTTTTGGAATTGTTTCTCAAAAATTCCGAATTTCGGATGTTTTCGTTCTTTCATTTTTATCTCTGCAACCTGAACATGCTGGAAAGTCTCCAGAGGACTTTTGGAAACTACATGCCTTACGCTTTCTAATAAAAATCTAATTGCGCAAAATCATTGTGAGGGAAGGAAGTTATGATTTTTTGAAAATGTTGCGAACGAACTTTCGGACCAACCTAATATTATATTAAATCTTATATATAAAGCTGAATGTCTGTTTGTCTGTCCGTATGTCTGTCTGTCTGTCTGTATGTCTGTCTATCTGTACGTATGTTCCGAATAGAAAATTCCATTTCTGAACCGATCGGGACCAAACTTGGCACACATACACTTCGGGCCCCGGCGGGTGTCATAGGCTACTTTTCGTCATCGATCGTTATCGATTTTATCGATTTTTTGCAAAATTTGAGCTACGGGGTTGGGAGTTGGCACAGGGGGGTAATCGAGCATGCTGATCACCCCCGTGGGGGTGATCAGCATGCTCGATTACACCCCCCCCTGCCAAATTCCAGCCCCCTGGAATTTGGCAGGGGGGTTGAGAAATGGAATTTTCTATTCGGAACATACGGCGGAGCCGGGTAAGCCAGCTAGTTATATTATAATTAGATTGATTAATTGATTGCAGTACTGCAAAGTTAGGCTCCCAGACTTTTGCCGCACCCTGTATATTATATTATATCATAATTAGATTGATTAATTGATCTAAATCAAATTAATTGGTCCTTTTTACAAAATAGTAGGTCAACCTATTATTTTACCCATAAAAGCTTTCACTTTCAAGTAAGAAATAGAAATGCAGAAGGACTGGGCGAAGCAAAGTTCGACAAGACTAAGCATAGGCTATACTTTAAGCGTTTTTGTCACTCGGAGGCGATAGGATTTGATGCGCAGCCGATTAACTCGATAAACAAATAGTCTAACTCCATCCTATAACGTTAGGCCTCGGCCAGAATTCAGCGGTTTCGTTCAATTCTGCGACAAGATAAATAGTCACGGGTCCATGTGCATGTCGCATATCTTGCATTTCGGTTGTGAAAGTTAGTCAGGTCGCGTTGGCGAACTATCACAAACGGATTGCAAGATGATTGGCATGCTAGGAAATAAATCATTATAAAATGATTAATTATCGACTAAAATGAATTGCTCTGTATTCCTGAATTTTTCCTACTCGATCGTGCTTCATTTCCTGTTTATATTTTAGCGTCCAGGCAAGTTGCAGCTTAAATGTCAATATCGAGTCGAAATAGATCAATCAACTGAAATCCTTTCCATCCATATTTTCACGGCCACGATACAGCACAGCCAAATCTTTCGATTTTCCAACTTATCCAATTTGCAAAGTATTATTTTGGGAGCTTTTGAGCAACCCATTACTTGCATTATCTCCCAATTCCTAAGTACAATTTCTTTCTCTATATGATACTCGGATCTCCCTCATAGAGCCACGGATCTCCCTCATAGAGGGATCACAGCCGGTTAGTCGCGAGGCTACGTGGGGCGTCCCCAGGTGGCGGATAGGGGGATAATCGCCGACCAAAAGCGACCCCGCGCCTGCTCTGATAAGCAAGCGGAGCCGGGGGACGGACTCCCTGCCTCCACTAAAAGCTTGCGCCCTAATTTCCCGGGTAGGTGTGTGGGGAGGCGAGTTCGGAGTCGCCTCCAACAAATAAGCTCCGATCGTCCCTCGCGGGGGTTCTGAGCCCAACAAGCTATCCCTGCGAGTAAATTCTTGTTCGACACAGTGATAATATGGAAAGCTCCTTTAATCTTGGAAGAGCCACTGGTAAGGCAGCGCCAGTGGGGACAAGGTTTGAAAGGCGATCTAGGCTGCCGAAAACGAGACGGACTATGATGACGATCTGTACTTACAACGCGAGGACGCTGGCATCGGACGCATCTATCGAAGATCTCATGATGCAAGCAAGGAAGATTAAGTACGACGTCATCGGACTGACCGAGACAAGGAGGCACCACCCGCTGAACGCCACATTTGAGACTGGAGAAGAACTGTTTCTAGGAACATGCGACAGTCGAGGAGTAGGTGGAGTGGGAGTCCTTGTCAACACGAGTTTGGCCATGAACATCGATTTGTTCGCACAATTTACAACTCGAATCGGACGTTTGCGAATATCAAGATGTGGATCAATCCCTGCCTTGACCGTCTTCGTTGCGTACGCCCCAACATCCAGCTACGACGAGGACGAACTCGAGGAATTTTATATGGACTTGGAGAAGTTCTACAGAGAAGATCATACCTTCTACAAGATCATCCTCGGTGATTTCAACGCGAAGATCGGAACTAGAAGGTCGACTGAGGAACTTCACATCGGAACCCATGGTTTGCAGTGGAACGAACAAGGGGAGAGACTGTCCGAGTTTATCATAACGACGAGGACTATCCATGGAAACTCACAGTTGCAAAAGCCCTCTTCCCTACGCTGGACCTGGGAATCGCCCGGTGGAGAGTACCATAACGAGATTGACCACATCATCGTCAACAGAAGGTACTGCCTGACGGACGTCGCTGTTGTTCCGAAGTTCTACACGGGATCAGACCATCGTCTCCTGCGCGCCAAATTCTACTTCCCGCGGAATGGAGAGAGAGCCGTCAAGTTCAGGAAACATCGTCCCATGAATACCACCAACTGGGATCTGTTTTCTTTGATATCCGGCTCATGGCGAGATACCGTGATGGACAACATCGACGAAGAATACGAACAGTTCGTACAACATCTCCACGGTTGTGCCAAGGAAGCTCGGAGTCTAAGAAGTGCGAGAAGGCGTCTCACCACGGGGACTTTGGAGCTGATACGCCAACGTGGACGCGCACGAGCCACAGGCAACTACCGACTGACGTCCGAGCTTGCGAAGCGATGCAGAGAAGCGATAAAAGAAGACCTTAAGGAGAGAAGAGTAGCAGTGATGGTTGACGCCGCGGAGGCTGGAAGAAGTATACGCAACGCCCGCCGAAGCTTCGTCAACTTCAAGACAAAGATGACTGCACTTCGTCGTCCTGACGGAACCATAACTGCTTCCCGAAGATCAATGGAGAAGGTCATCCACGACTTCTACTCGGATCTTTTTGCGAGCCACGTCCACCTTCCACCATGCCATCTCAAGGAGGACGAGTATGTCGCACCGTCTGTTCTTCCTTCCAAGATTCGTCATGCTATCATGTCGATGAAAAACCGTACAGCACCCGGTCCCGACAGGATTAAGCCAGAACATCTGAAGAATCTTTCGCCAGTTCTCATCAAGACTTTGGCAAGGCTCTTCACGCGGTACCTGACGGAAGGCAAGGTTCCAAAGCAATGGAAGACCAGCAAAACCGTGTTGCTGTACAAGAAGGGAGATCCCTGCGACATCGGCAATTATCGCCCTATCTGCTTGTTGTCTATAGTCTACAAACTCTTTACGCGAGTCATTCTCAACAGGATCGGAAGAGAGTTGGACGAAGGACAACCATGCGAGCAAGCTGGGTTTCGAAGAGGATTCAGCACGATCGACCACATACACACGGTGTCAAGGCTCATTGAAGTGTCACGAGAGTATAAGATGCCGCTCTGTCTCACCTTCATCGACTTGAAGAAGGCCTTTGACTCGGTTGAGACTGAAGCCGTCATCGATGCCTTGAGCAATCAAGGTATTCCGACTCATTACATCAAGATAATTCGTGAGCTGTATAACGACTTCACAACCACCATAACACCATTCTACAAGGACATCATCATTGACGTGAAGAGAGGCGTGCGACAAGGCGATACTATATCGCCGAAACTATTCAGTGCCGCTCTGGAGAACGTCATGCGTAAGTTGGAATGGGACAACATGGGAGTGAAAGTCGACGGCCGGCAGCTACACCACCTTCGCTTTGCTGATGACATCGTATTGATAACACCAAGCATCACGCAGGCGGAACAAATGCTGGCCCAGTTTGACGAAGTGTGTGGAAAGATCGGTCTGCGGCTGAATCTAACGAAGACGGTGTTCATGAGGAACGGAAGAGTGCCTGATGCTCCTTTCATGCTCAACGGGACGAACATCACCGAATGCTCAAGCTACACCTACCTAGGTCGTGAACTCAATATGATGAACGATCTAACTCCGGAACTGAGCAGGAGGAAACGTGCAGCATGGGGAGTGTCGCGGATTGGGCCCCCAGCTCCCCACGTCAGTGGATACGGCTCACCTGCATCGGCGTATGGGAGCCGGGGACCCTCTCCGTGAAAGGGTTCACGTCACTTGGAGCGGTAGCTAGCCTGCACTGAGTGCTATTTTGCCTGCCACACGGCATAACGCCTGACTCTTAGGGGCCCTGAGCTACCAGCTCACCTAGTACTAAATGCAGCCTGGGGCGTTGGCTCCGTTCTCACTACTGACACTTGGGGGTGGCCATCACCACTTGGCACTAGCGCGCATCGTGCCAGCCTTCTAACTGATGTAACCTCCTAGGCTATATATGATGATAGCAATACACAACACGATATTACTCGGGGCTGCAGCCGAGCTGCAGCCCACCGCATCAATCAATAACCACAGGCTATCAACTACCCACCATTTATCCTTAACACAGTCCCTACACTCAAACACAAGGGATGAAAACAACCAGCCAGCTGTTAGAAACCTAGGGACCAGCAATATCGGAAACCCCCCGTGGCGGTGTCGCCGGCGTATGCCAGGCGCGAGCGCGCACGGGGTTACCTCGACTGCGGGGTTGCCTGTCCTCCATGGCGTAGATGTAGATGACGCGTGAGTTGGGGAAGGCGCTGTATCGATCGATGGCTTGAGACGAAGTTGGAACCCGACCGCTCACGATGGCGACAGCAGTGAAGACTGACTACGTGACTTATTTGAACGCTGCGCAGGTGAGAGAGGTGAGAGGCGGGACAACGCGAGGACGGCGTTTTGGGACCCTTCGCAACGCGACGGCGGCCTCCTTTAAAAAAAGTCGCGAATCCGCGACACTTCGGGCAACGAAAAAGAAAGGGTCCGAGGTAGTTTCCGATCTGCCATGTTACCTACGACCCTACGAGTCAAACATACACACAACCTACGAGTCAAGATCCCTAGGTGGAACGCGGGACCTACTGCCTGTCGTGGTAACAACCGGTTGTCTTCGGAGGTAAGCGTGAAGAGACGTCGGGGGCGCTACACTGGATAATGGCGGGCTTCGGCGGTTGTGGAGACGATTGTTGCGTTGAACGGAAGTTGAGGCGACCATTGACTCGACAGTTGCGGCATCGACAGCTTGAACGGCGACCATGGAACTCGGCTTGAACGTGGTATTCGGCTTGACGTTGACGTTGACAGCGGCTCGACATTGGTGACGTTGAAGTGGCGACGAAGTGGCAAAAGATGTTAATTTTGCCTAATGGCGCGGTTTTTCACGCCTGGGGATCAATTCAAAGCGAGGGGGAGATTTTACCTCGCATCACAACACCCCTGGGGCAAGTCAGATGTGAAAGAGGGGGCATCCCAAAAACTCAAAAAATAACACGGTCTCCCACCGTGGCCCCCAAAAACTCGACAGTTGGGAAGTAGACACTTGGGACGCACGCAAACTGTGGGCTAACCTAAAATAGGGTCAGCAACAAAAAAAGTGGGCGAGCTTAAGGCCCGCCACAAACCACAAACCAAAGAAAAGGGAAAAAGAAATAAAAAGGGTATGTATAAAACAGCTAAACTAAATCAAACATACCCAAAAAGTCGGTAGTTGGGGTTGACGGCAAGTGGGAAACACGCAAATTGGGAAACTCTCCATCTTCCACCCAAAAATTCGATAGTTGGGGCTATCGCAACACGTGAACTCGAAAATTGGGGGATCCTTATCCTCAGCCTAAACAATCAGTATTAACAAGGAAATGAAAGTTGGGGGGTGAGCGCGAAGCTTCACCAAAAACTCGTAAGTTGGGGAAACGTAACTTGGGGCTAACGACTATGGGGCGAGGCATCTCTACCTCTCTTCTCTCACTCTTCCACCGGCTCATCCACCTGACGCTCACCTAAAATGGGGCGTAGGGCCCCATCCTGGGGGCGGGCGACATGTGGGGCGGCGGTGTAACAGCCGATGTGGAGCTTACCTCTGGTACCCAAAGAGAAGCGTGAGAGTGGGGGTACAATGTACTGTGACATCTATACTCATATGAAATGTAACATGTGTTAAGAAAGATGAGAGAAGGAAAATGGGTAAAAGAGAATGGGAAGGAAAAATGTGGGATATGAGAGTTGCGAAAGACAAGCCACTGCCTTTTTGGCACAATGTGAGGAAGAAAATCAAAGAAAACAAACAACAAATGAGAAATGTGGCTTGTTGGGAGGTGAGAATGAAAGGGAAGGACACAAATCAACACAACATACAAGAAATCGCAAAGGAAGATGTTAGAATCACAACCAACATGCGTCGGCATGATACAATTTCATATATGCTGACTGTAGTTTTCCCTGCGGGACCACTCAAGCAGCGTAGTCGTGTGGAGCTCGTTAGCGGGCGCGTTTCGCGATTGGGGCGCGCATACTCGGGGGTGTGATGATGAGGCACGCTGCGCACACGCGTCGCGTGTGGATTGAAGCGCGTTTGTTGTCAGTGGGCCGAAATTTGCGGTTTTAAGCGCTTAGCTTTGCGGGGAGGTTGTATCCTCGTGGGAGAATGGGAAGAATGTCTGGAGGACGTTCTTCTGGGTCTGGATATTGGAGTGTAGTCGTCCTGGGCGCTAATCTCCAAGGGGTAAAGACGTGATAACGGTCTTCTGAGGAACTTACCGTTGGGTGTCCGTACTTCTGCGACTCGTACGTTGTTGGGTTCGCTCCCATGAAGTCGAACCACAATTCCCAACTTCCATTGTCCTCTCGGCAAATTGTCTTCGGCAATTAGCACGAGGTCGTTAACTTGGGGATGTGTGGCTGTGTGCCTGGGCTGTCTCAAACGACGTTGATGGCGTTGAACAAGTGCGGAAAGGTAGTCGGTGCGCCAAATCTCCCAAAAGGAGTCCAAAACGGATTGCGCTTCCCTATACCAGTCCGACAGCTTGTGTTCCTCGACAACGACGTCGTATTTCTGGGGTATTGGGGGAAGTTGAAGCTGAACTTCTGGGGAGATGAAGTCCACTGGGCGTAGTACTCGAAACGGAGCTCCCTCTCGATATGGAGTTATAGGTCGAGAGTTGAGAATCGCTTCGATCTCTACGACCACTGTCCTCAACTGTTCCCATGTGAGCAAAGTTCTTCCTATCGTCTTCTTGAAGGCGGACTTAAAGAGAGCAACGAGTCTCTCATAAAAGCCTCCTTTCCATGGCGATATGGGGGTGATAAACTTCCACGTGATCCTATGTTTCGTAGCGAAACTGTGGATGTGGTTCCATGACTGGGGCGCAAAGAACAAAGTTCTAATTGCGTCTTCTGCGGCATGGAATGTGGATGCGTTATCACTGTAAATGACGTCCGGTGTTCCACGTCGTCCCATAAATCGCCTGAAGGCTAATAAGAAGTCCTGTGTGGAGTTAGAGCTGACAAGTTCCAAGTGTACAGCTCTTGTGGCCATGCACGTAATAAGGCATACCCATGACTTCGCTTTCATGCCGTTCGCATCCCTGTAATGGATGGGACCCAAATAGTCCAGTCCTACGTTTTGGAACGGTCTTGATCTCGCGACTCGTTCCTCGGGCAAGCTGGGCATGTCCGGATAACGATAGGCTGGGCCATTGGCTCTCTTACAAACGGTGCATGTGCGAAGAATGCGGTCTACGGTACGACGTGTGGAAGGCACAAAGAAGCGTTTACACAACTGGGCAATAGTTGCGTAAGTCCCTTGATGGTAAGATGCGAAGTGAATGTGAAGTGTGATGAGGAATGTAAGTCTGTGGGAGGGCACCAATAAAATAGGCGCTGTGGGGTGGACTTTCTCCATGCGGGCTGGGCATCTTATAAGGCCGTTTTCGTCTCTATGTGCGTTAAATCGCTCGAGGCGAAAACGTTCTAACAGATGTGCAGACTCTCGATAATGTTCGTGAATAAGCAAAATCTCCGCTAAGGCAATGTCCTGGGCCGTGATGTTACCGGCAGAGGAAATTTGAGAAAGAATGGGGATTGCCTTATAGAGATGATGTCTATGCGCGGACACTCTGGGGCTAAGAAAGTTGAGACGTAGAAATCTGAGGACGTAAACAGTAATACGAAGAAGTTTCGTATAACTGTTCGTAACGTAAAATGGGATAACTGACACATGTGAGTCTTCTCTAACCAAACTTACCTGTATAAACTCCCTATCCTGCTCCGGTGTTGTCATGGGCAGGGTCGTGAAGTCCATATCTTTATCGGGCCAGTACTCAGGTAACCGAAGAATGAACGATGGTCCTGTCCACCAAACGTGATCCACTGCTTCCTTCGTCGTCAATCCTCGCGTCGCATAGTCCGCGGGATTGTCTTCCGAAGCAACGTAGTGAATCTTGACGTCGGTACCCGAATCCTGAAGTTCCTTAACGGTCTTGCGAATGAAACTTACCCTGTTATGGACAAATTGCTTCAATGGCCTGGTCGAATAAATCCAATGAAGCACGATTTGGGAGTCTGAAAAGATGTGAATTGTGGAGAGTGGAAGATCCAACTCTTTGTGGAGGTATTGGGCTAGAGTAAGACAATTCCTCGCTGCCATCAATTCCATTCTTGGAATGGTCATGGGCTTTGCGGGCTCGTTAAGGTGCGATCTTGCCATAACGAGGTGTGAGGTGGTCGTATCGTAAGTGCGACTGACCAAATATGCGCATGCGGCATACACTCGTTTTGATGCATCTCCAAAGACGCACAAATCGAATGTACTTGTGGCGGATGTAGATCGTGTAATGACTCGTCTGGGGAAGGGTGGTAACGGATATTGTACACCTTGACAAATGCGTTGCCACTCTTCTAGGGCTTCCTCATCCAATCTATCGTCCCACTTGAGCTTCTTCAACCACAAATCTTGTATGAATAACTTAAATGGAACCATAAAAGGCGTTTGAAAACCTAAAGGGTCATATGTGGAAGCATAAGCTCTGAGGGCAGTACGTTTCGAAACTACTGGATGTTCTGTGGCCCTAATCGGGATGGTAAGTACATCCGAATCAGGTGTCCATGGAATTCCCAATAGTCTCGTGTGTTCCGGTTCCTTGGCACGATCTTGCGGGTCTATCATGCGATTGACTGTGTGTGAGGAGCACAGGAATTCTCTCAAATTCATGTGCATGCGGTCGAATATGGACTTGGCTGATCTGTACTTCTGCACAGCTTCCTCGTGTGTAGAAGCACCTAGAACAACATTGTCCACATACGTATATCTCTGGATCTCTTGACAAAGTGGGGTGTCGATGCGGGGCAAATAAATGCAGATGGATGCGGCAAGCATAAATGGGGAAGATTTGACTCCAAATGGGATTCTCGTAAAGCGAAAATGACGTAAGTTGTCCTTGTCGGGAGGTCGATTGACATCCTTCAGCCACAAGAAACGTGTCACATCTCGCTAAAAAACCTGTAGTCGAACCTGATGGAATGCTTTCTCTACATCAGCGATAAGAAGGAACTTGTGCAACCGAGCTCGAAGTTGAATTCCTGCTATCTGCGGCAAAAGAGATGGTTCTTCGTAGAGGCAGTCATTCAAACTGGGAACTCCTCGCATATGGGATGAGGCATCGAAAACTACTCTCAACTTGGTAGTAGCCGATGATTCCTTGAAGACGGCTTGATGGGGAATGTAGTAAACAAGATGACTGTCGGCAACTTGTTCGCTGACTTCCTCGATAAAGCCTAACTCCAGATGCTGTTCAATGGCTGCACAGTAGCTTCTCCATACCGATGGTCTTTCCTGTAGGCTGTGATATTGGCTGACTAGTCGGCAATAGGCTAGCTGCTTATTGTCGGCTAGTTGCGGATGGGATTCCTTCCAAGGAAACTGCACGTAGAGAAACCCATTTTCGAAGCGTGCGGTATCCTCGAAATGCTTGAGGATATGTGAATTGGCGATGGCGTTTTCGTCATCGTGGGGCTGATCTGTAATGCCTAAACGCTCTAGTTGCCACAACCTGGCAACGATGTCCTCGTCTGCATCTTCTTCTCGCCATTGATCGCTCCCGGTGGATGTTGAGACGGGATGGATCTGCGAAAAAAAGATGAACCGGAGACAACGGTACCAAATCGTGTGTGGGTCAGAACTAGTCCTGACGGTAAGCATACAGACGATCCTTGCGTGATGATATCCCAGAAATGGTCAATACCTATAAGGACGTCGACGTTAATCGATACATCCTTATGGTAGGTTGGAAGATCGAATCCACACTGACGAATGAAGTCGATATCCTCCTTGGACAATTCTGGTGGGGTAGTGGGCCGTGTGAGTTGGTCTTTGATGCGTACAAAGACTGTGAGTTCCTTATCGAATGAATCGATAAGTGTGAGGTCAGCTTTACCAGAAATCTCCGTGGTCTCATGTCCTCCAAAAGCCGTTAACGTGATCGGCTGATGGTCGTAGACACGAAGGCCTAGTCGTTTCACCGCAGATGTGGTGATAAAGCTGGTCTGTGCGCCGGAATCGAGTAGAAGGTTCATATCCTGAAGTTCTCCTGAGGCTGTGCGAGCTTTGGCTTTCACCAGCATCAAAGCTGGGTGAAGCTGGGGAGTGTTCGAATGAAGCTGTAGACGTAGGAAACACTGATGATAATCCTCATGTTCCGTATTGGACTGTACCAACAGCTGATCATTCGTCATTGCCTCCTCAGGATATGGCGATCCTGATCTTCGTCTTCTGCGTCGTTCCGGTGATGGGGAATAATGTGATCGTCGACTGGTGGGGGATGAGTCTCTAACGGGCACGTCAAAACGTACATGTGGAGATGGGGATCGGGATGACTCACGTTCCCGAGAATGGGATTTGGAACTCGATCTGCTACGATATCCTCTTTGTTCGCGCGGTTGATAGCGATGATCAGGAGAATAGTCTCGGGATCCTCTGCTATCCCATGCTGGACTTCTCGATGTGGAGGAGTCTCTAGAGGAGCGATGTCTTCTCGAAGCTGGTCGTGAACCGTGGCTGGGCGATCTAGACGTTGGGGATCGACTTCTCCTTGGCGTATACCTACAGAGCAGTCGATTGTGGTGGTTCCCGCAGTTCCTACACACAGGATAATCACACTGATCTTGATGATGTCCTTCTCGAAGACACTTCCAACATAATCCCAGTAGCTGCACCATCTTGCGACGGGCATTGACTGGCATCTGTTCGTCACATCTACGAGAGGAGTGCGAAGAGGAATCACAGAAACAACATGCGGCTGGATTATACAGTGATCTGGGGGATGTGGACGTTGATGAGCGTCCTTGGGGAGTATCTCTACTGATAACGTAGGTACTACTGCGGGAGCAAGTCTGCTCAAACCTCTCCTTAGACGAAATAAGGTTATCGAGGTGAGACATGACTTGTTGAAGATCGAAATCGGCTTGCTTCTCGAACTCGACATTGTTAAGTCTCTCCTGGATAGCCAAGGGAAACTTAGTCCGTACGAGATCGATAATGCAAAGAACACGATTCAAATCCTCAAAACGCTTAAGGGCATGTAGGATACCTTGAATCCGGAACCAAGTGTTACGCATGTCCGAAGCTGATTCGGTTGCGGGCTGAAGATCCCTGAGCTGCTGATGGAGTAGCGCTCTGGTCCTCCTCGGGCAATCGTATCGCTTCTTCAATGCTTGCACCAACTGATGGTAGTTGTTCCGACCTGGTTCAAGATCCTGCAATACCACTTGAGCTTCTCCCTTAATCAGATTCATCAGGTAGAGGTACTTCATATTGAGGTCGATGTTGGGGTCGTTGTGTACAGCTAACTCGAACGCACACCAAAACTGCTGAAATTTGGTGACATCTCCATCGAAATGCGGCAACGTCAACTTCTCCAACTGGATCGGTAAGTGCTGCGACGATGGGGCAGTTGTGCTGGCGTGAGCTGTAGATGTTCCGACTGATGTGCAAGGTCCAACTGTGTGTCTACACTCTGTAGACGTGCGGCGTTATCTATGGGGGTGCGATCTTCTCGCTGGGGCGTCATCACAATTCCTGTCGTCTCCATACAGTTATCCTCGCTGATGAAATTGGCGAGTCGATGGATACGGAGGGTCTGAAACTGTTCGCTGTCCGCTTCCTGGGTGTCTTGCAAAGTACGAAGGAGCGCTTCGGTGTCGGCCTGATGTTGATCCACACCGTACTTCTCCTCGAACTTGCTATACGCTTCCTGGTCCGTCGGCGAGTTGGATGTAGTGATGTGATAGAGCAACAAGGCACGACGTTCCCTTAGGAGCGAAAGTGCAGCTTTGAGGCCCACTATGTGGTAATGTGCGGCTGGCTGACGTTGCTGGAGCTGATGGAGTTGCTCGACAGCTGGGGCGTCAGACACTAAAGGAGTAAGTAAGTCTGAACTTACCTGTTTCCTCGCAGCCTGCAGGTCCTCAATAGCCTTGACGACCTTCGGAAGGTAGGACTCCACAGTTGTCACGGTAGCCATGTCGATCGATAATAGAACGTCGAAAGCGTGCAGGAGGCAGTAACTGCTAACCCAAAGTCTGGAAGGTTGTATTTGTAGGGAATGTGTAAAGGAACAGTGACCACTTGACGAAATGGCCACATAAATGGTAAGTACGAGAACACGAGTGAAATTGAAAGAGCGGTGAACAACAACACGAACGCAAACCCCGGATGTGAGTATGAGGCGAAAGTGGCAATAGTAGAGAATGAGCAACGAAACCGCAAGAAACAAAGTAATAGGTAAGTGTGACCACAAGATACGCACAAAATTGGGAATGAATGCACAATGCGAGCATAGATGCGCGAAAGGAGAAGATAATTTGGGGCGAGGCTCTCATCAAACCCAACAAGCAGGGCTCTTTCGTCGGCCTGATGGCGTGTTTCAAGGCAGACAGAGCTATCCGCGGTCCTCCATGTATGCGAAAAAACCTGGCCATCAGAAGGCACCAGACAGTCCCGGGCAGTAGGTAGGGCGTAGATTGCTGCTGCCACGTCAGGTCTACGGGATCACCCTACTCCCAATCTAAGTGGAACTGTGGGTAGTCGCGTATTCGCGTCAGCCTAGTCGCTACGGAGCTTGCTGATGAAACGAAGGATGAGTCCTCTCATGGAGCACAAGGAGCAGCAAGTATGTGTACACTGTGCAAACATCCCGAATGAGAATTTAGAATTTAGACTGTTAGCTGGGGGACACTAATGTGTAAGGTGTGTATGCGTGGGCTGTGCAGGCAAGGCTCGATCGCAAAAGCCAGACATAGGTTTACTATCCCTATGCCCAACTCCGTCACGATGCACCATGTCGCGGATTGGGCCCCCAGCTCCCCACGTCAGTGGATACGGCTCACCTGCATCGGCGTATGGACGGTTCTTCCTGCTTTGACGTACGCTTCAGAAACATGGACAATGAGAAAGCAGGATGAACACGCGGTTAGCGTCATCGAACGAGCTGTTGAGAGAGTGATGCTAGGAGTGAATCGACTCACGCAAGTGAGGCAAGGATTACGAAGTTCTACCCTACGTCAACGATCGAAGATCAGGGACGCTGCCGCGTACGCCAAGCAGAACAAGATAAGATGGGCCGGGCACGTAATGCGTTTCGACGACAACCGGTGGACAAGAGCTGTAACAGATTGGATACCACTGGACGTCAAACGCGAACGAGGAAGACCGCCGACCAAGGTCAGATATGTTCACGAAGTTCTCTAATGAAGTCCTTCAGAGCGTTCCACGTGTTCCTGGTGCGATACGTAAACATTGGTCAACAATCGCCCGAGACAGGGACGAATGGAGGCATCACTGGTACCCGCTCGTGCAACACGATGATCAACGGGGATGCAGGTGATACAGGTGATATGATACTCGGGTGAGGTCTATTCGCATTCTTCAAGGTGATCTTACCTTCACTAATGCAAGTTAGCGCGAAAGCGTGGAAGTAGGGGCGGGAAGGAGGAGGAGGGGTGGGGTAAAGTGAGAGCGGGTTGCGAGAACTGGTAATTTTAGGAAGGGGGCGGAAAGGGGGCCTAGGATCGCATCAACACGCTTGACCCTGGTTAAAACTTTGCTTTGCTAGTGATCCAGGTTTTATTTGTAGAACTAGCGGCCCAATAGCTATCAGGTATGAGAAGTGTCGTATGTTCAAAACCTCTGATAACATTCAATACCGTAAAGCTGCTATACTTCGTTTAGTGATGTTTTGATTAGAAAGTTCTGCTGGAAAGGCCTGGTGCGCATTGAGTGCAAATGAGCAGAATGCGACTGCTTTCAGAAAACGCTTGACGCCCTCCTCTCCTCCCCTCAAGAAAAGTCATGGATCCTGATCAAATGGGTCAGGAGGGAGAGAGGGGGTCAAACGAAGGCGGCTGCCCTTGAAAACGAGCCGTGCGCAAGCGTACGAGCTTAATCATGAAAAAACTCCCTTCGCACCCGCTTCGCAAAGCGACCGCCATCGTCAGCGCAGCCTTTAAATTCCATCATCACCCTCATCAGAAAAAAATTTTTCGTCCCTCCCCCTCAAAACGGAAATTCTGGGTACGCCTTGCGGCATAGAATGAATATCACAACTTATAATAACGGTCCAATATACCAAAGCTTGAGCGGATTCGTTCAGTGGATCCTTTGAGAATCACACGTCAGACGGATCCACTTTTCTTTTTACCCTAAAATCCCTACAATAAGTCCGCCTCTCAGATATGTCCGCCTCCCAGATAAGTCCGTTTTTTTCTATGGAATTGCACCCTCGCGCCGCCAAAAGTCCCGCATATAAGTCCGCTTTTTTGCAGATAAGTCCGGACTTATTGGCAGGATTTTAGGGTAGACGCAAAAGTAGTTCAGCATGCAAACTTTTTGCTAAGTTATGATTATGTTCAGCATATAAGTCCGCAAAATTTTCCCCGACAGCTCAAAAAACTACGAAAGGTTTGATCGCATGCGAAAACGGCACCAAAACGCGGCAGGTGCTCATTTCTTCGACTTCCAGAGGTTCTATTAGGTTGTCCGGAAATTAATGCAGGTTTTGGATTCCAACCGCAATAAGTCATACACTTCTCATTTCTAAATAGGTCGCAAAGTACCGTTCGATAGAGCAAAACAAGCTCTACAAGATGGCCGTCCTGCTTTAGCAACAGCTCTGATCCACCACGAGTTTCGAGCCAAAAACTAAAAAGATTCAACTACCCGAAAAATTAAGAAAAACCGTAACTCTGTTCGTAAAAACCCTACAAAAATTCTAACTTGCTCACGTAAACCCAATCCACATATGACATCCATATACGCCGTTGCCGTATTTTTTTCTCTGTTAGAAATCAAGAAAACGGAAATTTCCATGCATTTGCCAAAGTGGGGCTGTGCTGCCTCCACATAAGTAATTGTATACTACAAACCTGTAGAAGTAAAAAACGTAAATTTTGAGCTCTTCACAAGCTTTAGTTCTCGAGAAATCTGAATTTAGCTTGGACCACCTAACTAATGAAGGCTATATTCGATATTTCTCGAGAACTGAAGCTTGTAGAAAGCTGAAAATTTACGTCTGTACTTCTACAGGTTTGAAGTATGCAACTACTTATGTGGGGGCGGCACAGCACCACTTTGGCAGATGCATGAAAATTTTCGTTTTCTTGATTTCTAACACAGAAAAAATACGGCAACCGCGTATATGGATGCCTTACGTGGATTGTGTTTACGTGAGCAAGTTAGAATTTTTGTAGAAATTTCATGAACAGAGTTACGATTTTTTTTAATTTTACGGGTAGTTGAATCTTTTTAGTTTTTGGCTCGAAACTCGTGGTGGATCAGAGCTGTTGCTAAAGCAAGGTGGCCATCTTGTAGAGTTTGCTCTGCTCTATCGAACATTACCTTGCAGCCTATTTAGAAATGAAATGACTTATTGCGGTTGGAATTCAAAACCTGCATTAATTTCCGGACAACCTAATACTAGACGAAATTGAAAGTTTTTGCTCAGAGACGTAGCCCGCATTATCAGTTTCTATAATGGCAACTATTGAGTTTTCAAAAGTTTAGTATTCATTCTAAAAAAGTATTCGTTCTCCATTTGAAAGAATCCTCTCATAAATTTACCGGTTATTTACGACCGTGCATCTGAAATGAAAAGCTTTGTCCATTTCATTCGTGATGCTCTGTGAGTTTCATTGCTAACTTAACACAAGAGGAAAGCAGGACTTCTAACGCGCTGGCCGCACGTGTCAGACCTTTGGACAAGCGGAAGCAGTTTGACTTTACAACGCATAAATTAGTCTGTAAGACACCAGCGTTTACAAGCACATGCATAGGCTCCGCACAAATTGTGAGTAATATGCGTCGTAATTACTGGGATTTCGTGAGTAATATACAACTTTGATTGATTACCATTAAGTTGGCACTGCGTTTGTTGTTCTTACACAGGCCATACCACACTGAAAATACTTAAACATTCTATAGAATGTTAGTGAACGTTTTGGCCGGACGTATAAAATGAACTTTTTTCTTTTGAAAGAGCTAAGGAACAAAGCGATGATGTTTGGAAATATTCGATCAAGTACTAGCGGCCCAATGACTTCTACGCGCAAAATCACCTCAAAGGCCTACAATAAATGCCATGCAAGCTTTAGATTTGAAACCGGACTCAAGAATATTTTGATGGACACAAATCATCAAGACCTTATAATAACGGGCTACGGGTTGTTTATGTGTTTTTGTGTGTCTGTGTGTCCGCCTGTTACGAAATTCGTAGAGCGTGTTCCAGCCACCGTAAGCCCAAATCTTGCATAACGCATGCTACCTTCATGAAAGTTCAACATGCAAAAGCACGAGTAGATTCGTTGAGTGAATCCCTCAGAAACTACGCGTCAGACGGAACTTGGCTTGGCTTTTGGCCTCTTGGCTTCTGGCCCGCAAAATTGGGTTCGTATCACCACTTTTTGCAAAGTCGCGGATGTGTTTGGTAAGCAAAGGTGCAAGCGATGGACTTTAGCCCAGAAAATGGCCAAAAGTTTACTATATGATGAAAACGGCGCCAAGAAGAATTGGTTGCGTAAATGATCAATTTGCCAAGGTTTTAGCCAAGCATTTGAGAAGATTTTCGTATAGAGATGTAGCTCACGGTGACTATTGCCTTCATGGAAACTACTAAGCCATGACAAATTCAAAAGCCTATTCAAATTTGCGTTTGTCTTTTTGCGAAATGTCTCATCCATGCGAAATCACCGATCTCACATGAAAAAGTTTTCTAAATGAGTACTTGTTTACACTTTATTCGTTAGTCGGCATAGCTCGGTGAGTTTTAGTGCAACGATTTTACGAGAATGATTAAGGCACATAGATAGTGGAGCCAGTGCGAGCCTCTGCGAAGCAGAGGTGACGCACTGGTAATCTATATCTGTCTTGGAGCACGCCACGTTCTGCGGCGCATTTGGCTTAAGAAAAGGAAGGAAATCTTGTTTGCGTACAACGTTAGAGTTGCAATTCTCCACGATACGTGCCAGCAATTCATCCATGATACTCATTTATTTAATAGACGTCGTTGCAGCAACTCTTTGAGAAAAGTTTTAGACCGTTTGATTACTTTTGAAACGCTAAATACTTGTAACATGTATCAAGAATGATTGGAAAAATTTCTATAAGTTCACCTTTTGTACGCACTCAAAATTGTAGAAAATGTTATCATCAGAACCAAAATCCCCAAAAAGCAGCAGCGTTTTCATCCGCTACGTTAAATTGAGCGTCCATAATTCACCAACCACTGATTATTGATTGAAGGGAATGGCACCAATAAAAAGTAGACAACAAGCTTTTAAGCGAAAATGCTTTTAAATTTTTTAATATCTTTCGTTGTAGGGACGAAATATGGCATTCAAGTAGAGGTACTTTAGAACCTGGTGAACCAAGTTCGCTTCGAAGGTCAAAAACGTTAATCAATACGTTGCTATTTTTCTGATATAGAATGATATGTGGAGAGGTCAGCTGTTTTTTTGGAGGCTTCTAACGTAGCAGCAAAAAAGAACCCCTAAATGGAGAATCGAACCCGGATCTGGCAGATAGAAGTCGCACCCATTAGCCATTAGGTCATGAAGGCTTCCTTTCTAAATCCAGATAGCGTGCCACACCTGCTTTCCTTTTCCAATTCCAAAGCAAGATTGAAGAGAGTAGGGGGGGGTCAGCGTACGGTATTCGGGCTCACGCAACGAATTTAAAGGCCGGTGCAAAAAGTGCCAATCAATACGTTGCTATTTTTCTCTTATAGAATGATCTATCCACCGTGTTTCTTCTAATGTGAACCTTCCGATCGTGCTTAACTTTCGCCATTTCAGTGGGATTGCGGAAACTTGTATTGCGCCGACAAACAATGTGTCGTGAACTTTAAGGACACGCTTAAGCGCTTTCTGTGTAGTCAAGGTTTTAACGTTACTGCTATTAGCTTTTCAGTTGTGGAACAGAGCTTCAGGACAGTGAGGACAGGTCCTCCTTGCAGTAAGAGCAGTTCCGATGTTGTTTGCAACAAAAGGATTATTTCTTTCACGGCCTTAAAGGCCGTGTCCGTGCAAAAACTCGATTTTGAGATTTTGTGCTTACTTGGGCCTATTCGCTACGCTGAATCCGAAAAGACGGTTCTAAAGAAGATGGGCTGGCCGTCACTAAGATTTTTACGTCAAACGCAACTCACAATGTTGCAGCGTGAAGAAGAGACATAAAAGCCAAATGAGGTTAAGGCCCGTATGCACGTACATCCCCGCTGGGGAGGGGAGGGGATCCGAGAGGGGATGCGCCATATCTCGTTACTTTACGTATCTTTCTTCCTCCTTTTCTATCTTGCTTATGAAGGTTCTCATACCCTACTATCTGCGCATAATTGATGCCAGGTTACTGGCATAACTGATTAGATTTGTAGGGATCACACAAAGTCATTTACAAAGTCATCACCTCTCGTTTTTCAAAGTCATTTATCTTCCTGAAAAATCAATGGAAACGCCGCAAAATTGTACTGAGGATATACTACGGCACTGCTAAGCATGTTTAAAGTAAAAATAAGTGAAATCTCAGGATATTGAAATATGTTAATCCCTGGCTCAAAAGCTAATGATCATCGAAAAATTCACAATCTTCAGATTGTGAATTCATTGAATTCATGATTCATTCCCCAGGGGATCACACAAAATAATACAAATCCAATCAGTTATGCCAGTAACCTGGCATCAATTATGCGCAGATAGTAGGGTATGAGAACCTTCATAAGCAAGATAGAAAAGGAAGAAGAAAGATACGTAAATTAACGAGATATGGCGCATCCCCTCTCAGATCCCCTCCCCTCCCCTCCCCAGCGGGGATTACGTGCATACGGGCCCAAGAGTTTTACATCATGTTTACAGAGTAGCAGAACTGAGTATCACAAGTGTTTGAGTGTTTTTTGGAAACTTACATGAGAAAATTACCAAAAATAAGCTACTCACCGAATGTGCAAAGTATAGGGCGTCGTGCCATAGGTGGCATGTCCACATAACCCTGATTCGTCATCACCGCAGTAGTTCTTGGAAGGTCGGCGCACATAAAGTCGGGTTTCTTTGGACTCCAAAACTGGCTGGGTATGTCGCTCTAGAATAGAATGTAGGAGGCTTAGAACCATACGCATTCATTTGCTCAAGAGAGGAGAATCAGTGCTCGAACATTAGTAGTCGATTAATCTAAAGCTCGTGTGCAGAGCTTCAAAGGTTTTGATACACGCTGCGTATCCAACTCGCAATGCTTCCAATTTTTTACTTCAAATTTCACCGCTTTTCCAGGTTTTGCATGTTAACGCGGCAATTCTAGGGCTGACCGTTTTTTCTTCAAATTCTTTGACGTCAATGAAAACATCACAAAGTGCTCAGACAATCGCTGGGGCAGGCGGGCACCGGAAAAATAGATTGCTGATTTCTCGCACCCCGCTCGCGGATTTTTTGAAAAAATCAGGACTTTTCGGAAGACTGCTCGCTGAGTAAGCGGATTTTTGAGAGACCGCCTGTTGAATTTTTTTCGCTCTTATCTTTTGCAGATATATTGCTGAATCTCCGAGGAATCGAAAACCAAAAAGTGCTTCCCAAAAAGTCCGCGAGCGGGGTGCGAGAGATCAGCTATCTATTTTTCGGTGCCCGCTGCCCCCGGCTATTGTCTGAGTGGTTGTTCATCTAACAGTAGTACATACTCCCGATGTTCCGCGATGTTAGCTGAACAAAAAATACGAATGGATCAGATCACTGCTTAGCCAACAATTAAATGACTGATACATGTGCATTGGTCACTCCACAAGGCTGAGAGTTGTGCATAGTCTGTCACACGCGTGATTGGAAACAAGCTGATTCTTGAGATAACAAGTAGAATGTCGACGACATCACGTGTTACGTCCAAATTGTGTTACGTCCAAATTCGTCCAAACGTTAAGCCGCTGAGCCAACCAGATAGATCGTACAACATTGGAGGAAATTGTTGCTAGTGTCTAACTGCCTGCATTGCCACTTCCACGTTTACTATGCAAACCACAAGAGCCCAATCAAGTAGTAGATACTAACAAAACGATACTCGGTGTTCGTGGGCTTTTGACATAAAACGTATACCGACACACTCGTCTTGGATCGCTGATTCCGAATCTGACTTCCTTTTCTGCTAATCGTTTCTCGAAAAGAAGTTATGAAAGATTTTCGCGTCAATGGTCGCCCAAGAATACGGTCAAGGATGCACCACTTTCCAAAGAAAAGCTTGACTGAGGCAATGCAAAACTGAAAAACACAAAAAACTCAAACTTAAAGCAGCTTTGATTTGTGAAGCTATTGAGCCGCTACAATCCTAGCGGCGGTTCTGGAATTCCGACCATATTCCCTTTAACGCGAAAATCCTTCATAACTTTTTTCAGAGAAACGATTAGCAAAAACGGAAGTCAGATTTGGAATCAACGCTCCAAAGGAGTGTAATGATGTACATCTCATTTCAAAAGGGCATGGACACCGATTATCGTTCCCTTGTAAGTTCCACGTGTTTGCTACTTCCTTTTCTTTTGTCTTAAGCAAATTCAAAAGAGTGCACACCAGTAATTTTACGGTTGTCCACGTCGCGGTCTGGGTGCAATTCGTAATATTAATATTAATATTATTATTAATATTATTATTCGTAATATTTCTGTACTCCCTAACATATCAAGTGAACTCGATATGGCTATCACAAACGTCATCTTAAGACAAAACAGTGTATGAAACCGCCGTCAGCAGCCGAATTCAAAAGGCAATATTACCATTCAAACAAAGTATGGGTAAAAGCGGCCCAACCGGCAGGTATGCTTAGAGACTTAGTGATTAGTCTCACGATAGATTTACACATTTGCCCAGATTTGTACACGCTATTTAAGACGCAAGTTGATCTTCGTTCAGCCACACGAGTTTAAAGTTAGACTCATTAAAAGCAATATCGGGGATTTCAAGGATAAAATCATATGGTTTTTATATGGCATATTATCTCAGCTTTTTTGAGTGTGTTCTTTCCGGCGTTTCCATCAGGGGGATCATTACCCTACTAAATGCGTTCATCCAACGTTCAACATTTTGGTGTGAATACTTTTACAAACAAATCATAGGTCTTGCCGTAGGACAAACTTTGGCCCTTAGCTATCGTGTACAGGGTGCGTCAAAAGTCTGGAAGCCTAATACTTTTTCGTATAAAATGTGAAGGGAAGTACCTAGAAACGAAAAATTTGGCGCACACATAATTCGAACCATTGCAGATACAGTCCAGTTCTTGAATTGCAAAATTGCCTTTTTGGGCTTCCACGCGGCCCTACAAAATCTTGGCAAGTCCACCTGTCACGGCACGCAGGTAGTCGTAATGAAATTTGCCCCACGCCTTCACAATAACTGCTTCTTTACCTTGGCAAATGTGCAGCACGATAAAGCAAACTTTTTTCTACAACATACTTTCAAAGGAATTTTTCGCATTGCTAGGAATAAAAATATTGAATTTTTAATTAGAAGCATGTGTACGTCGCATACCGGAATTCTGGCTGCAATTGCGCGAAAAAACTTAAAATTGTCGTTTAAAAAGTATATAAAGTGTTTCCATGGCCGAATTTCAATGGATTTTAATTTGGAAGATGTATGCAATAAATACAGCCTTGGTTCCAGTGCCTGTTGCGCTTCTATAGCCTTTAAATTTGTTCTGAAGACGGATTTCCACTGGCACATAGGTAACATTCGAAAACTCTTATTTCCGTTTATGCAAAAACAGCTCCTGGCACAAAAGCAAAATACATTCCAATAGCGCAAAGCCTCTTCTATACAGGGTCAAGCGTGTTGATGCGATCCGGGACCCCCATTTACGACCCTCCCCCTTGAAGGTACCCATCCGTACGACCCCTCCCTTCCCACCTCATCTATCCCCCCCCCCCCTCAGCTACTCCCCTTACCTTCCATGCCCACATTCCTCGCGGTAACCTGCATAAACGAATGTCACTCTCCAAAAACACCTGCGTGAGAACTTCATTGAAGTTTCGGAAGCAGAATTTCTAGGCCAATGGGTGCGTTTAGCATCCGTAGCACACATACACACCTTCAACAATGTTTGAGATTCTGCAAGTTTTTTTTTCGAATTTTCAGGCATACTTCAGACCAGCAAATTCGATTCCCGTAGGCGACACGAATTTTTGCACGGAGGAAAAAGTGACATTCTTGAACTACAAAAGATGTTTTAGACTAAGGAGCTTACTTCCTACCTCTTCCACACTTTTTCCTGCGAAAAAAAAACCGCTTCAGCGCCGTCCAGAACGACGTCAAAAACGTGCATGAGCACGGTAGTTTGAAAATTCGTAACTAGGGCCAGGAAAAGACTGAGAGGCTGCAGTGAACAGCTTCTGTAGCATAGTGCCCAGACTATCCATAGAAAAAGTTTACGCCCTTGCGGAGCAGTGAGCTCGAAAAAATCTAGATGCGACTCCCGAAAATTTAGATGCGATCCTAAAAAGTAAAAACTGGGATTTTTGAGCTAAAAATTTTGTAACTTACTAGAGAAGCTATAAGACAGCCTGCAATTTTTATCAGGGAAAGTAGGAGGATGGCCTCGTATTACAGCAAAATTGCAGCCAACAAGCTTCAATCGCTCCGGAAAAATTTAGATGCGACCCAGATACGACCCCCCTTTTGTCATTTTTTGCCACCATACATAAAATCATAAGAAAATCCGAAGGCTATAAAGCAGGACCAAATTTTGCACAGATGTAATAGAGCACCTCTAAAGTACACATAAATTGTAGAGACCGTTTGAAAAGTATTACAAAAAGAATCACAAATTATTGATGATTAGCGTTGATAGAGATATGCGCCTTTTGTCGAGTGTGCGAGTCTTGTGTGAGCCTTCAAAAGCAGAATGTCTACACCAATCGGTACATCTAACATCTTTATCACACATACATGCCTTTAGTAGCATTTGAGCTTCTAAAGGGTTCATTTTTTGAATTTTAGTCATGCCACCCTGGTTCGATCCCCGTCTGCGACAATATTTTGCGGAAGGAATAGTGATCCCCTTCAAAAAAGAGAACTCCAAAACAAGAAGTCCTAATCTTTCAAAAGTGCAGCAAATGAAGTGGTTTTTGAAATTATTGTTCACTCGTTTTCAATTGATACATTGGTACACGGCATTCCATGAATTTATTGTTAAGAACACGTAGTATTTATTTGCCATTCGATTTCCTTCCATGCTTACTGTATTTTATCCAAACTTCCTTCTTTTGCGACCCCCCCCCCCCACCATAGGTACCCCGCTGACGACCCTCCGTTGCGACAGTCGCATCACACGCTTGACCCTGCTTCTATATTATGTGCATCGAAGTGTCGTAGAATATTGACAGCATTTCTAACTATAGCAAAAACTGTTAATACTAAAAAATCTGGTTTTTTCGCTTTGCAAAAGTACTAGTTTGGTAATTTCCAATCTTACAAAAACATATGGAGCCATTTCCAGCTAGATAAAGTATATTTTGTGGAGGATGACCGCAGCATCATGTGGCATAAAATTGAAATCAGAACCACGAGTACCTTTGTAATTGCAATATTGCAAAGTTAGGCTCCCAGACTTTTGACGCACCCTGTACATTTCGAAAGTAAAGGGACCCGTTCTTAAAACTTAAACTTGAACTGACGGTTGAAGGCGCAGCGTTCTGACGCACACGGTGTGTCCTAGCACAGTCACAATTTGCGCTGAGTGTCCAGTGGGCTGCAGACGCCTATAGGTAATTTCTACTTCGAATTGATGGCGCAGGCACGGACATCAGCGCGATGGTCACCCGTGAGACGCACAAGGTGCAAGCCTCAGAAATAATTGCAGCTCGCGCTGCATGCACTCGTTTAAAACTCTCGCGCCGCTTTCGTGTGGCAATAAAGTTTGGGCATAGACCCACACTAGATAGGCAAGATAGGCAGACGAAGAAGAAGCTTTGTACATAAAAGAACTGATTGATGTGACAATTCCAAAAAGAACCGAGTAATGCAAATTAGAACCTAGGGTCTGTCTCACTCCAGATCAGAACAAAATAAGCGTTGCGTCTTCGCTATGATTTGCATTACGTCTACGGCTTACTATGAGAAAATGCGAAAACCTCCCGTTTTCGGCCCATACTCTTCAAGCTTTAGGTAACGCTTTGCGCTCATGTGGCAAACATCTACTCAGACAATCGCTGGGGGCAGGCGGGCACCGGAAAAATAGATTGCTGATTTCTCGCACCCCGCTCGCGGATTTTTTGCAAAGCAATCAGGAGTTTTCGGAAGACCGCTTGCTGAGTCAGCGGATTTTTGAGAGACCGCCTGTTGAATTTTTTTTCGCTCTTATCTTTTGCAGATATATTGCTGAATCTCTGAGGAATCGAGAACTCAGCAAGCGGTCTTCCGAAAAATTGATTGCTTTCCAAAAAATCCGCGAGCGGGGTGCGAGAGATCAGCAATCTATTTTTCCGGTGCCCGCCTGCCCCCGGCGATTGTCTGAGTAGCTGCGAAAGCTCAATCAAGTCAACGTTTTTGCCCTATTACGCGTACATAGTCAATGTTTGCAGTATGGTCCGTACATTAATCACTACTATACTGCTGGAACAATCTTCAATTTCCCTTTAAAAACAAGCGACAGTATCCATCAATAACATTCTGCATGACTGTTTTGACGAATTATCTTGACGATTTATCTCCATGATTCATTCAGTATTGGAATTCGCAGAAACGGCAAAACTATTGAAGCCGCATGGATTTTACAGCGATCAGATTTGATCTCGGCTAGTTTTTCCGCAGCTCACTATTCCACAGCTTTTGCAAATTCATCAATGAAGGCACGCCGACCGACAAAGGGTGGTTTCGCTCATAAAGGATGTGCAAGAAATATGTTGCTTTCGATTTCACATGTCATGCTAAATGTCCGTTTGTGTGTCCTGTATGTTTAAAAGTATATTTCAGAAAAGAATTCTTCTATGTCTGAGCTGATCGCCACTTACTCTGCATAACATTTCGCGGGGTGGGGGAGTGTCATAGGCTATTCTTATTAACCGTAATATTAGATTTTCAGCAAACTTCAGGCTATGAGACTCGATTAAGACTCAATCATTTTTGTCAAACACTCAATCTTTGCTAACTTCTAATTGTTGATGGGAATTTTTACGCAGAGGTCAGAACAAAATCGCAATTGAAATGTTCCTCTTCAGGATTATGGATCACCCTTATCGCTTTCATAGAATTCTTTCGATTTTTTTAAAAGAAGGTTGAGTTGAGGCGCTGCGCATTGATATGGCTAAGTGAGCACGATGAGGAAGACAAGGAGAGGATGTAGCAAGGTGGAGGACAGAGGGACACTGTTACGTTGTGTGGAAGGAAAAAAACTTTTTCCATAATTCTGTAAGTGCTTTCATGATATGCGATGTATAGAGAGTACGCTAGCTATTCCGTTGCGCATCTCTCCTAACATCAGGTTGGTCAGTGTGACGATTATAAAATTTTACAGTAGTTTTTGTTTCAGGTTAAAAGTTGGCACACATTTGGGCAGAGGTGCTTATTCATAGCAGTTCATGCTTAATTTTTGTAAAGAAATTCGATCTGTACAAATTATGCTCAATATAAGAAGGAGAATGCGAAACTTATATTTATGACTGTTTTGGTTTTTGTTGTAACATTTTCAGCCTTGTGAGCTCGAAATGACCACTCGAGTGATCTTTTTATTGCACTTTTCTCTGCAATTTATAAAAAAAAGGGAATCAATTTTAGTGACTAGATAATCTCTTCATTCCAATTATGACAAGCAAGTCTATTGAAATGAAAGAAAGGTACGATTTAAAAAATGATGCGGACGAAGCACTTTATATCAAGTTTACTGTCGGACGAAGCAACCTCAGGAACGGGCGCGAACCCGCCGCGCGGATACCTGCGTCGTTGTCAACAATGCGCCTTATGCGTCCTAGGCGCTATAACCACGCATTTCAGGGTCCTGCGCGTTTGTTCGACAGAAGATTTCAAGCTGGATTATTGGATCACGCAGCAATACGGTCAATGGTTTTCTTTTTTGAAACACCAATCGTGAGCTTGTATGCTATGGTCGCGGTTGATTATACAGGGTGAGGCAAAAGTTTGGGAGAACTTTGCAACGTTGTCAATCACGAAACCTTGATGTTTTGGATTCCAAATCTCTGCCAAATTCTGAAATCATCCTCTACAAATCACACTTTGCCTGGCTAAAAATGCTTGTCATATGTTTTTGTAAGGATTGGATTTAACGAACAGTGCTCCTGCAGAGCAGGAAAATCAAAATTTTTAGTATAACTTAATTCGTTGCAAAAGATACTATGAATATTATACAACATCTTAGTGCTTACAATGTAGAGGAGGCATTGCCCTGTCACATCGCAGTACTGCGTTTGCAAGAAATTATTCATTGAAAAAACGCAATATAAGCAATTGCGAGATACTATCTGCGTGCCAATGGCCATTTGTCTTCAAAATAAGTTCGAAAGCTATGAGAGGGCAGCAGGTAGCAAGATTTATTTATATCTTTCCACGAGTCTTCTATAAAAGCATCTACTTGGTTTCCATCGATGGAGCAATTTTAAAACTTTTTAGATTATAATTTTTCGTCCCTTTCGCGTCATCGCATCCAAATTTCCAGTATATGAGCACTTTCGAAAAATTTTTCTTCATAAACATTATAACCAAAAGCTTGCTCTATCATACTGCGCAATTGCATAGTGAAGGAAGTCATCATAAAGGCGTGGGACGAATCTCATTACGACTGCCTGCATGCCGCAACAGGCGGACTCGCCAAGATTTTGAAAGACTGCTTTAGGGCAGAAGAGGCAATAGAATTTGAAAGCTGCGCTGTATTTGTGAAGGTTCAACTCATGTGCTCACCAAACATCTGTTTCTAGGAACCTTCCTTTTGATTTATCCGAAAAAATGCTGGGCTCACAGACTTTTGCCTCACCCTGTAGTTCACTATAGCTGGAAAGACGATATGCTGATACAGCGTTGGCGTAAAAAACGCTCTGATAATTACTGGTTTGCTGTATAATCTCCATTGATTAATATATTGCTAAAGCAATGCGCCATGCCTGCATTGTCAAATTCGAGCAGACGTGCGTTGCAAAAGAGAAATGAACGCAACCTTAGTATTATCCAGCCCAAAATAAGTAAAGTACCTTCTAAAAGCCCCAAAACGTTCTTCTCGTTTACATTCTTAATCGTATCAAATGAGGGATGAATGACCACACACCGTAGTATTATCCGGCTTATAATATAGGAATTTCTTTCTAAGATGCCCAAAATTTTGTTCAGGACTACATGTTTTTTTATGCACATCATATGAGGGATGTCGTCCGACTGTAGTGCGATAACTTCCTTCTGGCATCTTAAATGATTGATGTACGCATCGTAAGAGGAATCTGGAGAATAATAAGCGCTTACATTTTTTGCGCGAAACTTCTTATATACATCCTCATTGTAGAAATCATGTATGGAGGAGACGTATCCGTTGGGAAGCATCTAAAATTCAACTAACATTCACATGTGAATGAAGAAAAATTGAAAAATTGAGCAAAACTTTGACCTTAGCTGCGACTTTTTCGAGCTCTTGTGCTAAGTACGGTATGCTTCAACAAAAAAAGAATCAGCATTAGCTTTGACTTTCCGCATCGCTGCGCTTTAGCCATTCACAGATAATGCTCCTGTGGCTACTAGTTGCTAAACCTGGGAGTCCTGCTTTCGAAAGCTATACAGTATGCTCGCCCAGACAAAACTATTCACACTGTTCTTTCTGCAGGGTTGCGCAATGAGATGCTCAAAGGCGATGTCAGGGCCTCACTTTTAGCTCTTCGCTCAATTGCGCTTATTCACTACTAGCTGGCATACCCGGCTCCGCCGTATGTTCCGAATAGAAAATTCCATTTCTCAACCGATCCGAACCAAACTTGGCACACATACACTTCGGGCCCCGGCGGGTGTCACAGTCCACTTTTCGTTATCGATTGATGCCGATTTTATCGATTTTTTGCAAAATTTGAGCTAGGGGGCTGGGATTTGGCACAGGGGGGTAATCGAGCATGCTGATTACGAATACAATATTAGTTTTCGAAACCGTGCATTACTTTTATCGATTTTATCGATTTTTTTGCAAAGTTTGAGCTAGGGGGCTGGGATTTGGCAGGGGGTGTAATCGAGCATGCTGATCACCCCCACGGGGGTGACCAGCATGCTCGATTACACCCCTCTGCCAAATTCCAGCCCCCTAGCTCAAATTTTGCAAAAAATCGATAAAATCGACATCGATCGATGCGAAAAGTAGCCTATGACACCCGCCGGGGCCCGAAGTGTATGTGTGCCAAGTTTGGTCCGGATCGGTTCAGAAATGGAACTTTCTATTCGGAACATACGTACAGACAGACAGACAGACAGACAGACAGACAGACATACAGACAGACAGACAAACAGACATTCAGCTTTATACAGGGTGTCCCAAAAAAATGTATCGAACGTTTGATCGTTACTATCTCTCTTCCCAAGAAGTCTTTTGCCTTGCTTCAGGTACCGTTTTATAGAGCTGGCTCCAACTTAAATTTTCTTTATAAAACGAATCACCCATCTCTCTTCATTACTGTAGGATTGCGGTAGAAACTTGAAACATATGGCGTTAATGTGGAAAAAGCTGCCATTTCAAAATTTTTCAGAAGATTGTGAAAACTTGTGTATTGGGATTTTTATGGCCGCTGAGTTCAGTACTCAACTATTCTCATGATTGCGAAGCTTTCTAAACGGTGTAACCGCACTTTTTAGGAACATTGAAAAAATGGCCGCTACCTCTTACGTGGCATAACTCTTCAATAAAACATCATAATAAGTTGGGAACTTTACAGTTATAATCAGCAACTCTAATTAGCCTAGTGTAAAAGCTTTCAGGCTGTTTTGTTTTCTTTCTGAGGCAAAATATGGCCTTTCATTGCTTAAAACCCTCTTTGAAGTTTCTACCGTAATCCTACAGTAATGAAGAGAAATGAGTGATTCGTTCTATAATGCAAATCTAAGTTGAAGCCAGCTCTACAGATTGGTACCTGAAGCAAGAGAAAAGACTCTTTGGGAAGAGAGATATTAACGATCAAACGTTCGATACATTTTTTTGGGACACCCTGTATATAAGATGCTGAAGTAGGAAATTTGTTGGAAAAAGGGCAAGAATGAGCATCTAACACAACAGTGCTAAGCATGTTGCTGATGAGAACAAATGAGTTTTTGAAAATTCGAATTTTTCGGTAAACCTCAAATTTCGACCTGTGGATCATCGAAAATTTCATGACTTCAAAACATCATTTGTTCTTATCAGTAACATGCTTAGCACTGTCGGGTTAGATAATTTGCACAACTTTGAAGGTTTTTCGTTGACTTCGGAGAAAGAAAAATGACTTTAAAGAAAAGCGCCGGGGATCATCAGGGATTATACAAAAGCTGGAAAATGCGGGTTCGTACAGCTTCTCGCTGCTCTTCAATATGTTCATAGTGAAGGGTAGTAGGAATACTTACGGATAGATACACAACGTGAAATTCAGGTTCTGGAGTTTCGAAATATACAGCTTTCTTTTAAGCTGCGATCCCCTCCCCGCGGGGATGTTAGTGCATGCGGCCCTAAGTCTAGGACCCAAAGCCCTTGTTGATCTCTATGACATCCACCATGATTGCCGGCAATGGTTGCCGAGGTATAGTCGTCCTCACCCCACTAGTCAGTCGGTGGATGAATTCGAATTCGAACTGGAGCAGGCAGGTCGCGGTAGGGCACGGCACCTTAGCTCTTCGTTCAAATTCACGCATTCACATCGCGTATTTCTTCGCCATTGCTTAGCAGTTTTTGTATTGTTACAACGTTTTTGACCTAAGTTTTTGTAATTGCTGAGCGTTGTCTCCTGCCCCGCTGTGCCGTGGCAGGCCTGCTCCAATTCAAATTTGAATTCGTCCACCGACCGACACAATATTACTTCTTCAGCCATCGTCCGGCTGTCTTACAGTAACGCGACCTTGGCGTAAAATATGTTTACTGCACAAGTCACGCATTCGACGCCTATTCCCTCCAAGGACAACGTCACTCCGCTTTGTAAAAACTCGGATGTTGCAAGTTGAGACGTAAATAAGTGTTACGCGATTTTCTAGTGAGAAACTAGTCTCGTATGAGCACTTGACTTCTTGGGCCTATCATATTCGGTCGTCAGGCTCGATGGAGGAATCGTGTCATATGGTGAGAAGGAAACACTGGTGATCGTGGCCATAATGAGAGAATGTCAGTTGATGCGTCTTTGAAATCTGATTCAAAATCCGTCTCCCTTATCTGCGAAACTCATTTTCAAATGAGTTACGAGACCTTTTTCAAGAGTAAGCACGCTGATGAGGGTCGGCGTAATCAATAGTGTAAGGTTTTCTTAAGGTTTCCTTTTTGAATCACATCGAAATTTTTTTCTTCGAATCAAATTCATTCTGAATCACGTCTAGCAGATATTTATATAGATTTGGTCAGCGTTTAGAGATGCGTGCTATGAGCATCTTATCTATGGTCACGGTGACCAAGTACTCTTTTTAGTGAGAGGGCAATGTCAGGCATGACTAACCTTAACAGTTGCAAGAAATCAGGCACCACTTATATGACATTATACATTATGATAATATACTGGTGTGACATTCACAGTAGCCATAGCCAAAGATTACTGCGTTTTTGCTTTTTTGCACAAAAGACTTTCAAAATGTTTCTTGTAAGGTATCGTCAATGTTGCCTATTTAGGAACATTGGATACTAGTTTGAGGAGTTCGGCTTTCTCCAAAAGATGAACCCTTCGATTTGTTTGAGTTTTTATTTGGAGGTTTACTATCATGCCTGCTCAATAACGCATCGGTTTCATTTCTTCACATTACTTATGAAAAGTCCATTGTGCAGTGTGCATCCTTCCTTAGTGATCTTTGCAGTCATGTCAGTAGGTTCAACCATTTTTTCTAGTGAGCAAGTTTGAAAAAGTGGTTCGCTGAGACCCATGTTGCTGAGTGAAAGGGCTACTGAATTTCTCTGATCATTTTAAGAAAGAAAACAGTGAAACGTTTGTTGGTGTTCTAAAGAAAGATACATCTGCCTTTCTCATCCAATGGTTTCTTCTTCACATGTATCGCTCTTATCATATGGAGAAAGGAAAGGCTAAAAATTATCCGGTAACTTTCAAAAGCATTGAAACTTGTCGTATGATAACCTTGTCGTATCACCTCCTCAACAAAAAGGTACTCCAAAACAAAATACCAAGTCAGCTGGAGTTTATAGTGAAAGAGTTCTACGCACACACAGATTGCACATGCGTACATATGGAATATCCGTAAATGTACGACAAGGAAGTCATAAAGTTTGAAGCGTTCAAAAAATATACAGAAAAGGCTTCAAGATACGTCATTCGGAGAGCTGATCGAAAGGCGTTGGCAAACTCTGACTTTTAAACAAATTCTGTCATCTTGCCGTGCAAATGTGACCGAACATCAAAAATTTCCTTACAAGCACTCTCACACACCTTTTCGTGCTGAAAGGGATCACCGCAGAAGCTAAATGTTTGTCGATCGAGTAGCCAGAGACGCCAGCTTTTGGAGGGAAAAGGCGTCGAATGCGTGACTTGTGCAGTAAGCATATTTTACGCCAAGGTCGGGTTACTGTAAGACAGCCGGACGATGGCTGAAGAAGTAATATTGTCCGACCGACTAGTGGAATGAGGGCGACTATAGCTGTGGGGCAGTTGCTGGCACAATGTCACGTGAGATCGTTGCAGTAGCTGGCAGCCGCCTCCCAGCAACCTCGGCAACCGTTGCTGGCAAACCATGGCCGATCCTTACGGCTCAAAGCATACCTGCTGTACACATCCTTGCAGGCCAGTAAAATTACAAGTGGGCAAATAAATTCCAGAATGTATCTCTCTTCTAGTCAACGTTATTTCTTCACTTGAGCTATGCTTCGAAGGGCGTTCACCAAAATCCCAAAACTTTCAGTTTTGCCCCAGTACTGACAGTGCGTCACACACTCCAGTGCAAGCGATGCCATTTTTAATCAGCCAGGGCGGGTTTTTGACCATCAGGTGTAGATCACCTTCAGTGTTACGACTAGAATGAAAAACACATTAGTCAAGCGTGGTCATCTGTATCGAATAGATATAGAGAAATGGTATGTAGAACGCTAAAAGAAAATTGGTAAGCACAAAGTTTGTATCCGAAAGCTTTCCTACAAGAAGGTAAGGCCCCCGCCAGAGTGCCGAAGCCACGCCAGCGCTGCGCCGGCGCCGAGCCAGCGCCGAGCTGTCCCATTTGTTCGGGGCGGGGCTAGATGACCCTGTGCGAGCAAGGGCTTCTGGCAAATTCGATCAATAGTCGGTGCATTTACCTGGCTGAGAACTAGGTTAGCTAGCCCCGCCCCAACAAGATGCATATGTATTGACCGAAACAGCGCCGGGCAGCTCGGCGCTAGGTCGGCGCTGGCTTGGCGCCGGCGCAGCGCTGGCGTGGCTTCGGAACTCTGGCGGGAGCCTGAAAGTAACTTTTCAAATGATATTTGAACGCGCGGCTAGATTAAAAGTAACCGAAGTTATACCACTTCTTCAGCAAGTGCTTTAGTTATCACTATATGGCAGCGTCCCGGCAAAAAGAAGGTAGCCGGATTTTTGTTGCAATGTTGAAGTAAAAACCCTACCTAAGCAATGACTGGAGTTCGGAGCGAAAAAGGGGTCTACCGAGCCTGAAATTCGCTCTGAGAGTGGCCCGAATCTTAAAGGCACCGTCCACCCTAAGTTGAGGGTGTTGAGCTTTTGGCAGCATATAATAGTAGGGTCCCCTTCAATCCAATGCCCAAGTCGCAGCGCAAAATGCCGCCTCGGAAGCGAAAAAATCGCTTCGGAATAGCGTAGATGCACGAAGAAGTACATCCATGCCCGCCATTTGTGCGCGTTCATCCACTCACCGTTTCGGAAAGCTGGCCTGTGGGTTTTCCGGAATGGGAATTTTCGGGATTTTCGCGGATTCTCGACTTGGAATCAGGGACATGAGAAAGCCCTGCAAAATTCGTGTAGTAGAAGTACTTCTGTGCCAAACAGGTTCGTTAGGTGTTCCTTTATTTCCAATCACGGCCTAACGTTTCGACGCCTTTCGTCTTCCTCAGAGGCCTGAAAATGGCTCAAAGCGTTACCCGAGAAACGAGGCCATCAAGTACCATCCTGCCAGTTCTCAACCTTCGTTCAACATTCCTACTAAAAATTGCTATGCCAGAAGATGAACATACCCTGTGAACACCGCTATTTGGGGTTCCGCACCGGAAGAGATGGTCTTGGGGGATAGAATGGACTATACCATAAAAGCACGTAAGTGATCTACAGTCTGCATAGAGATATGAAGGCTAGGAAGTCCGTGGTAATTGACAAACACTCATTTTTATTGTTCATTGCTGGATTCTTCGCAGAAGTCCAGAATGCTTCTAACGCCTTCCTCGCCGAGGTTTCCTTTTCATGTGCCAAGATTTGGCATTTGATATCGAAATCGTCTCCACCATGCGAATCGTGGCTATGTTTGCCCAGAGGTGAAAACAATGTTTTACGCCTTTTATCTGCAAGATATTCTTTTACGCGAGCACTAAGTGTTCTGCCAGTTTCTCCGATATAGATGGCATTGCAGCTAAGACATTCTAACTGATAAACTTTTCGAGCTTTCTCTGCGGTACCATTTCATGCTGACAATACCGTTGGATAATCTTACTTGCGCGTTGAGGTAAGGCAGCCATCCGTCGTGTGGTGTTTCTCGTGTGAGCTTTATGTACTGCGACTGTTGGTTCGAAATTTCGAAACACTTGTCCATTTCGGACTGTGTTGATGTAAATATAGAACAGTCATCGATATATCGGCAGTACATTAGCGGCATGCGGGCTAGCACTGATTCTTCGATCTTACTCATAAAACAAATGGCGAGAACCGGCGCCAACCTCTGACCCATAGCTAATCCGCGTATCTGGGCGTAGTAAGTCCCAGACCATCTAAAGATGTTGCACTTCAAACATTCGCTTATCAGGGTCCTAGTCCGCCTTTTGCCAAGCCCAAAAGTATTAATGGTAGTTGCACGTTTATCCAACAATTCCGATAGCGCTTGCAAGGCTTGTTCATTCTGCACATTAGTGTAGAGCGAAGTCACATCGAATGACTCGACTACAGTGCTCGGATTAAACTGAACGCTTCGGACTTTTTCGATAAATTCACGAGAGTTGGATAAATGTGCTGGAACTTTGGGAAGCAACTGGCTCACTATCTTGTTCAAGAACCACGAAATTCGATCGGTGGGACCGCCAACACGACTAATAATAGGTCTAATTTTGTAAGTATCCTCTGACATTGAGCTCATGTCCCGCAAAGAAAGCTTGTGCGTCTTAATCAGGCTGTAAAACACCGGACAACTTGGACATCTGAGTTTCAACCTTTTTATGAATCTGTCGTCAAGTCCGGCAGATTTTGCTATCACGGTCCAAACGTCATTCAGTTTTCTACACTGAGATCGGAAGTCTTTCGCAGAAACTACTCTGTACGTTGTGGTGTCCGCTAGATGAGCTATTGTTATTCGACGATCCAGTGCTTGAGGCATTACTACGAATTAGCCTCCCTTATCGCTTACAGATAGTCGCACCGTGCCGTTCAAGATTAGCTCACGTATCTCTTTAAAACCTTGCCACTGTTTGGGTGTAAGGTTGTTCTGATGTTGATGTTTTGCTCTATTCAAAACCTCGAAAACACCAGAGCATAAGAGATGGAACTTCATATCTATCTCGGGGACGGGTGGTGGTTCTTTGTAAAACGATTGAGGGAAGGGAATGGTCGGTAGTAAGCTGTTATTGTCGCGAGCTGCAACTGTTGGACTACCGTATTTGGCTCTCAGTCTAAGAGTGTCTCTGAGCTTGTACAAACTTCCTACTATCTTGCGGCAAGTCATAGCGTTGATATTCTGCGCAGGGGAGAACGAAGGACCAAGGCTTAGAAGCTCAGTGATGTTAGAAGATATTTGAGTGTTGCCAATTATCGTGACTCTAGCTGTTACTTCATTCTCAGATGCAAGTCCATTGGAGCGGTAGCAGGGGTTGCTACTTCTGTCACATGAACAATTTCTGCAGAGTTCAGTCAAAAGTCGGTCGTACTTTGCGCGGAGTTTGGATTTGATTCTAGACCGCATCGAATCACAGATTAGCTTTGACCCATCCTCAATCCTCCTCCAACGTTCACCAGGCATGAGACGTTTACAAGCTTGTTCTTTTGTGTTACATTTCAACAAGTATACAATGATCTCCGTTTTTCTTTGATGATAATCTTCAGGATAGATTGACAAATCTTCACGATCCTCGGATCATTTTGCATCCTTGCATCCTTGATCCTTGCAAGCGCTATCGGAATTGTTGGAATGACCCTGATAAGCGAATTTTTGAAGTGCAACATCTTTAGATGGTCTGGGACTTACTACGCCCAGATACGCGGACACGCGGATTAGCTATGGGTCAGAGGTTGGCGCCGGTTCTCGCCATTTGTTTTATGAGTAAGATCGAAGAACCAGTGCTAGCCCGCATGCCGCTAATGTACTGCCGATATATCGATGACTGTTCTATATTTACATCAACACAGTCCGAAATGGACAAGTGTTTCGAAATTTCGAACCAACAGTCGCAGTACATAAAGCTCACACGAGAAACACCACACGACGGATGGCTGCCTTACCTCAACGCGCAAGTAAGATTATCCAATGGTATTGTCAGCATGAAATGGTACCGCAAAGATAGCTCGAAAAACATTCTTTTGAATTCAAATCAGCGCATCCTGCATCTACGAAAAGAGCGGTGATCAAAAATATGTTTGAAACGGCTATGCAGATGTGCTCCGGAGAAAGAGAACGATGCGAGTCGCGAGATCTGGCCACCAAGATTGCTTGCAGCGACGGTTATCATTCTTTGCCACATGATCAACATCAGGCGAATGGTAACAAAATCCGCGATAATAAGCTCCCACTGTGCCTTCCATTTATTTCCGATAACATCAGTGCGGCATTTCGAAAATGCATTTCACGTGCACAACTGCAAAACGATATTGTTTTAGTCGACATCCCAGGTGACAATATCAAAACGCAGTTAGTTCGAAACAGACTTTACGATCGATACTGTATAACAGATCGATGCGTAGTCTGTCCGCACGGGAAAATAGGTGATTGTGCACAAATGGGAGTAGTTTATCAGTTAGAATATCTTAGCTGCAATGCCATCTATATCGGAGAAACTGGCAGAACACTTAGTACTCGCGTAAAAGAACATCTTGCAGATAAAAGGCGTAAAACATTGTTTTCACCTCTGGACAAACATAGCCACGATTCGCATGGTGGAGACGATTTCGATATCAAATGCCAAATCTTGGCACATGAAAAGGAAACCTCGGCGAGGAAGGCGTTAGAAGCATTCTGGATTTCTGCGAAGAATCCAGCAATGAACAATAAAAATGAGTGTTTGTCAATTACCACGGACTTCCTACCCTTCATATCTCTATGCAGACTGTAGATCACTTATGTGCTTTTATGGTATAGTCCATTCTATCCGCCAAGACCATCTCTTCCGGTGCGGAACCCCAAATAGCGGTGTTCACAGGGTATGTTCATCTTCTGGCATAGCAATTTTTACGGTAGGAATGTTGAACGAAGGTTGAGAACTGGCAGGAATGGAGATGGTACTTGATGGCCTCGTTTCTCGGGTAACGCTTTGAGCCATTTTCAGGCCTCTGAGGAAGACGAAAGGCGTCGAAACGTTAGGCCGTGATTGGAATAAAGGAACACCTAACAAACCTGTTTGGCACAGAAGTACTTCTACTACACGATTCAACTATGGTGTCTGATGCGCTCGCTGCTCATAACGACCCCATATCAAGAGTAAAAACCGCTTGAGGCGGCTCTCTTCGGTCAACGAAGCCCTTCTCAATGAGCTTCTGTTTGATCAACAGTGCGGCGCAGTCAGGCACCTTTTTAACACAATCTATTTTAGGTCAAAGGCAGTATCGGTGTTAAGGCATGGTGTTGTTCCTAGACTGTGGTCTCCAAAACTGCATTCGTCACAATTTTTTCGGATTATGAACAGATTGCTGAAACGCCCTTCCTCTCATATTCTCAATACAGCATTTCCTGAACAAATAAAATTCTAAACAGGCCAATAAAGCTTTATTTGCACGCGGAATGCCGATCTTAGTGCAACATGTTGAGATGTCACCGTTTCCCACCACCAACTATCACCAGTATTAATTTTTTGAGTTGTTTTTACTCGGCCACTCTGTACTGTGTGTGTTGAGGACCGCACTCTTTTTAAAGGCAGTGGATCGGCAAAATCCAACAACTCAAAATTTTAACGCGGTAGACTCCTTTCCGGACGAGTTGGCAATTTCCTTCTCACTATTGGAGGCTGCCCGCCGCAATGTTATAATCATTGGGTCCTGCAACGATTTGGCGTCATCAGCCTTGCGCACTCGTCCAATTCCAAAGGGAAGGGCATTGAAAAACGCTCGTTTTCGGCATTTTCAAGCTCTCAAAAGTGGATTTTCGGAATCAGCGTATTGAATAACCCCAGGTAAGCGAAAATTTGACTATGTTGAGATTTGGCGAGCCACTGCCTTTAAGCACAGACTTCTCCATATGTCCAAGTTGTCCATTTTTAGACTTTTCATGATAATTGCTGCGTTCCCCCATGCCTTTAAACACGCAGTGGCACATTTCTTTGGATTTGCACAAGGGCTCACTGCTGTGTTCCTTCAAAGCTTTTTCCCGTCAAAATATATTAAGCTGGTCACTCTCCAGGGTTGTAGATGAAATTCTAAAACACAGCTGAGGCGGGCAAGTGTTTTTTTCTAAAGGTCGTAATCATTGAAAACTCCATTTTCGTTCTTTAAAACCGACGTAGTCGAAGTGTTCGCAGCATCTTTCTTCTCGTTAGGGAAGGATTAGAAATTGCAGCAGCGATTTGAAACGAAATGTATGACGTAATAAATGTATCTCTTTTGTATCTGCTAAAAACTAGAGCGTTTGAATGTCCGAAAAGTGAACGCCCAATGGTATTTCTCCAAGATTGGATCGTTCAAAAACTTACTTACGTAACCCGTTGATGCGTGCATTGTTGTAGTCAACACACTCTATACCTTGCCAATAATGCTCCCCAAAGCTGGATTTCAACACACATTTGCGTTAACCTAATAACTTCATACCTTTGACCGCTCTTCCTCTAAAAAATCCCGCAGCAGATGAAAAAGGATTTGATATGAGCTTATCAAGACGCACCTAACGGTACGCGTTCTATTCCAAATCACCACTGCGATTTGAAGTTTTTCCCTTCACAGACTTTTGATACCGCAGACCTTACTTCTTTCAGCGTATTTCAGTCGATTGGCCGCAAATCACTCGATTTCTAAGAGCTTACTAATCAAATACATCGTGAGTTTTTATTCACGAACTTCACTGTTGAGGTTCGAATTTTCCTTTTTCTCAAGCCATTTCCTGCAGAGTTTTTCTTATAAATGTCATAGATTTCTTTCATCTAAATTCTTGAGGCGCGAATGTCTATTGATATCCACGAAAGTCCATTTAAAAAAGGGCTTTTCAAGAATGAAACGCGAGACATGGGCTAAGTCCCTGCGGTCCGATAAGATATCACTTTTGCGGCACTTCATTTTATTCAATGCTGGAGGTAAGGCTAAGCAAGAGGAGGCACAAGTTCTTAAATAAAGACCCCCTCCCCCCTAAGGAAGGCTTTAGACTCTAAACGACCCCTCCGCTTCAACTCCAGGACCTCAGACCGTGACATGTTAAAGAAGATCAGCCTTTACTAGAGGGTTCTCGTTTTTTGGAAATCTAGGCCCGAATTTCTGCGATTGCACGACAACACGCAACATGACGGCAAATTTTGAATCTTAGCCCTTTTTTAGAGCTATAATTTTCACAAGAGTGGAGTGTTTGGCTCCAAATTTTCAATGTAGCAAGGAGAGGCTTTGAACTCAATACAACTGCTGAATTTTATCTCGTAAAGGGAAGCGAGAAGAAAATTGTGAGAGCTTTGGATATACTTTAAAAAATATGGCTGAAAACTCATGAATTTAGCTTGACTGTGGAGTAACGCGTTACATTGTTTAGCTTATTTGCTTACAGTTAGTGTGATTTGGGGGAGACTCAGTTTTTGGCAAACTAGAATGCTTTCATAACATTCAGATCTTGCCTAGACTCACTCCAAGTGCTTTTGAAGGGAACTTATTGAAGCTTGCTTCGCTAACCCAAAGCGTTTTACAAAGAACTTCTGAAAAAGGCAAATTTATTTAAATTAAAAAATCACTGATCAAATATTGCTTCAACACCCGTAGGTTGAAAACAAAATTCGTAACCATAACATCGAAAGTTTTAGAACCTTGCTACGTTTTGAGTAATTTGTTGGTTCTACCAGAATCCGACTCCTCGCATTCATCTGTCATATCTTGCTATATCAGATAGTCGTGACCGTGCAAAATCTTGTTAAAACAAACAAATAATCATTCTCTGTCAAGTCAGAGTCATTCTGAGCAGCACAAATTTACGATGACATGACTAGCTAATTTGACCAACAATTTTACAGCCATAAAGGCACCAAATTAACTGCTATGCCACTACTGTTTCAATTCTTTTGATTATTCCACTCGACCCTTCCTTCTTTGGGTCTAAGACATTTACACATACCGCAACGAGTACAATAGCGCTTCCTTTTTAAAAAAGTGTCTAATACGAGTTCAAAGGATTTCGAATCGATTGCAGATAGCACTTACACTGCACAATTCATGGAGTGTAGCCGGATTAGACCTGAACTTTCCTATCCCTCTCACTGCTACCATAATCGGATGATAAGAAAATGCTCGCAATCCACCAAATCGATCTTTCGTTTGATCGACTTTAACTCCCAAGTTTGCAGTATTCTGGATCATATCTCGCACTGCTGCAGTGATAATCATAACTCACAAATCTGAAGATTAGAACTTATATAAGAGCAAACCTACCATCTTCATACGCTTGTGCTGGTCTTGAACAAAGATGGGGAAGACGGACTTCGGGATCCTCGCAAATGGGTGATCCTCTTAGCGAAAGGTCGGGAAAGCCGTCTTTACCCAAACGCAATTTAATCTTCTCGATAGAAAAATTACCTAGATATAGAAAAAATAACTGAGGGTTACTAAAAGGAGGTAAGGAGATAGAGAATGATGAAAATTTTTCAGGTGATCCAAACCACGAAAAGGCCAAAAATCCGTAGCATTTTATCTTGTAAGTCCACCATTTGCTTGCCCTTTTCGTCATTAAAATAACAGCATTTCTTTTTTGACTCCAAAATGTTGTAAGTAATTCAACAATCAGAGCAGGCAAGCGCTGACACTTATTTATAATTAAAGCAGCTGAAATCTACGGCGTCCATGCTACTTTCACGGTCTTGAAGATATGTGTCGAAAACTAGGTGAATATTTTGGATACTCGCTCGGTTCCTGTCATAACTATGATAGATATTTCCTATCCATACAACATTTCCCTCTCCTTGTTTCACAAATAACAGTTCTTTACCTCCACATTTCGTAATCAGCATGATCACGCCCTGACTCCTTATTCTTCAACTCCATTGCAAAAAAATCGTTAAAACCGATTAATCGAACTCAAAACCGAGCATTTTACTCGTAACCAGCATGCTCATTTACCTGCTGTGCCACCAACCAGTAGCTAAAAGTTTGCAACTGACAAGGGAATATAGCAAATTATGTTGCAAGAGGGGTTTCCTGCCCGGACATCTGCCACATCTCCATCTGCCATCTGCCACATCAGCACCTTTACGCATAACATGTAACTGCAGCTGACGCCAGCTGTTCTTGAAAATAACTTTCAAATGCCATTTTAGCAGTGGCGGCATGTGCACTCTTCCGGTTGAAAGAAATTTACATTTGAGCGAGGATTTTTTCATGTGGCGTAAGTTTTTCACTTTTCCCGAGCAGATTTCTTGCTTCTGCTTTCAAGTTACGTCAGTTAGAAATGATAACTCACCTTTGGTGCAGATCGATTCAAAAATCATCACTTATAATAAAGCGCTAAGCGTCTGTCTCTTTGTATGTGTGTCTGTCTGTCACTAAAATTTATGGAACCTTGCAGCTAAAGCCAACGTCTCCCACAATTTTGCACCACATACAGTACCAGCGTGTAGATTCACCGTGCTCAGGGACGAGCGGGTCCGATAGGCGCGTTATTCAAAAAGTAGGCGTCAATAGGACTTTCTGCGAGGAGACATTCGTTTAAGCAAATCCGCGACTATCAAACTGGTTCAAGAAGTAATCAGAAGTTTATTTCTTCGTGGAAACGTAAAGAATAAAAAAATGATTGCATAACACGTCAATTTGTTACTATTTCACTCGGATAAGTGAGAGAAGTCGCTTAGAGATGTGGCTTACGATGGTCGTCGTTAAACTATCATCATGACTTAAAATAAAGCGCGTGTCTGTCTGTGTGTGTTTATGTCTGTCTGTCACGAAATTCATAGAGCGCTTTGTAGGTAAGATCTTGAGCTGAAATTTTGGTCATAGCACCCTACCAGGATGTAGGTGAAAAGTGCAAAAGCACAAGCTGATCCGATATTTGGGACCTTTAAAAACTGCGCGTCAAACGGGCCTACGCGGCTTTTGGCACGCAAAACTAGGTCATTAATTCGACTTTTTGCGAAATCATGATTTGCCTGACAAGTACATCTGCGCCTCATGAATTCTAGCCCAGAAAGTGCCCAAAAACATTGCTTTTCTGCGACAAGAGCGCCAAGAAGTGGAGATCGCTTAGACAGTCGATTTGGCAAGGTTTTACCTCCGGACTTGGAAAAATTTTTGCACGGAAATTTAGCTCAAAGTGACTATTATCCTTACGACGACTACCAAGCCAAAACAAATTCAGTAATCTAATCAAATTCGCAGGTGTTCCTTTGCGACAACTTTTTTTCTCTCAAAATTACCGATCTTACGTGGAGATGCTTCAAGAATGAACAGTTGTTTACTATTCATTTGTGATGTTCAGCATCGCATGATGGGTTTCAAAGTCATCATTATGCGAACATGAGAAAGGCAAACGGATAGGAGAGCCAGTGCGAACCTCCGCGAAGCGGAGGTGACGCACTGGTGCCGAAATAAACTCGGTGACTGATTCATATTCGCATTTATTCTTTTAAAAAAGTAGCTTCTCTCAAAACTACCGATCCTGCAGGGAAAAGCTCAAGTGAGTGGTTTTACGATTCATCTTGATGGCCAGCATTTTGCGGCGAGTCTCAAATCATGATGCGAGAATGTGGAGGGACAAATAGTAGAGCCAGTGCGAGCCTCTGCGAAGCAGATGTGATACAGTAGTGGAACGAAAACTTCGAACTTACAAGAAGCTCGCAAAAATGATGAACTATCTTCATCATTTCCGATCCATACTTCCCAAGCAATCGGTGACAAAATAACTAAAATAGAAATAAAAGCATTTATTATTAGAGTATTTATTTCGTGGAAACATAATTCATTAGGTTCTAGTTTGAAAAGGCGGCATATCCCGCTATCGGCTAACATCATTGTCTGTGGAAGTATGCACTTTGAGGCTTAGCGTTCAAATTAGATTGCAGTTCATAAGCACAAAGCACCCTTTTTTGAAAGGGGCAAAACAACATTAGTGCAGCCGCTGGACCATTGTTTTTAGAAAAAGAGTACTATTTCTGTTACATCACTCGAGCACTCTTGGTTTAGCTTGCTTAATGTCTGTCTAAATATCTCATTAGCTTTCACAAATGGTTGAATAAAGCATGCCTCTACACGGGTGTACCAAAAAAATGCCTACTATTTAACTGCTAATAACTCTTCTGTCATGCAGTCTTTCAAGAAGCTTTATGCGCCATTTTGTAGCTCTGGCTTCAATAGAATTGCAGTATAGAAGGAACTACCGGTCTCTCTTCATTAGTGCAGGATTACGGTAGAAACTTTGATGAGGTTTTGCATTCTTGAGGGTCAGGGTCATGTTTTACCTTTGCAATCCGACTGTAAAAGTTGAAAACTTCTACACTGGGTTAATCGAAATTGTTTTGTTGAGAAAATAGCGAGGCGTGTGGTATTCCCGGCCCTTAGGAACTCAGCTTTTGCGGTAGAATTTCGCGGCAAAGATTAATGTACCGTGTTTGTGGTGATTTATCCAACATGGTAGTTATAAAGTCGTTCTAATTTTGCTCTAGGTTTTCAAGGTTCAAAAAAAACTTGCCAGAAATCCACTTTAGTTCATCCAGGTTTTGTATGACATGCAATGTGTATCCTTCTTGGCAAACATCAAGAGAAAAACTATCATTAATGCCAAACAGCTTAAAGCAACGATTGTCCACAACAAATTCGTCATCATTGCATTGATATGATTTGACTGCAAAGCAAAAAAAATGTGATGTGCACATAGAACTTATGCGTACATAGCCTTGTTTTTTCTTGAATTGAACGGGTGAATTAGTATAGAAATAAATTAATTTCCGAAAGGCTTTATTCGACTTTTCTTTTGGAAAGGCTTTATTCGACTCTCACACCTGTTATCCATCTACCTTTTATATCAAAGGATCCAAGGCAACGATGCGGAAAGAAAGACCACTATAAACGAAGTAGAGTGATTATTAAGGTGGACAAAGAAACGCAAGCTACTATGGGTTTTCCATGATGCCGAGCATCTCTGCTAAATTGTAGGTTTTCTTTGTTTTGCTCGCTTTTGTCTTTCCATTTTTGAATTGAAGCCTAGCATACTCACATGTAGTAGAACGCTAGGCGTGATTTTTTGCAAATTTTCTTGCCACTAGCTTACGGTTTTCGTAAACTTCTAGCGCAACTCAAAATCGCAAATTGGAAACGCCTTTTTTGAAAGCTTCGTTTATGGCGGCTAGCTTTTGAAAATTATGCTTTAAGTTATGTTACGAAGAAAAACCTCCTACTACTTTCAAAAGACAAAATGATGAATTCGCTATAGAGAAAATTAAATCCGATTAAATTACGAAGGTGGCGTGCCAACCTAATATTATTAGGTTGGTGCCAAAGTAATGCGCGTTTTTCTAGCCCTTGTTTCAAGACAACTTTTTTCCATCAAACTTCTTTTCTTCTCTAAAAAAAACATAGCCTACTATCAAAAAGCTCCTTTCATGCCCTATTCAGTGATTGTTGAAGAGGGCTTCTAGCCTCAGTTCTTTAACATCTATAGAGCTCTACGCAACCGCACTCGAAACCAGTGTCGCGGATTGCGCGACTTCCTTATAGGGAGTTTGCAACCGCAAAGCGATGGGTCCTAAAATGTTAGTCCTCGCGCTGCCCCGCCTCTCGTTCCCACGTCTAACCTCGCATAAGTCACGCATTCTTCCACAATTGTCCAGCAGCGAGCGGTCGACACCTCAACTGTCTATTGATCGATCGAGCAGCGCACCTTTCGAGCCAGCGATGTTCAACACCTGCACGCTAGGAGGACTGGCACCTGCACCGAGGTAACCCGGCTGTGCGCCCCTTTCTTGCCGCAGGGCTGAGGAGCCACTTCGCCGGGGGTTTCTTTTTACCGACCCCTAGGTGAGATCTTTGGCCGGTGTGTACTCTGCCCATTGTACTGAGTTGCTTGTGTGTTTGGTTCAATTAGGGATAAATGGTGGGCACTTAGAGGTGTAGTGTTTTGACTCTTGTGGTAGCCATAGGCTCAGATCTTGGCACAGTTATATCTGTATGCTGTTGTGTTTCTTGTACTCATGTCTTGTAAGGATCCATCCGTCGGAAGACCAGGCACGATGCATGCTAGTGCCTCAAGTTCCAAGTATACACAAGTGTCCATGAGTGAACGGCTAGAGGTGGTTGGCAAGGCATTAGGGGGTTGGTTGTTAACTTAGGGCCCCTAATTCGTGTGCGTTGTGCTCGTGGCAGCCATAATAGCGTGGCGCAAGATGGCTACCATTTCCACAAGTGTCGTTACTCTATCTCACGGATGGAGTCCTCCGCTCCTGTCGCCGATGCAAGAGAGCACGTTACCACTGACGTCTGGAGCGGGGGACCCCAATCCGCGACATGGTGCATCGAAACGGAGTTAGGCATGGGGATAGCAAACCTATGCCTAGCTTTTGTGATCGGACCTAACTTGCGTATGCCCGCACACACGCTCTTTACGCATTGGCGTCCCTAGCTAGCAATGCAAATTCTAATCTGATTCCCCATTTCAGGTGCTTGCACAGTGTATACATATTTGTGCTTTTTGTCTCTTCCTTAGATCACGTCCATCGTGCACTAGCCGGATCCCATGAGACTGGGCTGACGCGAGTGAGCGACTACTGCCAGCACACTTAGCTGAGAGTAGGGTGATCCCTCACATGCCTTGAGTGGCACAAGCCGTGTGATATCTGCCTACTGTCCGTGCTGCCGGTGCCCTCTGGTGACCAGGTTTTTCTGCAGACATCGAGGACCTTGGTAGGCACTAGCTCTGTCCGCCTTGAAACACGTCGTCAGGCCTGCGGAGGAATCGCCTACTGTTATCGTGGATGTGAATCTCCCCTAAATTTTATCGCCGCCACATTTATGCTCGCATTTTGCAGCCACCTACTTCTAAAGGGATGTCGCAGCGCTAGTTGTGGCCAAACCGCTTAGTTCCCTGCGTTACTTGTGGTTAAACCCGCCTATTCCCTGCTTGCAATCTCGCTGTTCTATCATTGTGACATCTAGCGTGGCCAGTATAAGGTCTTTGTTTGTTGCTTATCACTCATCATTACGCTTACTTCGTCGTGTTCACCATTTGTGCCGCTACGTTCGGAAGTAGTAGCACACCCCTTTTTGACATATCCACACATTACAATTCCAGGATTTGGGCTTGCAGTCACTGGCTCCTGCAAGCTGCCAAGTGCAAAGCTATTGATCGATATGACGACAGTCGAAACTATATCCCCAGAGTCATCAAACCCATCGAGAACCTGGACATCGCTAGGAAGCAAGTAAGTCCCCAGTTACTTACTCCTGTAAGCCCCTGCTAGCGAGCAATTCCAAGAGCTCCGCAGAGACAGGCATCTATGCGACTTCATATTGCTTGTTTGAAATCTGCATTTTCGTTTCTCCGTGAACGTCGAGATACGCTCTTGAATCACGTTACTACATCCAATTTGACTGCAGATCAGATTGCGTACGACAAGTTTGTTGAGGAATTTAGCATTGATCAATATCAGGCGGATGCTGAAGCTCTCCTTCGAACCTTGCAGAATGCACTTGAAACGGATAGTGAGCAGTTTCAATCGATTCGTATTCGTGGACTTGCCAGTTCCATCAGCAAGAATAGCGATACGCCAGTATTGGAAGTTGCGACTCTACAGCGACAAGATCGCAGTCCTACGGACAACTCCACACCTGCTGACATGCAGTCGGACGTTACGCAACAGTCACAACATCTACAGCTCCAGCCCACGGGAACTGAAACATTGGTTTCGCCTCCTTCGCAGCAGTTAGCGATCCATTTGGAAAAGCTAACGTTGCCGCATTTTGACGGAGACGTCACTCAGTTTCAGCAGTTCTGGTGTGCTTTCGAGCTAGCTGTGCATAACGATCCTAGCATTGATCTCAGGATGAAGTATCTCTATTTGCAGAATTTGCTCAAGGGAGACGCGAGAGTAGTGTTACAGGATTTGGAGCTAGGGCAGAACAATTATTACCAGTTTGTACGCATTGAAGAAGCGATACGATTGCCCGAGGAGGACCAGAGCATTACTCCATCAACAGCTCAAGGATCTTCCACCCGCTACCGAGTCAGCTTCCGATATGCGCAGTACGTGGTTTCGGATTTCAGGTATTCTTCATGCCCTCATGCGTTTCGAAGATCTTAATCGAGTCCTTACCATCATTGATCTCGTGCGAACCAAGTTCCCCTTGTTCATCCAGGAGAGACTCAATGATGTCGAGTTCCAGAAACAAGCCGATTTCGATCTTCGACAGGTTATGACTCATCTCGACAATATCATCACGTCTAGAGAACGATTGCAGACCTGCTCCCGTAGTTGTACTTATGCTGTTAATAGAGATACTTCCACAGCACCATCATCGGTGCCTAGTCCTCCTAGGGTTCAGTATAACCCTTCCGCATGCTGCTTCTGTAATTTTTTCGATCATTCTTCTCGTCGATGTGATCAGCGAATGCCGATAAGTACGCGACGTAAGATCGTGCAGTTCTTCGGATTGTGCTGGAAATGCCTTCGAGACGGTCATCGTCAGGATCAATGCGATTATCCTGCATGTAGAAATTGCGGAGCTTTTCATCATCGACTACTCTGTACTCGTACGTCCAGAAGAAGTCGATCCCCAAGAGCCAGAACGAATAATCGCGGATCACGACCAGCTGCGAGAAGTCATCATTCCTCTAGAGACTCCTCGCCATCGAGAAGTCCAGCAAGGGATAGCAGAAGATCTCGAGATTATTCTCGTGATCGTTACTATCAATTGCGTGAACAGAGAGGTTACCGCAGTAGATCGAGTTCCAGTTCTCAATCTGCTTCTCGTTCCCCATCTCCACGAGTTCGTTTTGACGTACCCGTGCGAGACGCTTCACGTTATTCACCTTCCCCGGAACCAGAGGTGTGATAGTCGGAGCCGATTCTCCGCCTACCTTCACTTTTGAGCTGATACAGGGTGACCACCTTCACTTTTGAGTTTGAAAATTATTTTTGCTAAAGCTCAAAAGAAGGAAAATAAGCAAAAGGATTGTAAAAAAAGTATTAAGAGCATATATCTATGTAGTAGGTCGATCCAGGCAGTAACCGCCGAGAACCAGAATTTCGAAATAAAATAATGAAAAATCATGAAAAACCATTCCACTGTTACAAATCTGCTGGCTGAAGACCTCCGCAGTTGCGACTTTATAAGTTTTGAAGGGTAAATGTTGTTCTACCAGACATTGAAAGAATCAGTTTGATTTGAGGAGTGGCCGCCGAGAACGAGAATTTTGAAAACCCTTAAAAATCTTCTCAATTTTAGGTTGCTTAATGACAATTGACATTCAAACTCTTATAAATCCATACTTTGAAGGTGTGTGATGTTGCGACTTCATGGGTTTTAGGGTAAGGTTTGCCCTATCAGAATATATCTTAGCTGTACCGATCCATTGAAACATCGCCGAGATCCAGGCTCTTAAAAAAGGAGGTAAAAAACCGTTTTTCAGCTCATAACTTCTTCAGAATTGCATAATTCATGTTGCGACTTCATAGGTTGGATTCTCCTCATCAAGAGCTTTCAAATGATTTACAATATGTGGGGGATTCACGCCTCCCACGGCATATGCCCGGATGGGCAAGATGGCTACCATTTCCACAAGTGTCGTTACTCTATGGCTCCCGCCAGAGTGCCGAAGTTATGCCAGCGCTACGCCAGCATTTAGATCGATACACGTGTATTTTGTTGGGGCGGGGCTAGCTGACGTCCCCAACGAAATACACGTGTATCGATCGAAATGCTGGCGTAGCGCTGGCATAACTTCGGCACTCTGGCGGGAGCCTATCTCACGGATGGAGTCCTCCGCTCCTGTCGCCGATGCAGGAGAGCACGTTACCACTGACGTCTGGAGCGGGGGACCCCAATCCGCGGCAACCAGAATTTCATTGCATTCACTACTCTGGCCAGAATTCAAGCGTGAATGAAGACATTTTTTTAGAAATTTAGTTTCTGTAATTCAATGAAAATTGTCTGCATTATGCATACTCAACAATATTTTCAGGGGTCATCTAAGCTGAGATATCGGCAAGTCAACATAAGTATTCGTTGCATTCACTCTGCTTCTCCTTGTGCTGAAGAAAGCAACTGCCAACTTCACTCATTGCTAGGGCCTCCTTTTTACAGCTTTTTGCAAGAATATCTAGCAGTTCAGTAAGGAAAATCAAAAATTCCATAATTTGGGACTTTGGGGACTACGAAAATGTTGAATAAACGTGACAATTTTGCTTTTGAACTTTTTTTCTTTTTACAAATCTTTTTCGTCCAAGTCCTTTTCATCTTTATTTGTATCACTGACTTGCATCTACAAAGTAGGCTGCTTATCATTCACACTGATAGATTATGAAGGGAGTTATGACCAGTTAAAAATGAGGTTTTAGACAAAACGTTTTTGCTTATCAATTTATATTTTTCTGCCCGTTCAAAATATGAGTATAGGGGGATGTGCGCTGTATTGCGAAAGGCTTGCAGCCTCCGATGATCTGTATTGCTTTGGAAACAGTAGATTTGCTAGAAAGTTATGGAACTTCAAATTGAGAACTCGGAAAACGCGCATTACTTTTGCACCAACCTAATACATTGAGAGTAATGCATGATCAGTCTTGTTCTCCGTCCCAGAGAAAACAGGAAACATGTTATACGATAAACAAAGGGAAGCGTTGTAAATAGGCAATCGAACAGCCGCCAAAAGTTTGATGTACTTGAAATTATTTTGAATTTTCAAAAATCATAACACTGTACAAAAATGATGCAACTTTGACTTTGTTATGTGTATGTATTATCCACACAACATTCTAAACACTTGCCGTATAATTTTGCATGGGTGGAAATTAGAACTAAAATAGGCCCAAAAATGCGAATTTTATCTTTTCATTTTTTCTAGTTAAGTTTGGTATTTTTCGACAACTAGGGCTCAAAGAAAGCCGAAAACTTTTGTTTTTTCTACTGTTTTTTTCTACTTTTACGACCTACTTACAAATGACTGTTGGAAACATTTATTTTAGAGCACTTTAACATTGCTTTTATTGAGATGACAATAATTATTTTCAACTTCTATCCATGGAAGAAAGAAACTTTCTAGAGCAAGCTGAATTCAGTTTTTTGGACAAAAATTCAATTTTTGGATTTTTCAAGTATTTGAAAATTTTCGAATTCAAGATTCACGTGTATCGTACATTCTGTAATAGTTTAGGCGCCATCTTGTGTTCGCTTTTCTCTATCGCATGAGTTTTTTTCCGCATTTATATATTAGGTCGTTCCGAAAGTAATGTCGCTTTTTTCGAATGAACGCCACTGTTCATGGAATCAACATTCTCAAGAGATCTTAGGAGCATTCGATGCAGCATTTCATTTTCTTTCTGAAGGTTTTAATTCCACTGCATAATGTTTAATAAGCTCTCGAAAAATTACCAAAATCTGCGACTCATGCTTTTTGCCATTCGACTATTTTTCTAAATTTTTGTACCTAATCTCCGAAAAAGTACAAGTGGCAGGTAGAAAGAGCAAACACTATAGGAGAACTACACTACAGAGTAATTTTTTTTTCCTTGGCTTGCTTCTCAGAGTTTCTACAATCAATTTCTCAATGCCATCAAATTCGACATTTAGTCAAGTCAAACCTCACAGAACAACAACCGGCAAGCGACTCGGGTGTCATGCGATGCAGCTTTTCCTCCTCTTTCTAGCGATTGTTTTTTGTTTCCGATTCATAAAGTTATCCGGGATAAAATCTCATAATTCAACTTTTCTGAGGGACCCCAAGGTGTACCCGAAATTTTCGAAAGTTGCTAAACCGAAGCGGTGAATGCTCGTTTGGTTTGTAAAATTGTTGCCAAACCATGATCCATCTTTGTGAGTTTCAAAATCCGAAGACTTGTTGGCGTTTGATGCACTTGTGTCTGAGACAAGCCTGCTAAAATTCGGTGCTTCCATCAAAAAATCTGTACAAAAATTAGGACGAGCTCTATAAAGTAGAAAAAAGTTATGCTGTTTCCTGTAGGGTTTGCTCCATCCATCCATTACTTGGACTCCTTCTGAGGTTTGCTATGCAATTTTAGAAAAATTGTGAATATTGGCCATCTCAAAAAGCATAGGTCGCAGATTTTGACTCTTTTCTGGAAGCTCATTGAGTTTATTGCAATAACTTCATAACCATTAAAAAGAATGAAATGTTGCATCAAATGCTACCAGAATCCCTTACACATCTTTGTTCCACAAGATGTGGTATACGTTTGAAAAAAGCGACATTACTTTCGAAACGACCTAATATATTAGGTTGGCGGATAATTTCTGTTACACTTTTTTTTGTAAATTCTGAAAACTTCCAGAAGTTCTCTAGAACCTTCAAAGTTGCTCCATATGTAGGCCACGGCAGGGCGTACACAACTGTATGATTGGTGCCGCAAATGCACAACTAGCCAGCTACTTTACGACAACTTTATAAGCACACTCAAAATTGTTATTTTCTTCGGTTATTTTCTCTGCGAATAATTGTGTTTTTTTCTATCCCATGATTTTTTTTAGAATATTTTCGCATCGTCTCTTTTATGGTAGCACTTTTGTGTCGCTAGCACGCCAAAAACAAGAGGTGAAAAACAACTCGAAAAAAACAAAAATTTGTCGAAAATTTTTCTTTTTGCGTGCATCGTGAAGGATTTGATACGAAAAGGTTGAAAATCATTTTTGTAAATTTTTAGAGATTGTTCTTTATGTCAAAGTGCCAATGTGCGCTGACATGGCGTAACATGTATCTCGTGTGATCGTGCGCGGACATGATTGTGCCATCTCCCTATATTCGCTAAAAACTATGGAACATACCCTGCCTGAATACCACATCGCCCGGCTTCTTCCCGATCACCTAAAAGAATGCCAGCCCGCTGACAAAAATGCCCATAAAAATGTACTCCCACCGATAAAGTGGGTGTTTTGTGCATGGACCGCGGATCTGCATTACCGACAGCTAAACCATTGCACCCCGCCAACACTCCTTAAACATAAGAATTTTCGAAAGTTTCATAGATTTTTAGAAAAAAAATAAAAATGTAACAGAAATTATCCGCCAACCTAATATATATTTTTCTTTTTCGTCATGTTAAGAAACACGCGTTACTTTGCCCTTTCAATAATTGCATTGTTTAATCGCTCCGTTTCCTTTTCCCGCGCCAAAATGATGTCATTGGCCTGTTTCCATAGCCCTGTCGATTGAATCGCAATGTTTATCCGTCTGCACAAATTTGGAGAGTATGAGCATGTCTACAGTATCAAACGCATTCAATCACCAGCCCGGTTGATGCCGAGGAGGAGCCATAAATCTTTTTACGACTCTCTCAGCTGACCTGGGATGACGGCGTTCGAAATTCACTAAGAGCTTAGTTTTTTTTTAATAAATATGAGTATTATGGACTTGATTGCAACCAAGAGACGAGACTATTATGAGGCCTTGGGCATACCCCTCGTGAATTGAGTCGCCACGCAATTTATTTGCCAGATCTCTTCAAACCAACATTTGCACACAACAAATGCTTGGTGTATTCATTTTTGTGAGTCGATAAAATACGCTATTTTCCGTGTGCTCAAAATTGAGTTTGCCAAGAGTTATAAGCAACTGCAGCATTGCTAAGTCGCGTCGCGGCTGGAATTCTTTGAGGTATGAGCGGGGCCTAAGCAAACAGCATTATGCTTTCCTGACACTTTGATGAGTGCTCATTAACACTTTTCAATTGTACATCTCGAAGCTATTGTTTTTTTAAAAAGCAACCATTTTGCGATCAGTTTACGCAATTACAGTCCAACGTTTCTTTGAGCGCCACATGCAGCTCTTATCCTTCCTCTTTATTGAATGTTATATTGAAGTACAAGTGCCAGTTATTGCTTACCGTAAACGCACGTTGTTTCACTACCATGATGTGCACGATTGAATTCAAAAGGAGCTGCTGCAGTACAGAAAGCATTTGCATCAACATCATCTCTCGTAAACATCTTGTATGTCACGGTGCAAATTGTAGACTATGAACACATGAAGTTAAAATTATCAAATCCAAAAACTGTCAATTACCTTTAGAATTCCTACACCAAAATGAAAAGGATTTTTGCACAGTTTATCGAAGAAACTTTCTGAAAAAGATAAATTCTTGTTTCATTACTGACAGTACCCTTTTGAAGAGCTTAATGCTTGCAAATTTTTCAAGAATCTTTAGCAGCTGTCCCATGAGATAGTGAAGGCAACATACAGTGCTGGACACAACAGTTCATTTGGAAAATCACCGTATTCTGCCTTCTTGTTGATGAAGTTTCTAATATGTCTTGTTTTGTGCATATGCGGGTATACCATTATTTTTCAAAACAGCTTCCAATCAATCCGATTTAACACGGACGAAATAAAAAAGTACACATGGGAGCTGAATACAAGCTTAAATTTACTTCTCTTTTGAACTGCTGCATTCTGTAGTTACCAAAATTTTTTCAAACAGCTTCTTCTTCTTCTTCTTCTTCTTCTTCTCCTCCTTTTTCCTCTTCTTCTTCATTGTCTCTTCGAGGTAGGTTGGCGCTGTTGAATTTCATCGTGAATTTCATTTGACACGATTGGCTGCTTCCAATAGGGTGAGGCTTGGCAAGCGCAGCGTTTCGAATCGTGTCCAACCAGCTGCTTCGGCCTCACGCAAAACCTTCTTCCCTTTCTCTGAGCGAAGTGCCAATTTTACTATTGTATTATCATCAGTTCGTTAGACGTGACCATAGCATTGTTACTCTGCTCTTCGAATTTTGTCCGCGATCGGAGTAACTCCAAGGTGTCGCACATCGGCATTCGTAACAGTTTTTTTTGCGTAAGGCCATGAATCCATCTTATCATGCTTGTATCCATCGTTCTCAGGAACTGCTTTCGAAAACTTTTGATTCAAGGTATAATGAAATTGGGCGGTTGGGGTGCTCCCATTACTTGATGCCATTTCAACTAAGCTGCGTTTTTCTTCAGTGGTCCTTTCGTAAACCGACACTATTCGAGAACTCAAGCACTTGTATGTGCTGACTTTCTTCAGTGGCTATAGATCGATGCCAATTGTTCTATCGATTTTCTCCCCGCACTCCAAGTACTCATTATTTCCAATGATCAACCGCAAGCGCCAAACTCGGATAGACGCATCTTTATAGGAGGCGGTCAAGAGGCGCGCTTTCTTCAAAGGTCACCAGTTTAACAGCCCAATATAGAACCATGCAATTCTCTCAAGAATACCAGACAAAGTCTTCTGGCTTACTAGCTGCACGGCTTTGAGTGAAGAATTGATTAAAATACTCACGAAAATGCTATTAGTGGCACTTTCACAGGGTTTTGACCTGCGATATTTTTGTTCCGAACTATCTCAAGATAATGCAATCATGTTTATCTGCATCTCTTTAAAAATTTAGAAGGTTCTTGATTTCATACAACATTACTGAACACCAAAATTGCGCTTATTGTCCACTTGTCTAAGAATCGCGCCTCTTAACATGTACCTGTCATCCATCTCATGATTGCCTCTACGAGTTCTTGCCTCGTTCTTTGCTTGCTAGCTCGACTATCCGCGAAGAAGAGCGTTTACGGATGCACAGCTGTATGTCTCTTGCCACCGTGTCCATGCATGATATGAAAAGCAGAGGCGATATGCCGATCCTTGGTGTACTCCTACCGAGATTGAGGCACCACCGTTCCTACTGCACCCGGCTTTCATCGTATTCGCATGTGGAAATTTGATCTCTGGATCTACTAATGTACCACCGCCAGAACTGCTTGTCGACAAAGCCCCGGCTGACTAAACCGTAAGAATTCCTCGACCTTAGATCGTGTCCAAAAAATGGTTCAATTTTCAATGGTCTTCAATCGTTTCCTCATCATTAGTCGAAAATTCCAGGTCATTGAAAGCTTGCTTGACTTGCTAACAGTGTTCAGAAATATTCACCTTGACGCCTTTTTTCGTTGTCCTCCTGGCTTTTGCAAATAAATATTTGGTTGAAAATCCAGCTTGAGCAGGCGATGGCGCATTTGCATGTGTCGCTGGTCTCCAGCAAACAAAACAAATGCGATTCCGGATTTTTGAAAAATGTGTCCGCTTCGGCTAAATTATGTGCTCCGGCTGCTTTTGAAAGGCATTCTCGGTCCTCGTTCGTTTGACAATATCCATTTTCCACCACGATTTGCTTTAACGCAATATGTGCGTAACGAACATGTCTGTGAAGGTCTCCTCTTAAGATGTAGTCTTTGGCATCGATTGTTTGTAGTAAGAAGTCTAGGTCCCTTCAAATCATGCGCTTTCCACAAGGAAAGGTCACGAAGTGAAAACTGCATACTATTAGTGAGACCTTGGAGAGCTGATTCCAAATACGCTTTCTTCTCGAGAGCACCTTTGAAAAGGAGTTATGGGCATTTTTTAAGTCAAAAATTGAACTAATGGCTAGTTTAACGATCGTTACAGATTTTCCATATCATAAGTTAGGCAGTGGCAAGTGTCAGGACACTTTATACAATCAACTCCTTTTGTTTAATATATTAGTACTTTCTACAGCTTCATCTGACGTCGAGAATTACGTCGATAATTTTATCCTAGCCATCAGTTCATTTTCTCGCTTCAAAAATGCTATTTTTTCCAAAAGCTCTGCAAATGGGGTAAGCGGATGCAGCGTTCCGAGCTTTCGCTAATGTTACGCAGCTTTTGGAGATCGGGCGCTTTGACTTCGTGACCCTCTTTCGTCAGCATTGATCCCCGTTTGCGCTTAGTAAGATACACTACTCGGAATGAGACGTCCTTCGCTTTGATCTTGACTGCCATCAGATTGTCCGAAGTATGCATTATTTCGCTCACTAACTCACAATGCGCTTATTCCGTTTTGACGGTTGCTGCTTCCATATAGTGAAGACGGCTTCGTTCGTTAATGTCTTTTATCTGCCTTCACTTTCCGACATTTCTTCGTACCTGTGGCGTACCCAGGATTTCAGTTTGGGTGGGGGGGGGGGGGGGGGGGGGGGGAAGGGGCAATAACTTTCTCTGATGAAGGTGCGTGACGTTAGCCACGAACTCCTAGGAAATTTTTGGTATACTCCCTGAAATTTTTGCTGGTCCCTGGCCCCAAAATTTCAGAATTTTAGAAAAAGGGGACGTGACCGGTGCCACGCCACGAAAAAAATTTTATAAAGCCAAATTGAATTTTTAAATGATTTAAAAATATTCTGATTTTTTGCAAGTGTAAACGAGTCAGTTGCGCAATTTTATAACTCATGTAAGTAACTTTCAGAAATTTTGCGGGCCATCCTCGAGGTAGGGGGGGGGCCTTGGTACGCCACCGCTTCATACCTATCATCACTTATAATGAGCCGCTAATCTATCAGCTTTTGGAGTTAGTCTGTTAAAAATTGATGATTTATGATTGTCGAAGCATGTGAGAGTCGCATATCAAGGAAGGGTCACTTTTGTTCGGAGTTACTCAGTTTATCAAGTGACCAGTAACATCACCTAGGTGAGCACAGATAAGCTTCATGGTGGGCATTGCGAGTCTTTGCGAAGAAGGAGTGACCACTAGTACCTCGTAATGTAAACAACAACAGCCGCTTTATTGCTGTACACGGCAAAAGGATTAACGAAGTTGTCGACTTGAAAGTATAATCTTGATTTTTAATCTTGTATTATGTTGCAATATCTACGATCGTCGTCTATTCAAATTATAATGCTCCTGCATTGCTTTCGAAGGTATCAAGTGAGCTGCTACTTGTATAATCCAGATATCCATGGAATTCTCCAAACCTGGTAATTCAGGTAAAAAGTGAACGAAGAAAACTTTGCGTGATTGCTCTCATTGACGGACAAGCTTCAACATTTCCATAGAGTAGACACGCTTTTACACCACACTACAAGACTTGATTTTTGAAGCTAATTGAGTCCTGGGATGTGGATGTCAGTCGTACAACAACAAATTTGTCTGCGAAGTTAAGAAAATACCGCATTGCTGATTGTAGTTTCGCCGCGGTCTTATTCAGTGAAAAACGAGTGAAGAACCCTACATAACTACAGTTTAACAACAGCTCAACAGATCAAACGGAAGCGAGCTCACAGCTTCGAATCTTTGATACTCCCAGCTATTTTTGAAATCTAGGCCCGTATAAACCCCCCGGATGTCGTGACGTATAGCTCGGAGTCTGCTGTAACATGTGCTGACTATCGTGGAGCGAGGCAGGCAAAGCGGCTATCCTTTACCATTGCCGGCGGATGCAATCAATGCGGAGCGCCAGGGTAGTCGCACTTTGTCGCTATATGTCGCGACATATCGCGACACATAGCGACATATTGCGACATGTCATGACGGACGAGACGGCGAAATACTTTGCCCGTCATGGAGACGCAGAGACATAGCACAAGACTAGAGCTCGACTACGCCAACCTCGCAGTAGGTCGCACATGCACACAGTTCCCAACGAACGTCAACTGCAATCAATATCAGCAGCTGACAAGCGCCTAATTGTTCGACCAACGTGCCTCTCCCCTCTTCTTAGGTATTCTTGCTGCTATACGCTTTGGCATTCACAAAAAGTGAGTTTATTTCGATTGAAAAGTTTTTTTAGGTTCGTACATGGTCAAATTTTATCGTGCTTATGCTATTTTTCTTTTTTATTTCCACGATGCATCTTATTTGTGCACCAAATCTTTTTTCATGCCAAAATTTGTCAAACATTCACTCTTTTTCCAATCGTAGTAGTTTACTCACATATTTTTACTGAATTGCTATTCGCTAGCCGTGCACCTCTCGTTCCCTTTCGTTTTTGAGAGAAAGGGCTTTACGACTAAGAGAACAGCCCTTCTTTGAACACCAAGGTAGTGAGTGTTTGATAATATCCGATTTTTCTTATGCATTTCCAGTATAGTGTGCCTTGAATGCCAGTTTTCTTTACCAACAGGAAATGCTGATTTGTGTTGCCAGAAAATACGACTAACTGGCAAGCTGCAAAAGGTAGCACCGCGCGGAATTCGAACCCAGCACTTCTAGCACACTCCCCCGTGACACTGGCGCTGCGCCACCTGCGCATCATTTCGATAGTGCCGCCTTGGATAGATTTGTTTCCACGCAATTGCACGTGGTAGGACTTCAGTACTAAGGGACCAGGCATACTGCGAGAAAGACTGCATATTCGTCCATACTGGTTTTGCTACCCCCCATTTGCTATATGCATCTTATCCTTCGTTGTGTTAAATGACAGCGTTTGTACGTATAGCGCAGCGCGCGTGAGCGCTGTTATTGCGGTCATCAGTGGTTCGATGACGTGCGGAGACGCTTGTTTTGCGGAGCCCTGCGGGCAGCTCGCTATAGTCTTGCGAGATACTTCGAGCTATCACGACATAGTCCCTCTATGTTGTGACAACCAGGTGAGTTTACTACGGGCCCAAGTTGCTAGATCTGAAAGAATGGTGGTCAATCGTTGGTATAATGTATCAGCATTGAATTGTTGACAGGGCAATGACCCGATCTTGTCATTTGTACTCTTTTGATCCGCTATCAGGTTGGACAATTTGCTTGATCGTGACGAAGTTGCTAACTGGACAGCTTACATGGTCACGACTTTTTCAGACCCCGAAGAAGGCGATATAGCCGAAACGTCAGTCAAATAAAGGATTACACAAATCTTGTGCAAGCTGAACAAATCAATGAAAAAAATTTGTAGACCGTGATATGTGCTACTATTGCACACAAACTGTTCAATTTTTAAACATGAAGTAGAAAAATTCCAAGCACTTTTCGAAAACTAGTGTATTTGGAAAATTTTTGGAGTTATAAGACGAAATGAAGCTGTTAGCAGTCTAGACCATGCGCAACAGTCGGGAATGTTGTACAAATTGAAAGAAGTTAACTCATTCGGCTCAGTAAGAAAGAGACAAAATCTATGGGCATGTCGTGGTTTGGCGCCCTCACAGAGTCGAGTCGCCTACACAAGCCTATTGGGGACAACCATCAATAACCAAGTAGTCAGAACCTCAAAGAACCTCAAAGTCAGAATCTTGTCAAGACTTCACATAGTAAGGTTATTTGACCTGCCGAACACGAATATCACATTCATTTGCTAAATCAACGCCTCTTTCCTTGTTTAGGATAAGACTCTCATCATAAAACTACAGTAATCTTATAAAGAACCCTTACCACGCAACTTCGCTATCGTTTTCGTCGTCAGGGTGTCGAATAACCCCGTTTGCCAAACTTCAGCCAAACCTATCTAATTTTGTAATTTATCCTTTATACCATATACCTATCATAACCCTCACTGCGACAATTCGGCAAAACCAGCTGCGTTTGTAGCTCACGTCAAAATCTACACAATGGTAAAATTTGAGTGCGCAAATTTGCGAGAGAGGAAGGTTATTAAATGAGTTGCAAAATTTCTAATCTACAATACCGCTCATAATTCGTCAAAAAAGTCGCCGGACTGCGGCGCACTCCGCAGTGCGCCGGAGTGTGGCAGAGTGCGCCGCAGTCCGGCGACTTTTTTGACGAATTATGAGCGGTATTGTATTGAAATACTTGACTGCCTGAGTCGTAACGAACTAAACGACCCGTAAGATTTAGCAAATCTTTATCAATGCTCTCACCTGAACAAACATGCAAGACGAAATCCATAAGAATTACGTATCTTGTCACTATGCACATGGTCAGCATCATGGTTGTTCTGAATGGTGCACATCAAAGTCAACCTAAGTAAATCACATCGCTTGCCGAAAACAAGAGTTGGCCTAGTAATTTACTCCTGCGAAAGGGAATTCAATCATTCGAGCAAGATTTGAAGAAAACTGCGAACATTGGGTCCACTTGGAGCTTCAAGTGAACAATGAGAGAGGAAATTATTTTAGAACGCCATGTGGACAAAGGAGAGAATGGCTGGGACAAGCCTCCATGGGAACTGTATGCTCTGCACTTAAAGCAGCAGGCAATCTCCTTCAGCAGCGACCCCGACGCTCTTCTAGACGCAGCAGAACTCATCAATTGCGTTACCGCTGTGCAGAAAACGAAGACTGGGAGTGTGCAACATTTAATTGATAAGAACTCATTAGCTGTCTAGACAACTATCGTCTCTTGTCGATTTGCATGGGATCCTATCACTTCGGCTGGCTGGACATCTCGCATCTAAGCCTCTACTTCAAAAGACCATTCGCATTATCTGCTATTTTGCAGCACCAGCCACTGATGAACTACAACAGGATGCTTTTACAAAAACAGGAGATCGCCCGCAATAATCTTCATCTACAAGTTTGTTGTAGGGAGCTTATTGCAAGAATCGAAATGCCACAAAGTAACATAGGATAGGTGTTTGAATATGGGCTTCGAAACGAAAACGGCAATAGCTTCTTCAATAGAAATACCTTTGTTAGCAAAGAATGACTCCGGCGAATATGGGAGCTGCTTAACGGAATGACTCACGCAAAGAACATTCATATTTTCCAAATCAAGGTGAAGCTCGCTGTCACATCCCACTGCATTGGCTTTGAACAAGGCCTCCCCCGCCAAGGTACGATTCTTTGAAACATAAAAAATGACCAGTCATAGCGCTTCAAGAAAGAGCGAAGTCGCTCAGACGATGACAGTCTGGAAGCTCATATCAAGTTGTGACTGGCCCTCAAGGAACCAAATGCGCAACTACCGGCTTCTGAAAGGATTGCGAGCCTAAGGAAAATGCGCCTCGACAAGGGAAGTCCGATTAGTCGAAGTGGCCTTTCCAAATGAGTCTTATACCGCTTTGAAGAGCATCGAACGGTGAGTCCAAACCTAATTTCGTCATCTGCTGATGCGCCCCTCCATGTTGAGTTATGAATATTTTCTTAGTGCGAAATTGAACGCATAAATTAATTTTATGGTCTTTTCAGCGCTTAAACAGAGTAACGTTAAGTGTGAGTGTTTTGAACAGAAGATGTAATCAGTTTTGTAACACGAAAAACGCTCATAACTCTACGTTTAGAGGCGCTCGGTAGTTAAGGAAGACAGATTTGGAACCAGTGTTCGATGCACTTCAAGTCATGTCAATATCATGTGAAAAGGCCATTTCAACCGAACGGACCTTCCTTGTGAGAAGGACTTGGAAAGCATTCTGAAGACCACCAAGACATTACTCAGAAGAAGAAGATTTCTGATTCAGGACCCGAATGCAACTCATTTCCAGCGCCTTATAGCCAAAGCCAGTTGCAGAACAGCTAACTTGCAGGTGAAATTCAGGAAAAACAGGCATTTCAAGATACTGGAAGCAGCCAAAAGAAGATGAAGTCTTAAGAAGTGCCGAAGGAACCTCTGATACCATGTACCGCTGGCTGCGCTACTGAACAAAGGCGGAACTCCGACTTCTTCCCGATATAAGATGGAATCTATCGCAAAAAAATTTCACTCCAATTTCTTCTGCTCAACATCCTAGCCGGTTTCCATTGTTTCTAGTAGAGAAGTACCACCACGGGCTCTACCTGCTGTAGTGAGTGCCGCGATTCATAGCATAAAGACGCCCACGACTTCAGGCCAGTTCATTTTTTCATCGAATTTCTGGCCGAAGGACAACGTCTACGCGAGGTAGCATCATAATGTAGTTCTCTTTATAGAGAATGGACGGGAGAATTTCTACGGATCACCCACAGAGCACTTGAGAGCAGTCTTTTGAAGATGACTCGACACAAACAACATCTAGTCGCACTTCTCAATACAGAATGAGAAGGATTAGAAGAACAGACGAAGATAGACACTAAGAACATCTGACTAAAAACCTTGCGAAGCCAAACTCCCCCGAGAAGACCGCCAACGAGATGAACAGATGTGTTCGTGGAACGAATAGACCACCCGAAATCAGCTTGCTTTTGCGCCTGGAACTCACGGACAAGCCACCGACAGCCACCAAATCGTGGATGTCAGAAGCGAGGGACAGAAAACAATAAAAACTTTTGTGCGGGGGGTCGCACGCCAAGTGCAGAATGGCCATCTAAGCATCTAAACTGAGTCTGTGTCTTGCGCATGGGCATTACTATAACTTTAAATGTAAAAAAAGTATTTTTACAAGTGGACTTTACACTGATCACGATCAGCCAGATGTCTGTGGCTACAAGATAAAACCTTAACCATACCTCATGCGATTCGGCAGTACTTTAATTGCCCATGACTTATCGTGCCCGCATCCTGAAGGTGTAGAGGATAGGGTGTTTTTAATCTAAGAAAATTGTGCAGCGCATGCATTTGCGACCTGTTAATTTTTGTTTTAAACACTGACAAGTTGCGAGATCGCTTGGCGACTAAAATCGCGAGAGGTATGGTTGAAGTCTAATGCATTATCTCCCTCAGCCCTCTGCCTTTTTCTTGCGGTACTACACACTTTCATCTAGACCCATGGCAATAACCAGATCAAAAAGAATGGAAAGCCTGCGCATCAACAACCTGTTACGCGCAGTGGATACAACCTTCACGACATGTTGATCACCACAAAACGCAACCGCCCTCAAAAGCTCGGAAGGTAAACTCCACATCTTCCTTTTCTATCTGCTAAACGCTTCCAATCAAGACGTTATGAACGTTTCTTCTGAGAAAACCGAACGGCCTGTGGGACTAATGGTTTCTGCTCACACGGGGCAAATGCGCAAAAATATACCAGCCACAAGTTATCCACGGCATGAACTTTTTTGCTCACTCACTGTAACGCTGGATAGGTGCTCATCTTAGTATGCGTTCATTTTCACACTCAGGAAAACACTCCCATTTAATTCCTTTTGCAGAAATGATCGCGGATAGAAGAGGCAAATATGAAATCTGTATTTCTATCATCCCTACTACATAAAACTCAAAAATCGTCCGTTTGGAGGGTTATAGAAGCGCGCGCAGCTCAACCGATTAAGCCGAAACTTTGCACACAATGTTTTGACGCCGGAGGCGGTTTTCCTACTTTTGAGGATTCACTGGGTCCCTCTGTCAATTTATCGATTTTCGACGCCCAAATATAAAACAAACCTTATCAACCCTATCAAACCTACTACACATCTCGATGTAAACAATGACAGTAAAGCTCATTTTTATTTCGCGTTGAAGACAATATAGTCACTCGAAACAAGGATTATCAGAGGTAAGCTCGTGCAAGAGAAAGAGAAGAGGGCGTTCAGCGCGCTACAGAGACAGCAGAAAAGGAGCAGAAGACCGTGGACGTACATAGTAATAAGCGGGGAAGGAGGCTGAGGCGAACGGCAAAGAGGGAAAGGAGGAAGAACAAATCATGACCTTCTTCCATCCTCCTGAGCGATAAACGGATGGACTGGGAAAGCCAGCTAGTAACTTATAATCATGACTTATAATAAAGCGCTAAACGTCTGTCTTTTTTGCGTGTGTGTGTTTGTCTGTCTGTCACGATATTCATAGAGGCAGCTGCAGCCAAGCTATCGAGCTACAATTCTGCATAGCATACCGTACCAGCGTGTAAACCCACCATGCACAAGGACGAGCCGGTTCCATAAGCGGGGCCTTCAAAATGTGCGCGTCAAATGGGTCCACGCAGTTTTTAGCAGGCAAAACTAGGTCACAAATTCAACTTTTTGCAGTCCTGATTCGCCTGACAAGCAAATCTGAGCTCCAAGAATTCTAGCTCAAAAAGTGCTCAAAAAGTTTGCTTTTCCGCGAAAACAGAGCCAAAAAGTAGTGATCGCGTAGAGAGTCGATTTGACAAGGTTTTACAGAAATATCTAAAAAGATTTTTGCGTGGAAATGTAGCCCAAAATGACTATTATCTTTATAACAATTATCAAGCCAAAATAAATTCGATAATCTGTTCGAATTCGTATTTATTCCTTGGCAAAAAAAGTTTTCTTTCTCAAAATTACCGATCTTACATGGAGATGCTTTAAGAATGAACAGTTGTTTACAATTCATTTATGATGTACAGCCTCGCGCGGTGAGTTAATAAGGCATACGGATAACAGAGCCAGTGCGAACCTCCGCGAAGGGAGGTGACGCACTGGTGATGGAATAAATTTGTTAACCTTTTTTGTCTGTGTCTATGTGTCTGTCTTGAACGAAAATTCATAAAGCGGATTCCAGCTAACGTCCTAAGCCCAAATTTTGTATAGCGCATTCTACCAACGTAACCATCATGCAGAAGCACGAGCAGATTTGTTGGGTAGATCCCTTAGAAACTGCGCGTCAAACGAAGGCTACTGGCCCGCCAAGTTGTGTCCGTATCACCACTTTTTGCACAGTCGTGGATGTGTTTGGCACGCTAGCGTGCAAGCCATATACTATAGTCCAAACAAGTACTTCAAGATCTACTACTTTACGACAATGACGCGAGAAAGAACTGCTTGCGTTTATGTTCCATTTACCAAGTGTAACCTGCACTTGAGAAGATCTTAGCACAGAGATATGGGTCCGGTGATTGTCTTCCTTCAGGCAGTGTCCCGGCAGACTCGCGCCCTGGGGGACTGCTATGGTAGCGGTCATCCCACTGACCTCCAGGCGCAGTCCGGCTGGTTGATGTTCTCCCTAGACCGAGAAAATATTGCTCCAACCGGGGCGCGCAACCCCAATGGAGCGCGCTCGTACGACTTTGCTTGCCGTTCGACGCGGGACCCCACGACCGCTCTTCCATATTGTGCATGCTATTCAAAGCATAAATTACAGGCAGCAGGGTCTTCGTGCCAGGGCCTCCCGACTTTCTATTGAAAATCTCGTCCGAGCTGCCTTTTGGAAACTGGGTTATCGAAAAAGTTTCACCCGTTACAAAGCTCAAATTTGGGATCTAGGAGTCGAAAAAACCCAAAATATGCAAAGATATGGAAATGCAAAATCTGATTTGACACTGCCTTTATGACGAACATCAAGCCAAATAAAAAGTTCAGACCAGTTCAAATTTGCATTTGTTCTCATGCAAAAAAAAACCCACGCGAAATCACCGATCTCACATGAAAAGAAAAGATTTTGAATGAGTAGCTGTTTACATTTAATTCGTGATAGTCGGCATTGCACGGTGAGTTTCATGCCATCAAAAGGCGAGAATGAGTAAGGTTTATAGAGTTGGATCGGTGCGAGCCTCAGCCAAGCAAGGGTGACGTACTGGTCTGTTAAGGCATTTTGTTGTCGTTGAGGGTTCGACTTCAAGATCATCCCCTTGCAAGAAGCCTCGAACCCCACACAAAAAACAAGCAGTTAGTTGGAGAGCATCGTGTGAATCTTTTCATAAGTTTGTCTGCAACAACATACAAATAAGTGACAGGATTACGGACATTGACAGTTTGTCTAAACCCGTCTAAAAGTCGTCCATGTGCTGTGCTAAGAATTCAGTGAAACATCCTAACACCTCAAGTGAGTTAATTGCAGGAAAAATTACGTCCGAAATTATATTAATCGTCGCCATGTAAACAAAGCGATGAAGCGCATTTTCAACTCAAGGTTACGGGGATGCGGAAATTCGCAACGGTTCTGCTTCAAGTGCTCCCACGCATGATCATCAATATGAGGGAGAGGTTTGATAGCAAACAGTTTGAAGGAAGGAGATTTGGGCAGCGAGCAAAATAGAGGGAGCGATATGCTCTAACGCCAAATATGGATCAATCTCAAACGTTGGGTGGGATGGGTCACCATTTAGCTGGTAACCTCTAAAATATTTTGGTGCATCGCCGATAAAAGTGTTTGCATCTTCATGAAACAAAATGGAATACAAGGCGAAGTGGAGACCACTGCAAGCATTACAGGACGAAATTAGACGAGACAAAGTGGGAAATTCTCTAGAAGAAAGCAGATTCTGCTGCTTTGATGGATGGTACCGCTACCAAGCAGTGAGTATGCTTTCAAAAATTAGTCTCAAAGTGCAGAAGCTGGGAAGTGCTACACATAAGTGGCCGTATCGCCTCAGTGCCTCTCAACCATATTGTGTGGCTGCTCACCTCAAGGCCAGCCGGTGATGGGAATAATTGCGATGAAATGAGACACTACATACAAAATGATCTTAGCTAAACTTCAGGAATAATCTTGTTTGCTGGATTGACCAAAACATGTCACAACACGTTGGCTGGGTTGTACAATAACCTAATGCCCAGGCACACCTCATGCGATTTGCATCGGCAACTTAGCTATTTCCGAACTGGGTGGTGACGAAAATCGCGCAAAGCATAGACTCAAAAAACGTTCCTACTGTATGCAGCGTTCATTACAGTGATAAAGAACGCGGCAGCGCTGCATTTACTGCAGAAGAGACAGAATTATAGAACTCAAAAACCACCGGGGCTACCGTAACCCGGAATTTAGGCGTCGAAGTAATCCGACGTGCGTAAATGCACAATAGCTCAGACACTTTTTTCGACGCCTAAATTCCGATGTTCTGTGACCGCTGTGTGCTGGTAATCTTTAGCGCTAGGCAAGTGGCGCTGAGAAGAACGACTATACTGTGCAAGCATCACAAAAGTACGCAAACCACATATCGATGTTATAATTCAATATTTTTTAAGCCATTGCGCTTGAAACTCAGCGCAACAGTGAGTGAATTTATTGTGCAGGAAGGCACCACACCATCTTGTAAACCATGTCCATTTACAAAGCAATGACAAAAAGTAAACTGCACTTCTTATGCATGAGGTAAGCACCAGTTCATAGGTGAGTATCCTAAGCTAAGTTTTGGATTCGATGGCTTTGACTTGTTTGTGGAAATTATTACATTATTTGGCACAATACTCCCACCTGAGATGGACACATGCCAATTAGTGCTTTCATCAATTTGCATCATGTCCATATTTTATGAAAAAAGAAAAGTTTTCAACAGCATGAGTTTATGGGTTCATAAGCAGTATTTTTTTTCGAGACTATCGTGCTGAAAATGCTAAATGTATTCCGATCTATAATAGATTCATAGTAAGTCATTGTATTTCAACACTTTCCGGATGAGTTGCTGAGGAGAGGACACTTTTAGGATTGATAAAAAACGTGTGCAATTGTGTGCTCGAGTATTCCACTCTACATGCATGTTAGTAGTCCTTCCCTCAGATTCTGCCGACGTATGACAAAGTAAAACTCTTTCCGTACTGGCATGAACAAGGATTTTCTTCGGCAGTTTCTGGTGAAAAAAGTGCTGTTTATGACCAGCACCTTCGTGAAAGTGAAGTCAGAGCTTTGCTCTTTGAGCAGAGGCCCCCACATTTTGTAGTTCTTCTCAACTGCTTCAACACACATACTTTTGTTTCATTCAAGGCGGGACGTCGATCGCTAGTCAAGCCTAGGAAATGATTACAGAGCACGCTCGCAACAGTGTTGCATAACCTAAAGCCACCCACCATCCGCCACTCTCAATACTGTGATTGCGCATGGCAGATATCGGTAATTTCAGTTATAAGGGACAAGCGGTAGGTTCTAGCTTGTCTAAGAGACGTAGATTCTAACTTTCCCGACTCGTGAGTACGACGCAAAAGTGACGACATCTCCTTTTTATCTAAAGTGCCAAACTGACTGAACTTTTGGCTCTTCGAAATCTGTCTCTCATCTTAGGCAGCAGACAGGCGGCCACAGAACATTGAAAATTGAGCGTCGAATAGAGTCAGATTTGGATTACGGTGCATTTACGGCCATCGTATTAGACCGACGTCTAATTTTCGGGTTACGGTAGCCCCGGTTATTTTTGAGTTCTATAATTCTGTGCAGAAGAATTGTCCGCTAAAGCTTGAATATTTAGAACTATCCAGCGCTCACTTAAAGGCACGGCTGGGGTGAGGGTTTCGAGATTACACCCGGTCGCACACGGTTAAGATGTAGGGTCCTAAAACTACTCTGCTTTGACCACGGCAGCAGGCCTCGAAGTTCAAGACCATTAGCTTCTGGACTGCCCGTTTTCGACGTTTTCGTACTCTACAAGGTGCATTCTCGGGATCAGCGGAAAGGATAAGGCCAGATGAGCGAAAAAATCTTATTTGAAATATTCCCCAGACGCTGTCTTTAATGGGTTCTCTATCGTAAATTGAACCCAGTTTGGTGTGAGCCGTCGCTTAACTTTCGTTTTAGCTTCTGAAAAACAAGAATGTTTTTTGCTTTGAAGGAAGCCCACTGTGGTCCATCTCATAACACATATTACTACCATTATGCGTCACACATATTGATGACATATGTTTCGGGAGAAAGCTCAACAGGGAAGGTATTTGACTCAAAGTTCCCTACCAAGTACCTAGAAAGGTATAAACCATAAGGGTCGCCTTGAAATTTTGATTATGAATACGCTTTCTTCATCTTTATCGATTCAATAAACAAAGTTACTGGGATTTGTCCCCAAATAATATTTTTGTTGCTTATTACAGAACTAAGGGCATCAGAGTAGCTTCAAAATACTTCCCATTAATTTCTGAATGTACGGTAAATATATCCCACACATTCAGGCATGTAAGCTTCGCATTGACTACAAATTTGGGTCATTCAAACACAGTAAAGTGATCATGCAATTTGAAAGTGGAAAATGACGAATTCGAAACGCACTAGCGTACCCTGATCGGCGACGCGGCAGCGACGCGCAGTTTTCTCCGCCGAGCGCGACAGCGAGCGCGTACTTCTTACATTTTTTGATGCTTCAGATGCCGATCTTAATACGCTTGTATGTTCCGAATTCGCTTTCGACAGGGGCAGTATTGTCACAAAGTGGAGCATTCACAGCTTCGTAATTTTGGTCTCTAAAATTTTCGGATACAGCCACGCACACATACAGTGACCGCCAAAAAGTTGCGGACAAGCCGCCTTCCTTTTTTCATCGCTCATTTTCGGACGGAAAACAAAGATGAAAAAATAATTGAATTGCATGAGGTGATAGAGCTCTTCAAGAGCTACAACTCACACATGCTTTCTGGAAAATGTCTATTATAAGAACTTTAAAAATCTCTTTCTAAAAAAAGTCCGAAAAGGGCCGCGTCACAATGCCGCGGACAACATTTCTTCGAACGCGAAAAATTTCTTTTAGGTCTCTTCTTGGGGCAAAACAGAAGTTTTTCGGACAGGTAAGCATACTATATCGTAGACCTCATCGAGGACAACAATCGGGTAGTAGTTATTTCCAAAAAAACCCAAGCTTGAATTTTATTTTGGTTTTTTTTTTTCAAAAATAACTAATTCGCCTTTTTAAGCCAAATTTCTTCGCATGGAACCTTTTCAAGATATCCCAACAAAGCTAATTGCATGAAATGGATGCCTTTTGACATCTTCTATGCATCCGACGTGTGCTATCGAATTTCTTTGCTGAAAATGGCTCTTGACAGTGAGTGCACATGACCCCACCTGCACCTCACCACTGACTTGCACCGCTTTGCAGGCCTGTAGCTCGGCCGCCAGTCACTCTACGAGCCTGCAAGTAGGCTCATTCGAAAAAGCGTGAGTTCCTCGACACGATGGTATGCAAATGAGTTGAGTTTGGGAAGAACCGGAGATTTGGCGGATGGGGTGACAAAGCGCAGCCTTAGAGGTGAATGGAGTGAAGGGTCTTATCAACACTAGAGCTCCGAAATGGATCTATTACAAGAAAACTGACGGTTTTAAAGTTCCAGGATGGCACTGGTGGCGAAAGGAGCTTTGCTTAACTTTAACTTAAAAATCCTCAACCTACAACTGAAGCTGCGCTTTACCACCCCGTCCGCCAAATCTCCGGTTCTTCCCAAACTCAACTCATTTGCATACCATCGTGTCGAGGAACTCACGCTTTTTCGAATGAGCCTACTTGCAGGCTCGTAGAGCGACTGGCGGCCGAGCTACAGGCCTGCAAAGCGGTGCAAGTCAGTGGTGAGGTGCAGGTGGGGTCATGTGCACTCATTGTCAAGAGCCATTTTCAGCAAAGAAACTCGATAGCACAAGTCGGATGCATAGAAGATATCAAAAGGCATCCATTTCATGCAACTAGCTTTGTTGGGATATCTTGAAAAGGTTCCCATGCGAAGAAATTTGGCTTAAAAAGGCGAATTAGAAGTTATTTTTGAAAAAAAACCAAAATAAAATTCAAGCTTGGGTTTTTTTGGAAATAACTACTACCCGATTGTTGTCTTCGATGAGATCTACGATATAGTATGCTTACCTGTCCGAAAAACTTCTGTTTTGCCCCAAGAAAAGACCTAAAAGGAATTTTTCGCGTTCGAAGAAAGAATTAATGTCCGCGACATTGTGACGCGGCCCTTTTCGGACTTTTTTAGAAAAAGATTTTTAAAGTTTTTATAATAGACATTTTCCAGAAAGCATGTGTGGGTTGTAGCTCTTCAAGAGCTCTATCACCTCATGCAATCCAATCATTTTTTCATCTTTGTTTTCCATCCGAAAATGAGCGATGAAAAAAGGAAGGCGGCTTGTCCGCAACTTTTTGGCGGCCACTGTATGTAGATGGTTTTGTGATCTCGTCTGCGAATCTCCAAGAAGCTTCCTCCACAGTCTGAAATTTCTCGGAAATACCACGCAGTAGAGAAGCATTGTTACATCAGATGCTCAAATTCGCACTAACGGATTTGGTCACGACAAATGTTACCTTTATCAATTTCAAAGGCCGCGACTGAAAAAAAGACACTGAATTGCGAAATGCTTGCTCCGTCCGCCGGTCAGCAAAGTATGTTTGGAATCCTAATAAGAATGGGAATTAGTCAAAGTTTTTCATGGTGAAAACGTCGGGTTGAGCCTTGGTGAGTGACTCCGAGGAGCAACCGAAGCGAGAACATACTTGCTGAAAAGAGGAGGCGAAATATTTATGGTGGTTTGTTCCTTTGCAAATCCACCCCTACCACATCTCGCAATGTCCTTAGCGTCAAATAATTTGTAATCGTCATAGTGAGCAAAGCAAAAACTGGAAAAGGAATATGAAAATTATCTTCCACGTTACCTAATGTACCCCAAGACAAAGCAGTTATGTGTATACAAAGGCTGCCATGTCGAAGTAGCTGAATGGTAACCTTCAGAACTAGTCCACTCTGAACATAGACCTGATGCGAAAATTTCGGTGAACTTCGGCGGAGGTCGTCCGAGCACAGCCGCCGCAATTCTTTTTTCACGAATAATGAGCGACAATTCAGGAACTTCACAGCCCAGTAGTACCATCTTCGTCATAAAAATTCTTACTAGCCTCCTTACTAGTTTCAAGCCTCGATGTATATATTTTGCACAGACTATATAGTAGTGTAGGACCACAATTGGTTTCTAACGAATCTCAGCTTTTGGTGAAAACTACTCCCAAAAACCAATTCAAACTTTTCAGCTTTCTACCCTTACAAACAGGTGAGACCAGAATTGGCAACAAGTTTGCAAAGAAGCCGTAACTTCATCAATAACGCTATCGATAGATTTTATTTTCGCTTCTTGGCACTATAACAACTGAGTCTATAAATTAAGGCTGAGAAGGATGCTTTATCGATAAACAAACAGCATGTACAACTCCTCTGAGAGGTCTTACTTTTCTTTCAACCCTTGTCATACTTCTACTTGACTTTACTGATATTCCACTGTATTATCGAACATTACCGGTACGCTAAACGCAAATAGTGCATGCAAAGAAGTCATAGAAAAGCAGGCGTTCCAGTTCTGCCTTTCCTACATGCTCCAATAATCGTGCGCTTGAAAGTCGGGGCGAATCTGAAACACAGGCGTACTAAGATCGACATCCGAAACTTCAAAAAACGTAAAAAAAACTATGTCCGCGCTTGCTCTCGCGCTCGATGGAGAGAACTGCGCGTCACTTTCGCGTCGCCGACCAGGGTGCGCTTGTGCGTTTCAAATTCGTCGTGGAAAATTACCTCTAGCTTTGTTCAGTAAACCGGTAAACAGATATGGAATGTTTGCAATCAGCGGTTAAAGACCTTTTGACTTATATGCATCTCATCGAGAGAGTTCACATCAAATCAAATATGAACTTTTCCTTGTCGGGTCAGAGTGTTCGATGCCCGACGATATCCCGCTGTTCATCTTGTTCTGAGAATCATGTTAACTACACACGCTAGATCTCTCTTTCATAGAGATCAGTACGGGTAACTACTAAAGCTACGAAACTACTGTGACAAGAATATTAAGCCTCACTGGCAATATACGAGGAGACGCATGTACAATACACTCTCAGAACATGCAAAATTTCCGGGAATTCCGCGATAGTCCGCGGCAGTCCCGAAATTCCGCAAAATCTCGGGAATTCCGCGAAATTCCAGGAATTTCGCGACATCGACGCGAATTACGCAAACTACGCAGCGCCATAACTTCCTTCAGAATGAATATGTTTTGAATCCGGAAGCAGCATTGTGTTCAGCTCGTCAAGGCGAATCTTTTCGTACGCAGCATGTAATCAATATACCCTTTCCAGTTTTTTGAAATTTTTCTGCGGAGGTCTTTTCTCAAAGATTTAACACAGGGTCTGTCCAACGTAAAAGATTCCTGTAAGTAGTATTCGATGGTACTCCCTCTGTAGATTATGGAGTGCCAAAGAGTAGCCGCAGAACTCTTTTCAAAGGAAATAGAAGGGCTGATGAATTCTGGAAAAATCTTGTCGTTCTGGATTTTTCTCACTATAACCCTAAAATTTGAAGCTCTCTTTCTAAGCGGAGGTGATTTTCGTAATCAGCCGGTTGGATAACCTCTATGAGCAAGTTTTCCGAAATGTTTGGCTTATTTCATTTTTTCTCGTTTTACGCTCTGGTGCTCGCCGGTGGATTTTGGTCAGATGTTGATGATCTTCGATTGTAAAGAAACTTCGCTTATAGAGGTTTTCCTATACGCTGTTTACGAAAATCATGATTTTTGGAGAATAAGTCTTTTTGCAGAGATATGATGAGGTAACTGTGACTAGTCACGAAAATTCGTAGATTCGCCCGCGCTTCTCGCGTATCTTTCACTGCCTGCTTTTATGGGTTAAAGTTACTAGGAACCGTGCTATCGAGCGGTGCTCGTCTCAGGCTCCAGTCTATGAAAATCGCCGAATTGCGGACCTACGAAACACGTCCTCGTGAATCTTGCTCAGAATGTAAAGATCGCATACTTCGTCAATATTCCACCGTGAGTTTTCTACGACATTATGGTTGCAAACATTATGTTACTCAACATTATGTTCACTTCGCCCAAGGGATCCTGCTTACTGAATATGGCGGTTGCGTGTGGTTCAGCTACTTAACTGATTATCGAAGCAATTTCGTAGCCACACCTCAGATCTATATAACCATCAAATCCAATACAGAAAGATCCATTAAGCGGTGTGAAAAAGTTTAATCAACGTGTTGTACAACCACTCGCGGTGGAACTTCGACGAAGTAGATCTTTACATTCAGGGCAAAATTCATGAGGACGTGTTTTCGTAGGCTCGTAACTCGGCGATTTTCATTGACTGAAGCCTGAGACAAGCACCCTTTGATAGCACGATTCCTAAAAAAAACCTGCTCATGGAGATTATTTGATCTGCTGATTACGAAAATCACATTTTAGGGTTATGATGAGTAAAATTCAGAACGACATGATTTTTCTAGAATTCATCAGCCCTTCTATTTCCTTTGGAAAGAGGTCTGCGGCTACTCTTTGGCCTCCATAATCTACAGAGGGAGTACCATCGAATACTACTTACAGAAACCTTTTACGTTGGACAGACCCTGTGTTAAATCTTTGAGAAAAGACCTCCGCAGAAAAATTTCAAAAAAGTGGAAAGGGTATATTGATTACATGCTGCGTACGAAAAGATTCGCCTTGACGAGCTGAACACAATGCTGCTTCCGGCTACAGAATATATTCATTCCGAAGGAAGCTATGGCGCTGCGTAGTTTGCGTGATTCACGTTGATTTCGCAAGATAGCCAAAATTTCGCGGAATTCCAGGAATGTCGCGGACTTTCGCGGAATTCCCGGAAATTTTGCACATTCCGAGAGTGGTATTGTATTACAAGCGCCTTTAAATCCTGAGAGTCTAATTTTCTTGTCCGGTATCAACTCTATGAAATAAGTTGCGAGTGTTTAAAGGCAATGTCGGTTCAAAAACTCGATCTTGATATTTTGTGCTTACCCGGGACTATTCGCTACGCTAAATCCGACGCACATTGGAGAGCCCGAAAACGGCGAAAAACGGCTCTAACGCAAGAGGGAAATCAGCAGGTGGGCGGGGTCCTCCCCACTGTGAATTAACGCTCACAGCTTCCGGAGCGATCTGCTCGCTTTCGGTTTTAAGTCTGCCATGTGCACTTGGCCAATAGTGAAGGTAGGATGGCTAGCGGGATCGAGAAGTTCGCTCCGAAAGCTGGGAGCGTGAATCCACACTGGGGAGGACTCCGCCCACTTGTTGTTTCCTTCTTGTAGAGCCCTTCTTTGCCGTTTTCTCGCTTTCCAGTGTGGATTTCGGATTCAGCATGGCAAATAGGCCCGTTTAAGTACAAAATCTCAAAATCGAGCTCTTGCCCGAACACTGTCTTCGAATCTGTAAGCTTTTTCCAACTTCAATAAATACACTGACTACAGAGAGCACATGCACTGAAGAATCGCGTATTGTGTGCAGCTTTTTGGAACACATGACACAAAGGTAATGTCCACGAAGTGGAAAATAGGGGAACTCGGGCTTTTACATTATTATAGGCTGCGGTGGCAGGCCGTTAGCAGTAAGTAATTAGTGAAACCCAGAGCTAAAAAAAAACGAATTCAATCATGTTTGATAACGGCCATTTGACTGAGAGTCAAGTGTCTTAAAACCCTATTCGCTAAAAATGGGTACATTATTGATGCGCTAATTACGATAATGATACTCACTTCGTTGGCTAAAGGTTATCGTTGCTTACTGTTCGTATACAATGATAGGTCATACACCTAAGTGTGCTTCTATCTTGTGTGATGGGCTTATCTGCATCATTAACGAATATTATGTTATCCCTTACATCAGTATATGACCTCGATTACAACCCCTTTCCTCTCTGACTCTCCTCAGTAGGTGGCGTCCCCTCGCTTGACCCTGGCAATTTTCAGGAATTGGAGAACAAGGTAGAGAAATGTTTGTGAAGCTCCACTTAGTCAGCGTCAAGACTTGACCGTGCACTCCATTTGCACCAGCGCAACGCTAACGCCCTACCGGCCCACTGCGTGCGCCCCTATTGTCCGATTGAGTCACATCAAGGGACTGACCCGAAGCTGGCAACCCGAGTTCCCTTTAGAAATTTTTGGTTGTCTTTCCGTAGTATTTGTTCGAAACAATTGCAGGTCCTATTTATGCTCATGCAGCCAAGCCTAACGCTGCCTAGAGAACTCGTTCCAGCGCTATGCCAGCGTCGTGCCAGCTTTCATGCAAATGCGCCCGTATTGTTCTCAGGCAAAAACACTCTGGACCAGTCTACGTTCTTCAAGCAATCTATTCCCTTAAGGAATTTTCGACTGTTTTATTGATAGCACATTTGGCCTGTACGACCGCAGTGCAATTACATTCACAATATGCATATGCGACCACGTTCGCTGTCTCTAGAGTCGTGCTGGCATCGCGCCAGCGCTCACGCGTCAATTACTGATCAACTGACGTTCTGGACGGCATTAGCACGGCGCTGGCACACTTAACAATGAACAACTTGGCTCGGAGGTGTCGTTCGGTGCAGTTCTCTTCTCAACTTCCTATTATTACTGGATGCCCCATAACAACCTACAAGGTTTACATAGCGCAAGTCTTTATTACAATCTGTATGAAACAAAAATTTGAGAAAAATAGCAAATCTACATAATGCTACTTGCCATTTTGATGATATGAGACTGATTTACGTCACGATTTATCAATCAATCAATCAATATATCGGCTCCTCTTCGAAGTATGTCACACTCATTGGACACATGCGAGCAAAGTGATCATCACCCTAAAATTCGCAAAACAATCTTTGCTCAGATCAGCCGTTAAGAAAGCACATTTGAACTGATAAAACTGCATTCTCACGACAATAACCGAAATTTTTAATTAAAACAGATATAATGCTAGCAGTACTGAACCAAGGATAAGAGAATGACGCCACTAAGAACTAAACCATTCCAATTAGCAATATGAGCACAAAATAGCGTAAATTGACAAATTCACAACTCGTTCGGTTAATGCACAGTTCGCAGTATAAGTACAAGGATATGATGAACATAGAATATTGATAGTCTATTCAGTAAAAAAAACAAAGAAACTTATAACGTGGAGAAAATGGTGAGCGGAAAAAAAAGCACAACAAAACATTTAGGGAAAATATGTTGTGAGCATGGAAAGTAGAAACTTCAATAAAGAATCAAGGTAGTATAGTAAAAGACTCTAAGCTGGCTATGAAAAAGAGAAGCTAAGAAAGTTGCACCTGCATAGAGACGAGAACTGGTCCCTATTTGAAAACCAATTTTATCTTTGAAAATGGATTTGCGACAATCTTTTTGTCCTCAAGGCTGCATGTTGAACTGCCCAGCGCCATGATAACGCCGTGCCGGAGCGTCTATCGATCATTACGGGGCGCGTCCACGTGAGTTCCGGCACGGCGCCAGCACGGCGCTGACACGGTACTGGCACAGCCCAACACAAAATCAACTCCGAACGCTGCCTAGGATATACTTCAACTATTTGCAGTACTGAAAAATTGGAAGCACCTTTACGGTGTAATGTTGTCACCGCAACATACGTAAAATAACAAAAACGAGTTATGTCAAAGCATAAGTATTATCATAGCATTTATGACAAAACGGGCGTCGATCCACTTCCTTGAAAGTGCCCTTTGTAAGCTGTTTGTTACAATACGAGCATCGGAAGTGTTCTGGATGGAATTTACGTCCGATGGCCGTCACACATCGACCCGAAATCGGTTGTCGACATTCGTGACAAAGTGAGCCTCGTCGTTCATGGTAGTGCGTTTCACAAAGTGGTTGACCGCCATCATCGAAGAATGTACCGCCGGCAAATGATGCTCCACACATCTGTAGAGAAATGAACACACTTCACACGACACTCACACACAACAGTAATGTAAACAAATAGTAAACAACACTAAACAACGGTGACGTCACAGGGACAACGTTGACATCAACATAAGGATAGTTTGAATCAAGACAGGTTCACAACTGTTCCACTGTCACAATAGACAAACGCATACTGCTTTAGACGCAAATTCAGGAACATTACTTAAATTTAAACGAATTTTTTCACTCAAAAAATTTGTAATTCAAGCCATAAAAACCTGGCATAATATGAGGCAAAAAAATAAAATTCGTATCTTATTGTTAGAAAAATTTTCAAAGTAATTAAAAAGAAATGCTTTTGTTGAGAGAAATAAGCGGGATGGTGGTTTTTTTTCTAACGGGAGGATAATATGGACTAAGAAAAAACCTGATAGCGCTGCAGTTCAAAGTTTCAAAAAGTTACTAAGGCCCCAATGTTTTTCAATGGAGGCATTGGACATTAGTTCTGGTTTTGTGATCTATATAGACAAGAATACGGGAAATTTTCGTTTTACAGAATAGGAGTTTCTGTAAGAATAGGAGAGATTTCATATCCTTCGATAAGCTTCGAAATAAACAAAAATCCAAAGGCAAACAAAAGACTGTAGAAAAATCACTTTGGGTAGAAAATCAATGAATAACACCAGCGAAAATGATGTCGTAACTTGATACACGCTGAGTAGATGTATATTTTTGGTCCTCTCCTCAAAAACAAATATTTTTGAACATACATACCTGGCAAACAAAACACTCCGGATGCCAATGGGTTCCAAGAGCTGTGATGAAGTTGCTAGTGATCGGATTTTGGCAGCCATTGCATTTCGGTGCGAAAAGTCGGAAGAAATCACGGCGACAATAAGTTTGACCATCCTTAAAATGCCACAAATTACAAAAAAAAATCTGAGCTTTCTCTTCAACTAATTCCTTAGTTTCTGATCCTGAAGCGAAAAAAACACGTTATTCACCCCCAGATTCAAAGGGCGGACATCAAAGACAAACTATAACTAAAAGTGGTAAAAAAAACCTCAAGTTCTGCACGATGAAGCTGCATAACTCAAAATTTGGTAAATAAAACCCGACCTTCTCATGGAATCCATCATCACCGAATTCTCGACCGCATTCGACACAAGTAAAGCATTGTAGATGATAATTCCTTCCTAAGGCTGTCACACATCGCTAAAATAAATGTCATTTATCCAACCATATCAGCTACAGTACTCCACTTACATCTTTGATTGGTCCATTGCAACCTGCACATCTTGGACTGAACTGATTATGGTAGTCTTCTTCGCAGTAGGCACGTCCGTTTCTATATATGGTTCGTTTAGAAGGGGAAGGGGGACCACAACTCAGGAAAAATTAATAACCTCTCGAAGAAATTTCTATGCCCAAGTTCTGATCCACATTCACAGCATGTATAATGTTCAGGATGCCACATTTTACCCAGAGCAATGACTACCTGGATTTAAGAAACATCAAAAGACAACAAATCACAATTGGGAATCCCAGATTGTCAGCTACCTGTCCAACGATTGGTTTTCCACAATGTGCACAGTCTCCCTTGGGAATTGTCGAAATTCCATGTTTGCTACTATAATCGCTGTTCATCGTACCAATCATGGAATCGCCGTGGAGCAAATCCCGCGATGGAGATCGACCGCCTCGCTTAAATAATGCTTTCGAGAAGTTGATGGGAAGTAGAAATTGAAAATTTCCAAATAATTAAGAGATATCATTTGGATTTGATATGTTACATTCCCCAGAGAATAACGCTATAACCTGGGAAAAGATTGAGTTACAAATGATTTACATGACAATAATTTAGCAAACTGAAAAAAAATCAATTAACTAAAACAAGGAAAGTTTAGTTAGAAAGTTCAAAATCAAAATGTGCGAAAAGACTATATGATAAAAAAGCACCCTTCTTCTCTACTTTAAAGATGTACTGATGGCCTAACGTAAGCAACGGGAACATGATAACTATACGAATGATGAGAGTGATAGATATTTTGTATCCCTGTAAAATCTTTTTCCTGATGATAATAATTTCGAGTTACCATACATGACTGGGACCACAAACATAAATGCTCTGTGCTGTTGCTTTCTCAGAAGAAACATATGTTTCGAGCAAACACACAGGACGAAACTAGCTTAAGCTGATGTAAAAACACTGAAGAGCAAAAGTGCACGCATTGATTGAATATGTTGAAATTTCGACCCATACATTCGTACAATCGTACAATACAGTATGCCCCCAAAGAAATGTATCAAAAGTTTGATTTTCAGTGCATTAGTGTAAAATTACGATAAGAACTTTCAACTTACAGCGTTATTGTGTATAGACTGTCGTTTCAGAAAAAAATTTGAGAAGTTACGCAGTGGGATTTTTAAGCATGCTGATTTTATCAATTTTCAAATGGCGTAATTACATTTTAAGGAACCTCGAGGAGAGAGTTGTTACTATATACTTGCCATAACCTATGAAAGAAGCATTACGCAAAGTGCATATCTCAAATTTAAAGTCAGCGATCTATTTAGCATTAGCTTTATGATTTTGTTTCTTTATGATTTCTGCCCTGATATTTGTGTCGACTAGTCCCTAATTTTTCATTCTACCCACTCATCAAGTAGATAGCATGATGCAGATGCCCGAAAGATAAAGAATCGATTACCAAGCACAAAGTAAAAATTGTTTTTGGGACCTTATCTCATAACCTTCGATTCGACTGGCTTGGCTTCTAGAAGGCGGGGCTCTGTGACCTGCTTAAGGCCATTGTGCCCGTGACGCTGTCTGCGTCTCTCCCGCGCGCGTGTTCTCTGATCATTACCTAGCCTTGATTAGGTCATGAAACCCCGCCTTCCATGCGCCAAGCCAGTTGAATCAAAGGGTAAATGCCATGTAGGAATGGAAGACCTTATCGTCCTGCTCACCTATCTCAAAAGGAGTCTTTCTCCAAAAAAATTAAAATGGCCTGATTATGAGAGAAACTCTAGAGGTTCTTTCTGACTTATATATACGCATGCAGCCAATCCTTGCTTGCGAGCACTTTTGATGATTGAGGTTCAAGCACGATTTCTCAATTTTTTAGAATGACGCATTTTGTGAATTTATAATCATCTCATCGGTGAAATCGCTCCCTAATCGCTAGAAAAAAGCCCAGCTCTTTCTAAAGAATTTCATCCAAGAGATCTTTTCGGTACGGTACCAGAAACTTGGAAGAAAATTTGTCGACTTTCCAAAGAGCACTTCAGAGAAAATAGGACTAGCAAGGTACGGCTAGAACTATAAGCGAAGGTTACTGATACTATGTGCTATTACACCGCTAGCATTTGCTATTACACTTAGCAAGAAATTTTTAAAACCAATCAATCAACGCTTTCTAATCAGGGGGCTCGGCACAATGGCACCGGGGAAATTTTAAAAAACGAAATTCCTTCTGATCTTGAAAATTTCGTACAAAGTCTCCTTTGACCCTAAACCCTGAAAGCAAAAAACCCTCAAGAAAACTAAACGTCGACAAAAAAACGCCACAATTTTTGTGTCTCTTCGGCCACAAAAACGATATCACCTTTCTTTTTGTCCCAAAAACGAAATCCGGCTTGGCCCCGTTCCAGCTTGCTGAGTCCTGTTTTTGATCATCCTGTCAGTCCGAAAGTAGTGGCTTTGCAGGAACTTTTAGGGAGGGGGGGGGGGGGAGGTGGGGATAAAAAGCGGGCACGAGTTCTCTAGATCAAAAGCGTTCAAAGTATGAAGCACCTATAGAAAAATCTTTTATACATCCCTTTGCAAGCTTACAACGCTAAAAGAATTATAAAAAAAGTGAGCCACGACCCCACATCGCCTTCAATAATTATTTTTTCACTAAGCTAACTTGACTTCTAATTTATTGATGGTAAATGAAACAAGTAACCCGCATAGCTTCATAGCTCATATAAAGCATATTTTCTTGCCTTTCTTCCCCCCCCCCTTTCCCCGTCTTTTCGAGATGCTACTGTGCCTGGCTATCATATTGAAAATATTATTCATTTCTAAGAACCAGGAACCAAATTTCCAGGTTCTAGCGCTCTAACAGTCATTTCTCTCGTTGTTTGACAGTGCCACCAAACAATACGGCTTGAGCCAGTGACGTTCATAGGCAAATATACGGAAGCCGCGTAAAAACTGCTCATCAAACAAATCTTCTCGTCTTCCGCCCACATATATTGGCTAACATCATTGGCACTTCAGCTATGGATAGACACTAACATCCGCAAAATTTTTTTTTGTACGAGGGAAGCAACAAAAACTTTTTTCAAACGAAAAAACGTAAGGCTCACGAGGTTTTGCATGGACATTCTGAGATGTCAAATTTTTTCGAGAGCTTACGATTTTGACCCTCTAAAAAAAGCGTGGCCTCAGCGACTCCAGACAAGTTCTACAGTTCACAAATTATCTCGATAGTTCACGAAATTCAAAGCTGCATGTTTCTGTAACTCAGACTTCCAGAAATTGACCCTCGTTGTTAATCACTGTAGTTAATTACAATTTAGCCAAGAGAACCGAACAGTTCCGTAGGTTCTTTGAAAAATTTGAAGAAGCGCTCGGCTACAGTAATCATAAGACTCTTATGCCCACAAAATTCAAAAAAATTGCAGCGTTCGTGAGAATTGGTGAGATATCCTCGACATCAAAGACGTTTCGCTAACGATTCTATGAAAAAGATGTCGTTTGCGTTTATTGCGCCTACAGATATCCCTACTAGACTGATTAATCGTCCAGGGACAATCAAGATTCATGGTTCAAATGTTGCAGCGCTTGGAAAAAATTGATAGGAAGCCAAGAGAACGCAGAATCTATAGGAATGTTAATCTCCTAGTAACATTAGGAGATTCAAACACAATAAATTGATCTACTTCCACCCCCCCCCCCCCCCCTACCTCCCCTCTTTAGCTGAACGGTGGCCACCTATCTCAAAAGCGGTAATCGTCAACCGATTTCGATAGGAAGCTGATTTACAGTTATGAACGCACGTTCAATCAGGTGATTAGTTCATAACGGTAAAACAGCGCCCGATCGGGAAATTGATAACTAAGCCCCAGATAAGGTGTGTGAGTGGGTGGCAGGCACTTTTCTTTTCCTAATTTCAGATCTCTATCAAAGGTTCTGATCAGCACCATATTTGATTCAGAAAGACACCAAAGTGAAGAATTCAACCAAATAGAGCGTAACTCACAACATGAGAAGAAGGAATGCTAGTTTGAATAAGCCTAAAGCTGGAAAAAAACTAGAACATATCTCAAACTCCGCATCAAAGAAGATAAGAACAAGTGCAACCGATGCCTTCTTGTAGCTAACTGCCACCTATCGTAAGAAAAAGGTCCTGCCGGAATAAATTCCATTCTATAATTTGTATATAGAAGCGAGCAATGCATCCATGGCTGACTAAGTTTCGCTCCAAGGTGGCGAAGACAAAAATACCCAAGAATGCGCTATCTAACACAATAAATCGAAAAACAGCAGTTCAAAAAGTAATCACAGAAGCTTAAGGATGCAAGGCATTACAGCAATGTTTCCCCATCAGCAGCGAAAAAATGCAGAAATAGAAAGAACGAAACTCGCACGATGGCTGGTATAACACATGACAGAGGGGTATGAATCAGAAGGAAAGAAAAAGCTTATACAAAAAAAGTTCCCGATAACATATTTCAAAGTGCGCAAGAATCCTGCATGTTTTGAGTTGGAAAATAGAGTGTCAAATTGCACATAATTAAACATGTCAACAAGTAAATCATTTGGATAAAAAGAGTGTGATGGAAATAATAAGAAAATTTTTATAAAATACAAAAAAACTATAAAATACTTACCACATCATTGTACGAATGTGCTTGACTTGGTCCAAGACTTCTTTTCGAACTGTAAAGACTTTGTTGATCAAAACGATTCTGTAGTTCACGCATCATTTTGATGGCTAGTTCGTTTCCAGTGGTTTCAAGAGCTGGCGTGGAAACTGCGCACACGGAGGGGGAGGGGGTCAGAGAGAATTTGGGTTACTGACGAATGGGTGGTTGCGCAATGTGAGGGAATCTGCGTGTGCGGATGGCACAGGCAAAGGCACACAGTTCGAGAGGAGCGTGGCGCGTAAAACTGGATTCTTCGAGTATTTGAAGAGAGTCCTCCTCCGACTAGAAGAGAGGAGAACGGGCGAAAGGGACGGGGAGGAGGAAACAACGACGAACGAACTAGAAAAAAGCGCATAGCGGCACAGCGGTGCCAACCAACGCGGCTGTAGTAAACCCCCTCGGTGCCATTTCTGCTCGTAAGAGCACTTCGACTGCAGCGAAAGTTCGACGAATTTCGTAAAGTGCAAGTGCAAAAGGTTTTGTTTACTATTAAATTCAAATTCTTATACACCGCGTACTCTTAGAATCAAAATTTTTGTATTTCATAGGGACAAACAAATTTCGAAAGACAACAACAACTGACTGAACCAAAAATAGAACAAACATGCAACACCCACACACTATTAGCTCCTTGATCGTCGATTTCCAATTGACTGAACAGACTATGAACCGATGGTCTTCCGTGCAAACTTCGACTTGTCGTCCCATCTCCCACCACATCTGTGCCACAGAACACTCAACATATATTCAGAGTAAGCAAACACACTTTATTCACAGAATGTTACGCAAAAAAATCACTTTCTCTATCTCTCAACACGTCAGTTTCCGAAACTTAAAAAAAAGAGTGTGTGATGAATCTGCCCTGTAGATTTTTATTTTCGAATACAGTGGCCCTGCCAAAATGGGCACCGCCTACAGATAAAAAAAATAAAGTAAAAATCGTCTGAATACTCAGTTCGGTCGAAACTTAGCTGACTAGGCTTTCCGTATTCAAATAGATATCAAAAGGGCGAGCCAAAAAAAAAGAACAAAAAAGGCAGGAGGGGGGAGGAGAGAGGAGAGGGGAGGGGGAGTAACTGCAGTAACTGCACTAACTGCACGCTCAAAAAATTCTTCCACAAAGCTAATCTGAATTTCCGAAAATCTCAATATATTCTTATTATTATTTACACGAACAAGGTACTTGCACGATTTCATAATCCATGTAGGCTACTTCACGAATTTCGCGACCCCTTCCGGGAAATAGGGAGAGAGGGATAGGGTAAGGGATACATGCTGGTGGAGGATCCGAATTACTAATTTACAAGACAGATTCATCCATGAAGCCCTTTTTAACTGCACCCCAGAAAAATTAGTAAAAATGCAAGTTGGAACATCAGTTATGTACAATCAGCATTTTCAACTTCATAAAGCCCTCAGCCAATAAGGTAAAAATCGGTATCACCAGTGGAGCAAAAAAATATGATTGCTGCTCTTAAACATTATTAATCTGCACATTACTGAAATCTTGTTAGACCCAAAAATTAGGAGGGGAAGTGGTGACTGGAGTGCCAAAGGCTTAAATTTTCGTATTTGGCTCGTTCATTCTTTTCACAATAATGAGAACGACTTGAAGGCATTGTCCAGGTCAACTGGGGGTGGTGAGATTTTGACAGTGCAGGAGCACGGCTCCTGACTAATGCAACAGTTCAAGTCCGATCAAAAAAGGTGAATTTTGAAGCGAGCAAATCGCTTCGAGAAAAAAGCGTTGGTACGCTAATCCTGCCTCCTTGACAAGTTTTGACATGGCGAATGCTGTAAATCTAAAATGTATTGACCATGTCAAAACTTGTCAAGGAGGCGGGATTAGCGTACCCCTCCTTTTTCTCGAAGCGATTTTTGCACTTCAGAATCCATCTTTTTCGATCGGACTTGAACCGTTGCATCAGTCAGAAGCCGTGCTCTCACACTGTGTAATCCTACCACCCCTGCCCCCCTCCCCCTTGACCTGGACAATGCCTTTAAGCAAAAGAGAAACATCTGCGATAGCTCCCAGACGATAAAACGAAAATTTACTAGCGCTGAGAAAAAAGCTTTTTTTCACTGTTTGTGGGCTAGTCGAACAAAATAAAAAGGAGAAAGGGTTCACTGACGGGTCCGCTCATCAATCAAACAGGCGGTTTCGTTCTTTACTTTCTCTATGGACTGCTTCGAAAAAATCAAATTGCTATTTCTCATGTGCTCGTGGAAAGCACATGAGTAATAGCTGCATTCCAGTCGCATCCAAAAAATTCTTACATCGTAGCCTAAGCTTCCCAATTTCAAAGAGTAGTCTTACTGAGCAAACAAATGGCTCATTTTTATAAGTGAACACCTCCCAAGCCAAAAATATCTTATCCATAAGTCACTGGATGAACCCTAGTAAACCCACCTCAAGAAAAGAATTTCGCTACAAATATTATGTAATAACAAATGTAGTTCAAAATAAAAAAAATAGCTGCCTTCATGCCCGTTGCATTACCGCTCGGTTTGCAAGCGTTATTTACTAATCTAGAGAATTGGCAAAATATTTCTGTAACGCGTCGCTACAGTATACTACCGTAATCCTGCGACAAGTGTATCTGATATGCATGTATCTAAACAGCAGCCCAAATGAAGTTTTTTTCAAACTTTCTTGGACAAAAGAACGGAGGGCCATACTTCATGATGCAGATTCTCCCCCTTGGAGCCCATACTAGCTTACGATAGTACGGTAACAACTGCAGATATGGCCTACACTTCCAAATCTTCACAAATTCTCAAAATAGCGAAACACACATTTCCTTCGGCTGGAGACCATGACGCAAGTTTTGCCAAAGGGCCACACTTCATAACGGTAGTTTACGGTATATAAATACAAAAAGGTCTCGAAACGGTTCACATCCATTTTACCGAGATAATACCATTTAGCAAAACTGCTTTTGGAGCGGCACTTTTACCCCGGGGATTACGGTAGTATACGGTAAGTGATCAAAGAGTCCACTGTTGCGGGAAACCACAAAGAAAATTTTAGTTCTATCACTGTAACAAAACAAAGCCAGATACACTTCTTCAGCCAGGTGAGGTCTATGGCGTAAGTTCGTAGAACCACATGGGATTACGGTAGTATACGGTATGTAAATGTAAAAGGGTCTACACTTGATATGAGATGTTATGTTTCGACCCAAAAGCCTTCTATTGATAAAAATTTTTGAAACAGTTGAATTTATGATGTTAGTCTGGCCTCCCACAGCTGGCATGGATTACGTAACATACCGTATGCAAGTGCAAAGCGCTCCACCTGATTTAACAAAAACACAGTGTTTATTATCAAAAAAAAAAATCAATTTTAGCATTTTCCCGACCATTTAAACTACATAAAGCTAGTTCACCTCCCAGGGCTGTACACAAGTGCAAAGAGGTCCACACTTGTTTTGTGTTTTTTTTTCAAAAATTGTTTCATGCTAGTCTCGTATCCTAAGAGGGGTCCATAGATTGCGGTAAGATTACTGTATCAACTGCGAAAGGGTCCTTTGCACTTCAAAAAGCTATCCAAATGACTTTAAGAATCACTTCCCCACCCAATTTTCAAATCTAAACTGTAAACTCGTTTGAGATAATCTTAAACACATACAAACAACTAAAGAACAAAATCAAATATTAAAAAAAATCAAAAATCAAACCATCATAGCTTTGACGACGTGTTCGTTGTCGTTCCAATGAATAGCTGTTCACCAGCTGTTCAACACTATCCAATCCAGTATTTTGCGAATGTGCTCTAGAAGTAGATGCTGCTGCTGATGAAGGTTCATCGAGTTTGAATGAAACACTGCGTTTTGGCATCAAAGACGACGACGACGATCAACGTCGGTCGAGTCGATGACGGAGCGCTTAGTTGCTGTCCGAAAGGACACACGGTTTCATGCATGCACACAACACAGCACAAGTTTTGAAGGCGGGCAATGCGCATAATGTCTCGCGAGCACAGCGCGTTCCGCGTTGATGTTAACCATTAGAAAAACCAAAGAAAACCACACAACTGCACATGAACGCAATAACGAACACATACCTCACAGAAAATGCAAAATTTGCTACTTCAGTAGAAAACTTTGGCATTTGCAAGGTAACCCTAGACGTAATCGGGCTTTTGCCGGCCTATTGCATTTACGCCCTCCAAACATCGTCCACCAATCAAAATTCAAGGATTTTCAAGGCGATGCAACATGGAAGCCTCTTACTTAGTGAATGCCCGAGTTTCGCTGCAAAAGGTGCACTGCGAAACAGGAAAATCCCTCCAGAAAGTGGATGCTGCTAGGGTCGCCACGCCCTTGCCCATCGACGTGGGTGGTCGAAACGTAATGAGACCTAAATCAGACATGATAGTGCCTAGAAATGTTAAAATCTGTCTTTCATTTCAAAAAATTACATTTTGACATTTCTAGGTATTCTAGACTCCAGTTTCGTCAGACCACCAACATTAATGGACGCTGCGACACTAGCAGCATACCCCTTCTGGAGCGATTTTCTTGCTTCGTAATACTACTTTCGGCGATTAGCAATCAATTAGGGCCTTCCTATTGTAATGCATTAAAACCTCAGCAATCACAACTTTGGGTAGACGGTGCCTATGAGGTGTGAACTTTTGCAGGTGAATTTTCGAATTTCCACCTCCTCTAACTTCTCATTCAACGATCAACATTAAGTCACTCTCACGTAATCAGATACTTTCATCTTTTTTTCATGGGTTCAATGAAATAACGGAATCGTAAAATTCAACATGCCTCCAAGTGACTTTTTATGCAATAATCTCTGACTTCAACCAAAATACATAGTAACATACAGTTAGTTTCAAAGTAACTTACAGGTAAATTCGGTACCTTAGCTTTTTTAGGGGATACTCTGGAAGCCCCGACTAAGTTACAGCAAAACATCAAATCATTCGACTTAGTTATGGTTGGCAAACCCCCCCCCCTCTAGATTTTCGCCCAGTACCGTATCCGAAGACGCTAAATGGTCGCTCGGGAAGCGTATGATACAGAGCGGTTGTTCAGACGAGCCTTTTGTTCTGGCGCGAATGAATCATATCAACTGAACAACGGCCAGCTCGAGCTGGCATCATTGTTTTAGCTCAGTTACAGAAGCTTACGTAACCAAAATTTTTAGAATGCCTTCAACCTACATTTAAAAAAATTTTTCCATTATGAAGGCTGATTTGACGCAAAATAGATTTTCCGCCAAATTTGTTCATGGTCCAGTAATATCAAAACTTAGTGAATAGGAGAACAAATTCAGGATACTACTCGCGCTAGAAGCTTATATCATTGTTCTACCATTCATCTAATTCACTTGCCACTACTGCGTTGGACTTCAAGCGTTTTCTATCAATTCTATTCTGTTACTATAATATCGGGCAGGATTACAAATAAGGCAGACTCCCCGAAATCCCGGTTACTTGACTCTTCTTAAATTTAAACACCTTAACATTTTAACATCTAATCACCTTTTTCCAAAAAAGAAAAATAGGTCTCAGCTTTATGCAATCACACCAAAAATGCGACCATACCATTGTAAATGTTAGCCAGACAATTGTGAGGTAGTAAAGGTAGAACCAGTCATCGCTGAGGCATAAATCATCCACCTAAGAGGGACTTAGCGAAAATTTATGAGCTGATTTTCAGAAAACTGCCGAGAAAACTGCAAGACGTAGTACTTGGGAAGTAGCATTCATTTAACACCAAGATTCTAGACGAACCAGCAGGTTACAGTAATGGCCTCTAATTTCTATGTTGACGCGCATATGAGCTTCACTATCGATGAAGCAGATATTTTTGTGACAGGTATGATTTGAAGCTAATCTTCCATGAATCCTGGTCATACTGCACGCGATTTCAGTTGCCACGTGACCTGGCAATTTTCCAGATGTCCTCACATCCTACAGTGGCATACTACAAGTGCATAGCAAGTTTAACTTTCGCAGATTTACAAAAAGCCCTATCTTCTGTACAGTCAGGATGCGTTCACGATAGATTATAAATTGGAGCATTGCCAAATCGCGGGCGACTGGAATCGCGTGAAGTATGCTCGCGGACAAAAGCGCGTCGCGAGCTACTGGACGTTTGTCAACTCCAGAAAAATTTCCGCCTGGATGATCTCATATTGCATATTAGTCATCACAGCATAATTACGAAGCCTCAAGTCCATATGCTGATAAAGTTATCGCCTAATACCATAAAACCCATTATTGGTAAAAGGACCGTTCACCCGTTCAAATCAAGGGTGATAAGATTTTTTTTTGCTTTATGATAGCGAAGCCCCTACCTAGGCAGTCGTCTGGGTCTCGCTGCAAAAGATGAAATCCAACGCGAGAAAACCGCTCCACTAGTTAGAAACGGTCGCGCTGGCTCCGCCCATTAAGGGTGGTCTAAAAATAACAGGTCCAAAACGGGGGTTCAATCCATCCAAACGTGCCGTAGGACTGCCCTTCATTATGGTCACCAAATTTGCGACCTTTCTGTCTACCCTAGCCCAATTTCGCACAGATATTTTCAAAGCCCCACATTAGTGGGCGGAGCTAGCGTAGCTGGTTCTACATTTTGAAACGCTTTTCTCCCTTTGGAATTCATCTTTTGCAGCAAGACTTATGCAGCTGCCTAATTAGAGGCGTCGCTTTAAGTAACATCAAAATCTCACCACTCTTAATTTCGATGGACGGTGCCTTCCAAAAATAACGCAAAATTCCTAGTGGCAAAAAATCAAATCGTTTTCACTAATCACGAATAATCGAATAAATTTCTGCAAGCATTTGAGCAATAGGCACCTAATATATATTACACACGGGTAGGGGAAGAACTCCGCCAGTTTGAATCGCCTTCGCGGACTACTGGTCCTGCAACGACATGCAACACTAGCAAAAGGACCAGTTGCCAGCGAAGGTGGGCTCAAACCGGCAGAGTTCGTCCCCCTACCCTATTACACACCAAGGCCCGTATGCACGTACATCCCCGCGGGGAAGGGAGGGGATCTGAGAGGGGAAGCGTCATATCTCGCTAGTCTATATACTTTTCTTCTTCTTTCTCTGTCTTGCTTCTGAAGGTTCTCATACACTGATACTTGCGCATAATGGATGCCAGGTTACTGCCAAACAAGATTAGATATTCACTATTTCGTCTGAGATCACCTCACATTTTCAAAGTCATTTATCTTCCTGAAAACTCAATGAAAATGCTCTAAAATTGTACTGAGGATATACTAAAGCACTGCAAAACATGTTTATGGTAGGAATGAGTGAAATCTTAAAATATCAAAATCTTCGATGAACCGCTGCTCGCGAGCCAGGGATTATCGAAAAAATCAAAATCTTCAGATTCCATTTCTTCTGTCGAAAACATGCTCAGCAGTATCGTAGTATATCTTTAGTACAACTTTGCAGCGTTTTTATTGATTTTTCAGGAAGATAAATGACTTTGAAAATGTGAGGTGATCCCCTGGGGATCCCCAGGGGATCAGAAAGACTAGTGAATATCTAATCTTGTATGACAGTAACCTGGCATCAATTATGCGCAGGTATCAGTGTATGAGAAGCTTCATAAACAAGATAGAGAAAGGAGGAGAAAGATATGTAGACTAGCGAGATATGACGCTTCCCCTCTCAGATCCCCTCCCCTCCCCGCGGGGATGTACGTGCATACGGGCACAAATCATGGCATGCGACTGTCGACTTTTTGCGCTCGTGACATCAAAAAAAATTCCGCTGATTTTTTAACAGAAAGAAAAATGCATAGCTAGCATTTATCCTACCGTATAGCACTTTGCCAGAAGAAAAATATTACCGCTTTACTATTAGCAAAGGCCATTAAGCGATGCCTTGAATGCACCTATTCCGCGTCCGCGCAATGGCATGATATATAGCTGTCACTAGCGACTCACTTCAGTGGCGAACGTTTCGTTTGTTCCTGATAGATCGGCTCGATATCCGCATTATTGCGTGGCGATGTGGCATTCGCTCGTCGTAGCACTTCGGTTGTATGTTGCAAATCCGATAGAAGGGCTTCTAGAATGGTAACAGTTTTTTTTTTGAAACTACTGTAATCCGATAACTCATGTAGAAGTCATCAAAAACCCTTGCAAGAGCCCTAACATTTCCAGGAGCGCAGTGGCAGTCCCAGGATTTCTGTTCGTGGACGGAAGGGGGGAGGGGCAAAATTCTTTTTTTCAAATGAAGATACGTCGCGTTAACCACGTACTCGAAAAAATTTTGAGGTGCTTCTCACAATAAAAATTTTGAGGTGCTTCTCACAATTTTGCGGGCCTCTAACCCCTAAAACCTAGAAGAATGTCTAAGAAAATTTAGAGGAATTTTTTTAAGGCTACCGCCACTCCCCCCAAAAAAATTTTACAAAGCTAATTTGAATTTTAAAAAATTTTGAATATTTATTTGATTATTCAAAAGATTAAACAAGTTACTTGCAGTATCAATCATCGATCGGGCGCTGTTACCTGACCAAGCAAATATCGCCCGATCGGGCACTCTTTCGTAAAGGTGAAACAGCGTCTGATCAGAGATTGAAACTGATATTTATCGTCTGATTCGCACAAGGCGGACTCCTCAAAGTTATAAAAGTTGGAATGCACATCTCACTAATCCCTCTGCTCTTAAAATACGCACGGCTAAATAAGACTAAGGGCGAAAGAAGGTTTTTGGTTGCAAATCTGGGCGGTAACATCCTTCAAATTCTGCAGCACTATAACAGTACGCCATGGAAGTCGAACAGATTCGATTTTCTTATTACCCTAATTTCACGCGTAGCGCACTTTTTCGATTTTCCAAGCGAGCCGCTCAGCCGCTTCACTGTATTCCGGAAAGAAATCTTTATACCGCACGATTCTCTCAAGCGATACACAGCATGTTATAGAGTTCTTTGGTTGAAAAGTCTCTTGGCGTGTCTGAGCTAGTCGATTTTCGAAAAAAATCCCCCGCGCCTTATACGCGTGAAATTAGGGTAACACGATAGCCCGGTCCTTGAGGTCTACAATTCGTGGAGGCCCAACCTGGTCAGAAGCAACGCCCGATTAGGTGCACCAATCTTCCAGTCTCAGATCGGGAGTTGTTTCACCTTCATAAGCGAGCTTCCAAATGGTTGGTGGGCCCTCGCTTATAACGGTAAAACAGCGTCGCATCAAGATCGGGAGGTTAATAGACATCACGTTAACAGGGAGCCCTTACCTGATCGGGTGTAAAACGTTACATCATCGAAGTGAGCATGGAACGTACACCACTATTTTCCTGTTGTTTTTTTTTGTGTAAAATTCCAGTCATCAAAGTAGACCAACGTACTTTTCGATCTTGGGCAAAATTCTACTATCTATATCCCAACGCATTAGTGAATAAGCAAGGTAGCAAAGAGCTATGGGAAAAAGCACATTCAATCTAGACTTAGGAGGTTGCGGTGTCAGCAACATCTGCGCGTGAAATAATGCCCACAGGCGGATTTCCAAGTTTTGTGGCGATTTTAATGCCATTTTTTGAGCTATGTGTTGTCACCAACGAAGAAATTGTTTCATCTGTCAATTTTTTTTTGAGTTTACGGTCGGTCATCACTCTACAAAACTATGCAGGTAACAATGACATATAAATAAATATAAGATGAATTGCACAGACGATAGAATAACTGGCTCGCAAAACTGGTTCATATGATTATCAGATGAAAAGCGCCAGACACAAATTCAAAAGTGCGGTGTTTAGCGAGCAGTTTTTTTCATGATTACTTTTATTGATATATTCTTCAGAAATGAAAATCAGACTGTATGCATCGTAAACACAACTCAGTTCCTAGTTTCTATCGCCAATGCACCGCTTGGTATCCTTTTCTATTTTTTTTGTCAAAATCACATTTTCTCACCCAAACTGATCTATTTCCAACATCTAATCTTTCTGAACCCAGATTCTCAACTCTTCGCATCCTTCACATACTTGCAATCGATGCCAGCTGATATTTGTCAAAGGTTAGCAGGAGCAAGAGCGCTTCCTCCCACTCTCATGTGCTCTCGGCATGAGCTTTACACTGCGAAAATGAGAACAAATGTCTGAGCTCAGAAATTTTTTCGCCTAAAGCGATTGGAAAAAATCAGAATAAAAAGAGTGATACAAAAGTGTAACACCAATCATTTGACGAAATTTGACTACAAAGACTATTTTATTATGAAAATAAATTTGTGTGGAATGTATACAATTATCCAAGTTTCTTGACTACAGAACACAATTTTTCTTTCAAAATTCTGGCATTTATAAATTAATATAAGGGTTTGATCTATAGAACGGTTCCGATCCCCATTTTTACTAAACAAAGCATCAACAACTTTTTTAGGTAAACAATGAGGCTACCCAAGGGCTGCCCCAACCCAAAGGCTGCCCCAAGTTACCACTCTTACTCTGCAAACATCATAAATCTGCCCCACATTACTACGACAAAATCAAACATATGTTTTCGAGTGCTTGCCATGCTGCAGAAAACACAGCGGCCAAAGCAAATGAGTACCTACTGAACTTTGACCGACTCGAGACAGAATTTTGTGGTTTGAACCCATCAGCAATCGCAGTTCTGATATAATGTGATCTCTAACAAACCATCAAGCATACCTGCGTTCGACAATGAAGCTCTCTAAATTTGACTTTAAACTCAAAATTCTACTTACAATATTAAGGGCCAGAATGAAAGTGGCAAGCGGACCTTTGAGGGGAAAGTTGCTTTTGAGATAGCAAGATTTTCCACTTTCGGTCAGAAACGTAACCCTTCCATATACCACAGAAAAAAAGACACTTCTTCACTTGAGTGAGAAAATATTCTGGCTTTGAGCACAAAAAAACTCGAAATTATTCATAGTCTGCATTTGACAAGATAACCCAGGGCAACAGTTGAAAATTCAATGGGGGTAAATGCAACACTGAACTTGTAACGGATACTCTAGTCATGATAATGCGCATTAGAAATAATATACGAATATGCAAAAAACGATCTTTTCTGACTTTCGCATAATTTTACCATTCCTTTTTGACCCAAAATCAGAACTATGACTAAAAAACCAGATCTAACTTGTGTTTTTTAACCGCAAAAACGATATCTCCCCTGCTTTTTGTCCTAAAAACGATATTCGGTTCCTTATAAGCCACCTGTGTCGAGCCCTGTTCTGAACTCCTCGAACACCTAAAATCATCCGGGGGAGGGGCGGCAAAACTTTCCTCAAATAGAGGCGCGTGGCCTTAGCCACGCACTCCAAAAGACATTTTGGTATGCTACCCAAAATTTTCAGGAACCTCTAACTCCGCCTCCGAAAAAATTTTCTTACAAAGCTAATTTGAATTTTTAGAAAATTCAAAAAATTGTTCTGATCATTCAGAAGAATAAAGAGGTGACCCTTCGCACAATTTTATAGCCCATGCAAGTAAATTTCAAAAAATTCGCAACCCATTCTCGGGGGCCTCCCTCTCCCCCCCCCCTCGGTCCGCCACTGGAGTGTAATGTGTTTTTAACTAATTCTAAGTTGCAAATGTTCTTTTACCCCTAAAATGTTTTTTTTACCATAACAAAACAAAACTGCGACTCAACTGATATAACCAAGACTGCATTCTGATCGCAATAACAGCATTCATTAAATTAATTGATGAGAATATATACCTACTATACTATTCAAGATGAATCAACAGCAAAGAAACATTTCAGCTGGATGGCAGAAAATTTTTGAGTTCACTATAGAGACACTGCGGAATTGAAGAAAAAGTCCATAAGAATTGCTTTCAACATAAGTATATTAGCATTTACCTAAAGCTGGCTTCACCGCATCAGCAAACCGATCATCTGATGGCATGCTGAAACTTTGTAGAAGTGAATAAATGAACGAGTAGGGAAAACAAAAAGTACGAACATAAAGGAAAGTACAAGGGAATTACGCAACATTACGACTATCGCACTAGAAAACTAGCAGATGAAAGGGAGCTAGACCAGCTGAACATGTTTTGGGCAATCATCATACGAGATCATTGCCATCGGATAATAGCCTTTCTATCGATTGTGATCAATCACATTACGATGAAGTGTATCATGTATTCAATGACGCAAACAAATCCAAACAATTGTTCAGCCATAGGAGTGTGATAATGGGGAAAGCCGAAATCTACAGCGAAATATCTAATTTTGCTAGACGAAAGCCAGATCTGATGGGTAAGCGGTAAAATGACAGCTAAACAGCTGTTTGAACTTAAGTAAACCAAAAAAGTAACCAAAAGATCTATGCGCAATGAGAAATACAGCTGTTCTGACTGAAACAAGGCGATTTTTTGAAAGTAGGGAAAGAGAAAGGATTGATGACAAACAAAAAATTAGGCTATGCAAAGATGTTACTTGGAGTAGAAGGTCTTCAAGAAGATATCTTTATTAGACGTCTTATTGTTAGATATTACGTTGAGAAAAAGCAAGTCTTTTTGAGGCAGGCAAATATAAAAGTTAAACATGGATATATATGGCTATATTCCATAAACGTTAAGATACCCTATTATGAACACCAACTGTATTCCTAGCTCTGAATTTCTCAAAGAAACCCATTTGGAACAAATAGCATAAAAAAAGAGATAAAGGCATACATTTGCAACAGAGCGAAAAGAGCGAATGACGCTTTGTTGCACGGCCAGAAAAGAAGCTCAAATTTCTCGACAATAGTTGGTCAACACCCTCAAATATGCACTTTACGGAACAAATAGCTTAAAGGCATGTCCCGGCAGAATTTTGCTTTCCAAATTTCACCTAATCGGAGCCTTCTCGCCATGTAGAACCCATATCTGGGCTCTTCAACGCATAAAAATGGCAAAAATGAGCTTTTTTTGCAGTTTTTCAGGTCCGCATTCAGTAAAAATACGCCAAAAGTCTTACGCACCCCTCGTTCCCGGCCCCGCCCACTCACACGTATTTTCCACTAAAGATGGACCTGAAAAGCTTCGGCAAAAGCTCATTTTTGCCAACTCCATGCTCTGAAGACACCAGATATGGATTCCCCATGTCAAAAAGGCTCCGAAAAGGTGAAAAACTGGAAAATGAAATTTTGCGGGATATTGCCTTTAACTCACTCAACTTCCTCAAAAATCAAATCTGTTGAAATCTAAGAAATATAAAAGCAAGCAACAGAAGCTCATGACATGAGCTGGCATTCATAGGTGGCCCATAACTATGGGGAACTTGAGGATGAAGAATTAAGGCAAATTGAAAAACAAAAACCCTCGTTTTTCAGAGACTATAAAGCTCATACTCTTGCATAATAAGATCAGCTTGGAAGAAAAATAATTTTGGTCATTTTTGACACTTCAAAAATCGACAGATCAAATCTAAATCATCGTCGAAAAGACCACTAAAAAATTCATTCATGTGACGCTTATGATAGTTTCAAAAAAATCCTTTTAAATTAAATTGAACTTGTCCACGACGGAAAAGGATGGATTTACATTTACAGTTGGCACATGAAAACCGATATTTTTACCAGATTTTCGGAAGATGGCTCAGTCAAAAACAAAAACCATGTCTTTGTATGGCAAACCAAACACAAATGAAGCGATTGGGAGGAAAAAAGTTCCATGTCTCAAGTAGGTTAGCCAGAATGAGGGAGATCCACTGCGACTAACGCAGCTGGTGGCCCAGCTCAAGGCCACATACAGGGCGGAGGAGGCCATTACCGAACGAATCGCTATTTAGTGAGGCAAAATTGAGTTTACACACAGAAAGAAGTAAAAAGTGCGTTAGTTATTGGGCTACTTATTCAGGCTGTGAAACTTTTACTTTATAAAACGTTAGAAAAATAAAAATAAATCAAAATGTGTCTTGTAAAAATCAAAAATGACGGCTCTTTACATCATCAAAAGGAATTTCTGGAATAACCGGAATTTTGCGCAAGTCAACAGATCGGAAGGGTTGACTGTAAAAAAAACTCAGAGTACATATTGTTCTAGTTATTAGAAAAAAAGCTTCTATCATTAGACATTAAGCTTGCAAAGTTCTTGCTAAAATAAAATAAAACCCATAAATAAATTTGACAAAAAATTCACCGCATTTGCAAAAGCCAAAGCAAAGCGAAACACAAGCCAAGTTCAGGCCTCTGATTGAAAGTTGCACTTTTAATCACCAAAAAACATAAGAATGAAAGAGCCATTAGAACAGAGAAACCGGACTCTAAGCGGCTTCAGGGTTTTAGGGTCATGAAATTCTCTAACTTCAATAGAAATAGATTTAGCTCAAAAGCTATTTATAGCCGCATAGCAAAAATGCAAATCTATACATATTTCTAACCGAAAATGTGAATTTAGGGACGGAAAATTATATAGCAAGCAGGTTTTCAATAACAAAAAATAGCTAGATTGCGCTCCTTGAGATCGAGATTAATTCGAGATATCTTAATAACAGAAATTTATAACAGCTTTGAAAGGAACCTTAAACTACTGAATGTGACTGATTCATTTTTCCTGAAAGAAAAGTTTATCTAAGCTGCTATAATTTATAATCTACTAGCTGGCTTACCCGGCTCCGCCGTATCCGGACCAAACTTGGCACACATACACTTCGGGCTCCGGCGGGTGTCACAGTCCACTTTTCGTTATCGATCGATGTCGATTTTACCGATTTTTATCGATTTTTTCGCAGAGTTCACCTACAGGGCTAGGAGTTGGCACAGGGGGGAAGTGAGCATGGGGATTCCGAATACAATATTAGTTTTCAGAATTATCGGTTACTTTTGTTGATTTTCTCGATTTTTTGTAAATTTTGACATGCGAGGCTGGGATTTTGCACAGGGGGGTAATCGAGCATGCTGATTACGAACACAATATTAGTTTTCAGGATCGTCCATTACTTTTATCGATTTTATCGATTTTTTTTGTAAAGTTTGACCTGCGGGGCTGGGAGTTTGCACAGGGGGTAATCGAGCATGCAGATTACGAATACAATATTAGTTTTCAAGATCGTCCATTACTTTTATCGATTTTATCGATTTTTGAAAATTTGAGCTAGGGGGCTGGAATTTGGCACAGGGGTGTAATCGAGCATGCTGATCACCCCCCTTGGGGATGATCAGCATGCTCGATTACCCCCCTGTGCCAACTCCCAGCCCCCTAGCTCAAACTTTGCAAAAAATCGATAAAATCGATAAAAGTAATCGATAATCCCGAAAACCAATATTGTATTCGGAATCCCCATGCTCGATTACCCCCCTGTGCGAACTCCCAGCCCCGTAGCTCAAACTTTGCAAAAAATCGATAAAATCAATAAAAGTAATCGATAATCCTGAAAACCAATATTGTATTCGGAATCCCCATGCTCGATTACCCCCCTGTGCCAACTCCCAGCCCCGTAGCTCAAACTTTGCAAAAAAATCGATAAAATCAATAAAAGTAATCGATAATCCTGAAAACCAATATTGTATTCGGAATCCCCATGCTCGATTACCCCCCTGTGCCAACTCCCAGCCCCGTAGGTGAACTCAGCAAAAAAATCGATAAAAATCGATAAAATCGATATCGATCGATGACGAAAAGTAGCCTATGACACCCGCCGGGGCCCGTAGTGTATGTGTGCCAAGTTTGGTCCGGATCGGTTCAGAAATGGAATTTTCTATTCGGAACATACGTACACACATACATACAGACATACATACATACAAACAGACATTCAGCTTTATATATAAGATAGAAACTATTCAAGTGCTGTTCAGACCAGACCATATCCAACAAATATCTATAAGGGAACTGTTAGGTTTGCACTCAAAGAATGCTGAAGAACGAGAATCACTTAAAGAAAGAAAGAGACAACAGTAAAGAAAAAATCGTCCAAGATATATGACATCGTTGTGCTTTTACCCAAAAGTAGATGAAATTTTGCCATCTATATTTTTTCATATTGAAGAGGTTGTTGTCAGACATTGAAAAGTCAAAAAAGATGCATAGCGAAGAACACACTCGAATTAATGACAGAAAACCATCGAGTTCCACATGCTAATGCATTAATGACATCCGAAAAGTTCCATGAATCTACAAGGTCGAATAGCAAAAAACGGACGTAAATCGGAAAATTGCTCTTGGAAAGAACAATGGGGGCAAAAAGCTGGGCAAGTCTTCATCGATGTCAATATTACGGCTATGCTGCCAGATGTTTTTCAGGGATCCAAAGCGTAATAGAGCAGAACTTCCACTCAAAGTCCAAAAATTTTACACCTTGCTTTGAATTAAAATATACGTATGATTCATTCTCTGACTAAGAGATACGAGCACGCTTTGTGTACGTCAAATCAACAAGTTATGAACACGTTTCGGTTGATTTACTATTGAAATTTCGTGAAAAAACATGTATGATCGGCTCCCAGATTCGTGTGGAGGCGGGTTGCGGACTTCCCTGATTTTAAGGATAAGCTCAACGAGAGAGTACGAAATACAATGCTGTGACGTGGAGGTTTAACAAGTTTATCCTGAAAATCAGGGAAGTCCGCAACCCGCCTCCACACGAATCTAGAAGCCGATGATACGAGCACGATAGACACGCGAGTTCAAACATGCTTTTTCATATAGAATTTATCAGAACGCGTTAAAACTCACTATTAAACTTGTTAATTGGACCGTACGCAGAGCGCGCTGGTGTCTCTTAGTCAGAGAATGCATAATGCGTGATTTGATCATCTAATCTTCTACCTAATATATAAAGAATCGTAATGCCAATTTAAAAAACATCAGATAGCGGAAACCGCGATGCGGTCCGGAAGCGCGGATGCAATCTAGGTCAATTACTGATTCACTAGCACTCATGTTATTTTTCAACGGTTTCACGCTAAATTGCAAATTTTTCCTCGACTAAAGCCAAATGAATGCCCATTTAGTGACCAAAAAAGCATCCTAATGGGGGAAAACTGTTCATTTCGATTAGATACGGGCGACAAAGCCACGATGTTGATCGGGCGTGATGTAACACACACGCAACAAAAACTCCTCTCGGATCCGTGGTGGCCGCGTGAAGGAAACGGAGCAAGCACCTGCGTGGTGTGTGTGCTATGCTAACAGACCCTTCACCAAGCATTCTGCGAAGTGAAAGTTAACGTGTGGAGATCTCACAAAGGGATCGTTGCTGACTGATTTTCAAATCATTTTTCAAGACTAAGCTCTCTATTCTGTGAAGTACTGCCAATTTTTCACCTTCTCTCATGTAAACAACGACAGCTGAGCGTTTTTTACACGAACCTAACAGTAACTGAACCCGATTTTCGACTTTCATACGACAAGAAATCCTAAAGTGCTCAAGTCTCAAATGTGCTCTAAAACGTTACTCAGGTAACAGATTACAAGATTCACTAGCTTATCATAACTGTCACTTCAACTCACAAATCGTAAAGAGCTTGCCGAAAGTTTTTTAGAACATACTAGGCTGGAAGATAGGCCTTGCATCGAAAATTCCAAAAAAAAAGTCGTTTAAAACGCCCAGAGCAGCGTTTCACTCTGCCAAAAGATGCCAAAACTCAAAAATAAAAGTCCGAAAATTATAACTTCTCGTAGAAATATCCTATCATTGCCAGTCTGGAGATTAAGTTGGAAAATTGCAATTTGTTTGTCTTCAACATTTGTTGACACGATATGACAATGATGATCTAAACATGCATTGAACCGGAAGAAGATTAACATTCCAAACGTTCTAGTGCTAGACTAATGTTTCAATCTGACACATGAGCATAAAGTAGGGAATATGTAAGTCATTAAAATATTTAAAAAAAATGAAATTCTGAACAAGCGAGGAAATTTGTGAGTCCATAAGCCACACTTCAAGAAAGGTTGTGCGCATTTGAAAAAACTTATATAGTTGTTCTAACCGACTGAAGTCACACTATTGACGATTTAGGTGAATATCACTCATTGAATACCACAAGTTCGAAGGAATTCCAGAAATAAAAGTTGCATCGAAGGGGCGTTTCTAGCCCACGCCACTAATCCACCATTGCAAAATAATTTCGCAAACAGCCTCTTTTGGCCGCATCATGCAAAAAAGCCAATATTTTCAAAAAAAAAGGAATTTGGGCCGCTCCTGATACTTCCCAATTCCTTTTACTTAGCAATTTTCGCAGATAATCAACATTCAAAGAGTGAACTCTTATAAGGATACGGATTTAATTTGATACAAAGGTGTTTTCGAGCCAACAACAACGGAAGAAAAACTGAACGGATTTTTTACCACAAGACGCTCAGCGTGAGCAAATTTCATTGATAGACATTACAAGAACAACACCAGTGTCGATTTTGAATGTCAAGCCTGAGCAGATATCGAAAAAATCCAAAACTGTCATGAATAGATTGGTTCATTTGAGGTGCTAATCAAGCGAATAAAGCATTCAAATTCGAAGTCATAGTATCATAACCGTTAAGGAAAAGACGATCGTAGATGCTAACAACTTTTCAAATCAAAAACAAAACTCCGGGGAAGTACAGTTTCCCAAAAGTACAAAAAAACCTCAAACTCCTTGGTGAAATTTTAGAGAAATGTGTCTCCTCCATGCCATAGTACTGCACAACATGTGCAGATCCCGCGGCTTAGATACCATTCATTGTGGAAATAGGCGTATGCTTCCACAAAATCTATCGGAGCTGTTGATTAAGTGCCGTAAACACAACGCATAGTTACTGAACAGCTACCCACATGATTACTCTGAGCATTGGCTTTTGTAAAAAAAATTTCCGAAAGATTGGTGAGACTGGTGAAGTTACGTTCAAACGACCAAACATGAAAGTATGGATAAGTCTACCCAAAATCAATCTCTAAATATTAGTCTACATACTATGACATGGATTTTTTTTGGATCAAACACCAAATCGTTAAGTAATATTTGTTGAGTTTGCACATTATAATGAATTGAATCACTTCTTGGGTAGCACCACACGACAGACTTCAGCTTTGCATCTTCAGTTTGATAGAAAATATGTTGATTCTGGTCCATCCCCATAGTTAGCCTATCTAAACGTTTGCTCGCTTCCAGTTATCTTACAATGCAGATAATCAAATCCACACTCGAAGATCCAGGTAAAAAACCGGAGAAAATCATAGCTTTTGAAACTTACAAAATAGTGCTTGAATTCTGCTAAAGATTAACTAAAAACAACATCGAGATTATTTACGTCATTTGAACGAAAGAAGGAAAAAGCAAGTCGGGAACACTAATCTCAGCAGTCAGACATTAAAAAAGAATGCTCCAAACAAGTTGAAAAAGATGCTGCAATTCTATGCGGGAAAAAGCACCGGCCTGGTTTGACTGTAGCCAAGAAGCTTTCCAGATTAGGGAACCAAATAAGAAAGCAAGGAAACAGGAAAAGCCACAAGCAACAAATTCTTGCCCCATCGCTTACCGTCTGAACAAGAACTATGCAAGTTTTTGATTCCTTTATTAGATAAACAAGTTCTACTGCGAATCAATCAAGAGCAAGGATGAAAAAGTGGACAAGGTTGAGCTGATTTAGCAAGTTTTGGGCTGCCAAGTAGTGAGCATGCTGCATCAAGCAAGTTCGTACCTTTTCTCGGATAGTATAGGAAGTTTTGTCGATATCCAGGGATGGCTAGCTTTAGTTGGGACTTTTGGGATTATCCCAAATGCGCCAGCTAGACTGCTCTAATAAACTAGCAAGCTTCTTCTTAATTCTTGTATCTCCTAAGACCTTCCATCACTATCAAAGAGATCCGGGGACGGTCGTATTTCATGCTAATTTCCGTAGAGTGGAAGGTTCAAAACGAAATCAAATACAGTTTGGTTTTTCTTTCATTCTATTATCAGCAGTGAAACGTCGAAGGTTTTTTTGCTTCATTTTCCAAAAGAACCAACGCTTTTATTGAGATGTGTATTGTGTGAGACATGAATGAACACATAACCATCTTATATATAAAGCTGAATGTCTGTTTGTATGTCTGTCTGTCTGTCTGTCTGTATGTCTGTCTGTCTGTGTGTACGTATGTTCCGAATGGAAAATTCCATTTCTGAACCGATCGGGACCAAACTTGGCATACATACACTTCGGGCCCCGGCGGGTGTCATAGGCTACTTTTCGTCATCGATCGATATCGATTTTATCGATTTTTTGCAAAATTTGAGCTACGGGGCTGGGAGTTGGCACAGGGGGGTAATTGAGCATGCTGATCACCCCCGTGGGGGTGATCAGCATGCTCAATTACACCCCCTGCCAAATTCCAGCCCCCTAGCTCAAATTTTGCAAAAAAACCATAAAATCGATATCGATCGATAACGAAAAGTGGACTGTGACATCCGCCGGGGCCCGAAGTGTATGTGTGCCAAGTTTGGTCCGGATCGGTTAAGAAATGGAATTTTCTATTCGGAACATACGGCGGTAAGACAGCTAGTTCTTCATGAAATGCAGATTCTTGATGAGTACCAGGAGATAAACCAGGTTCGATTGCTGCTGACAAAATGCCATCGTCATAGCCTAATGATGATTTTGACAGTTAAAACACAGCGCATTCTGTCGACAACAGTTGTTCGGTGAAATTGCTAATTTTGTAATGCCGACAAGGGCATTAGAAAATTGGCAGTACAGGCATATGAGTGCACATGACCTGACACTTCCAAGTTTTGCGCTCCAGGCGGTACCTTACGCGCAAGTGTTTTTGGAAACGCAAGTACACCATATTAGCCTTGCAACTATAAGTGAGAGAAGTGCATCTTCATTCCAGCTGTGTCTCAGCTACAGCACGATTATCGCGACTAATTAGTTCACATCCGGACATCTGGCACGATATGACAGCTCGCTGCACGCACAATGCATAGGCTTTCATTGAAGCTTGTGGAAATTGTATCACCTAATCTATGACTAGGAGATGCGCAGCCGCATTGCGGACATTGTCTTAACAAGTTTGAGTTGGTTCTTCTATGCTTCCAAAGAGTGAATAAACCTGGACGAGATAAACAACAAGTATGAACCCGCTAAGTACACGATTAGGCTTGTTTAGACAATGTGTGCAATGCGGTTTGGCGTCTCCTGGTATAGCATGAATGATACCTAATAGATGCAAGTGCATCCTCTGTTCAATAAAATCCTCTCCGAATTGCATTTGTACAAAAAGGCTAGACTATCAAAAAGTGAACGATCACTTCAATGTAACGAGAAGTTACAGATGTATTCAATGTCATAAAATCATCTAAATGCTTGTAAAGTAAGGAAAAAACCGACCACATCACCAATTCAACATGATTTCACTTCTGCTGTATGTTACACACATGTAATATGACATTGTATAATCACTAGCAAAAATAGTGTTGTCTGAAAAAACCAGAAACGTTTGCAAAAAGATTGTTGCTGAACCGAGACATAGAACAACATTTTATTTGTATGTGATTTATTCAAATAAAGTAATCGTGTTGAAAACGACAATGGTTTTCTTGCATTGAACAATCACTTGCTTCCTAAGTGAATTGACTAGTCCTCCAGAGAATAGATAACAAAATTATACATGGAAAAAAATTCAAGCAAAGAGAAGTCCCAACGAAAGTTTTCAAACCGCTACTGGAACTTCCACAAGGAGGTTCTCAAACTAGGCAGCATATGAATCTCCATTAAACAGACTCAGACGTCACAGTGCTAATATAAAACGACTACAAACCAGCTTGACTCATCTACCCTTCGAATGAAAATATAAAAAAAACATGTCAGTGCTAATTAACAACATCATGCAGCAAATAACCGTAAAAAAACACCAATTTGATTCCCCAACGACTTGTTTCATCAAAACTCAGCTGTGGTTTAGCGAGAAGCGGGAAAATGAATTATTTTTTCACTTTTCTCAAAATTCTTTTTAACAGCTCGATTAGCACAAACATCGCAAAGTTAGAAAGAAGAGGTTCTAAAACCTATTATACCACTATTCTGGACTTTCTCGCAGTTTCTAAGTTTTGTAATAGGCTTGTCAAAATCATCGAAGCTCAAACGATCTCATGCTTTGGTAGGTCAGAAGTCAGAACTTATGTTAGTAGGAAAACTACGATTTACCTCCAGAATACAAAAGATTTACTCTTTTTCAAAAGTGTTTCAATAATTTTGAGGTAGAAAGAAGCTCCGATTCTTGAAAATGTATAACTGTTTAAAACAAAAAAAAACTTTGAGAACTTCAAACAAACTTTCGGTTCAACTTAATAGATCTCAAATTGACTTTTACTAGAGTGTATCAATGCTTTTACTGCATAAAATAATTTTCAATCTTGAAACAGTTATAGATTAGTTGATTTAACGGTATTTATAGCGTTCTTGCATTGCAGCCAACATTTTCTCCTAAACTATAGCAATATGCGCTCTATGGCCATTTTATTCGAACGCCACAGAATAGCATTATTTTCCGCGCATATGTTGTCGGCAATGTTTGAACACTCCATGCAACATCAAATTCACTAGCCTATATACAGTATTTATTGATTAGAAATTGCAATAAAAGCTACGTTCTTAGTAGGTAACATCAAATAATTCTTGATAACTGGTAAACCTAAAAATAGCAAGAGTTGCCGCAACTTGATAAATTACAATAGAAAGTAGATTCCGCATGCAATTTCAGAAACAACTTCTCAAAAAAAAATCAAAATGAACAAACTTACCCAAATCATGCAGAGCAGCATTGGCCATGTTAACTTCCGCAATTACCTGACATTTCGTTTCGTATCTCTGAGTCTAAATGTAAATTTGTGAAGAAAATTAAACGAAACACGATGCAATTGTACACGAACACCACTCAGAGCGTGGAATGATCGAGACACAATTTGCTAGTGAACTCAAATTAGCACTATCGAAACAAAAACACTCGAAAAATAGTGCAATGCAAACGACACGACGATAAGTGGTGTGTGTAGTGTGTGTACTATGCCGGAACGACAACGTAGAAGAATGTAGAAAAGATGAGTGTGTGTACAGATAGTACAGATGGGCAACAGTTACCCTCAGTTTTTTGCACAATCAATACACATAATTATCGGTACGGCTTTTGCCGTTGAGTAGTCGATATTTTGGTTAGTTTCGCTGAAGGAGCGGCGGTGTGAGAATGTTGCGATATGGATGGCATTTATTTCTCGAAGGATCGTAGCTGTCAGACACGGGCTCGACTCGGACCAGATGGGGCTGCTCTTGTGCAAATACAGTACGATTTGCGTCAGCTTATCTAAGCCGGATTTTGGATCGAATTTCTAAAGAGTGTGGGATGCTATGCAGATTTGAAGTAGCTACGCATACGGTAGCAAACTTCGGGAAAATTGAGGAATCAGAAAGTCAAAAAAGACAAAGATTCAAAGAAAACATCAAAGTGTACCAAAAATCGATAAAACAAGATGGGTAATTGAACCAAAAAAGGGAAAACTGTAACCACGTACTCTTTAGCATTCCAATGCCTGATCCATACCGCAGCATTCCTAGTATCTACAAGTTGTTTCATTTATTGACCGAACTTATACAAACAATCGACAACAAGTTGCAATCGATAAAATCAATAATGATACAAATCGAATAATCTCTGCAAAAATTAGCCGAGCGAGGGAGAGGTGAGGTGTGTTGTACGCTGGCGATAAACCTGTTATCAATGAGTCATGTATACAGGGGGCCATCAGGCTAAAAATGATAACGAACGGCGGCTATAAACAACCATCGGCATCAAATTACAAGCTTCAAAAAAGTCTCGGTAGCAATAAAAGAGCATTTCCACAGAAAAAAATTTGAAATTACATACTTCAAAAACAATTTTAGACGAGATAAAAATTACGACATAAATAATAAAGAATCAAAATTTTCGAGGTTTAGGAGAGTTTGAGACGAGATCCTCAAAGGAACTATAGCTCAAACTAATAAATGTGTATATGTGTCTCAGGTGGGACGCACCATGTGAATAATGGGGAATTTTTTCGAGTGCAGTTCGGTACATCTGGTGAATCACCCATTATCCCGCATATTTACACAGGCTCATTATTTCCATCACGCGACAAAAAAAACCAAGAACCCGATAAACCCACGATTGCGAATTACAAATTGTACCAAAATTCAAAAAGAATTCTTAGACGTGTCGAGACGCAGACTAATTAGAGTCCGACAGTCCCCTCGCCGACTTGGGCGGTGCCACCAACCTCAGATGAGCTGGCACTCCCCGGGTGCTCGGTGGTCCCCTCCCCAATTATGTTCCCCCCTATTTATATTGATGTTATAACGATAAAAGAATCTAGTCAAGAATTGTTATGTTAGTACAAAGGGAAGAAACTTAGGGTAGAGGGATCAAGTTAAGAGAATAGCTAACTCTTCAACTTGACATGGAGGTCCCGGTTTTTCCGAACTTTTGTCGCATAACTTTTTTTCACTAAAAAAATCTAAGCATAGATTAGGCCAATCTCTGCTGATTACTCTCACCACCGGCACCAGCCCTCATCTCCTACGTGAATTACGTAGCCCTTTTTTATATTTATCCTTTCTTTTCTCTTTTCCCTTGAGTCCAGGCGATGGGTCTGAGTGTGTTTTTCTTATTTTGTCATATTTTTTTCGTGTCATAGTGGGTAATGAATATAATCATGTATTCTTTACCTACTGTGTATTTGACAGTCTTTTTTTGTTTCGTAGCAGATAATGAATATATTACTATATTGAATATGGTAGTTGGTATTTTTTATCTGCTGTGATTCCTTACAGTTTTTACCGTGATACCACGTGAAGAACCGTAAATATTTACTCTTTCTTCCTCTAGCCCCCTTTCCCCACCCTATTTATTTAGAAACAAATCTAAAACTTTTCATTTTTTCAAAACATATTTTACCTTGTAACTTCCACATTTTCTCTTTCATAATCTATTATCTTTCCAAAACATGTAAAATTCATTTTCACAACCATTTTTCACCATATTTCGCCTATAACTTTACACATTATTTTCAACCATTTATTTTCTTCTTTCTCACTTTCCATCGTTATTTTTTTTTTACACAAACTCAGGGACTCTATCGCCAACGCCGGCATGTACATATGTATAAAATTTTTATAATTGTGTTCAATTGCCGTAGCCGTTTTGTAATTGCCGCAGTTCCACAGGCGATCTAGACGCCTGTGGATACTCCGCAGGCTATGTTGCCTATGGTGATTCCATAGGCTATGTGATAGCCCATGGGGTTACCAGAGGCCCTTTTCCCAGTCACGCCGATTCAGAGCGTCATTATCTAATCTTGAATGACATACAGGCGCCAGGAGCTGTCCTAAACTCGGCGGAATCCGTTTCAAGCAGTAATACAATACTGCCTAGTTGTGCTTAGGTCAGTTTCACCTAATTATTTATTTATAAAAAATGCAGCTCTGGACTAGATGATTCTCGACTACTGGAACGAGTTGGATATTTGCTGATCATCTTTATCCAACTTCGTCACAGAGGTACTGATTTATCAGCTTTCAGTGTTTCATTATACTGTAATCATAACAATTTTGTGCAATTTTGTATTTATCAATGTACTACTAACCATAAAAAAAAACATAAAAAAAATCATTCGTTTTATGTTTGCAAAACAGATTTCAGGGAAAGGTTCCAGCTTTATTTCAGACGTTCAGAGCGTTTGAGACAAAAAAAATGGAATGATTCTCGCTAGAGAACATAAAGTGTCATTAGCACTACTAATCATTTTTTCTCTTTACGCAGCAGTTAGTGACACTTGTAAGTTTGCCCGCAAGCCATCGCACTATAAAAAGAAAGAATTCTCTGATTGGCGGCTCAGAGAAGGCTTTCAGTAAAACTTTTCACCCACGCCCTTGTAATCAACGTTAGGGAAGTGTTCCCTCCTGAGTTGCTTGCAGGTTAGTAAAAAAAATGTCAATATCCTGTGAAATTGCATGTCCATATCATAGCTTACCATGCTCTGTAACGGCAAATGTTCGGAATATACATTCCGTTCCTTCGCCGTCTTCGAACATAATTCATTTTGTTATTTGCTGTCGATTTATATATTATGCCAGTAATCTCGTTTTCTACAACAATGCTCATTATTTCTTTACGGATGTCATATTCCCGTATGTCACATTTCGTCACTAGAGCGGCCTTTATCCGCTTCCCTTATACCCTATGTCATATTTTACCACCATGCGGAAGTCCCTACCCGCCTCGCCAAACGACTACGGAAGCCTCATCCGTACCCCGATTTGCTCATCATTTAAATCATCTCATCACTCGTCCATGTTGCTCCAATTCTTCAGCTCGAGACGAGCTCATTCTTCTGACAGGGCGTGCGAAAGCGTGCCTTCTCATCCCTTTTCCCCCTGTCCTTGTGAAGAAAAATCCAGCGACTAACGCCTGAAGCAAGTCTGCCCTCAACCAAAGCAGCAAATGGTAAATGGGCAACATCAACTACACGTATGGGCAACGTCCAACTCAATGATGACATCGCAACCATGCATATGGGCAACTCCCCAGCGAAGCCACTGATGACAACTCAATAACCATGGCCAACCTCAAAAGCTCGAGGACGAGCTTTGCCATGGAACGGACATGTCGAGACGCAGACTAATTAGAGTCCGACAGTCCCCTCGCCGACTTGGGCGGTGCCACCAACCTCAGATGAGCTGGCACTCCCCGGGTGCTCGGTGGTCCCCTCCCCAATTATGTTCCCCCCTATTTATATTGATGTTATAACGATAAAAGAATCTAGTCAAGAATTGTTATGTTAGTACAAAGGGAAGAAACTTAGGGTAGAGGGATCAAGTTAAGAGAATAGCTAACTCTTTAAACTTGACAGACGCGTAATTCTGCTTCCTATAACCGTACGTAAAGTCTGTAAGACCCCTACCATAAATCTTCTAAACTTTGACAAGAGTACTTGAAGATAAAGTAGCGTTTCAAAATATATCAAATCAATTTGTAGAAAACGTCGGTGGGAGTGAAGGCTCTCAACGTTAGATGAAATGCATCATATCCAAAACAAACACTCAGCTGCCCATCTAAAGTGTAAGAAAAGTTTTTTGATTATAAGAGCCCTCTATATCCCCAACCACCGAAGAATCGAGATCCTTACGAACTAGTGGCAACCGTAACAGAACAAATATTCAAAACCAGCCAGCTGTGTGGCTTCGGTATTCTTTCGCACACTATTTCGCCACAGCATTTTTCATGAATAAGCAATGAATCACCTGTTGTCAAGATAACAGAAATGCTTCGCAAAGCGTTTTTATTCGCAGCAAAACAATGAAAAACATTTTCTGCTGCCGCCAAGGGTATTCTATAGTTGCTCAGAGGAGAATACCAGTGTTTGACTATTTGCAGAAAAAAACTTCAGACAGAAAGAAATACCTCGCTTATCAGCCCAAAAACTCGCAAAAAAATGGTCAAAAACCATGACGGCGCTATGGAAAGCATTCACTAAGGCTAAAGCATACAAACCATACGATGCCTGCGCATAAATTATTTGAACAGTGGACTATCGATCATATGCAAATGATATTGTTCACACCCTTCAAATACGCCTATCGTCACGCGTTTTTCTTCCTCGAGATGGAAAGATCATACCCGGGTGTGTCTCTACCCCAAATTGCATCGTTTATTTTTACTTGATTAGTTACAATAAAAAGATAGCAAAAAGGCTAATCTCCGCTGTATGCCAAAGAAATTGTCTATGCCATAAAGTGACTCGACGACGCAAACTGTTGGATTAAAATCATAAAAGAATGTAATGTGTCTTGTTCTTTCTTCTTTTGAGTCTCGTAATTCATAAAAGAGATAAGAATCCAAATTCCCACCCGTACTCGAGGACTCTGGCCGGAAAGAGTACGGTAATGGGTGAAAGTCTAAAGTTGTATCTCTAGGCAAGAATAGAATCACATGCAGTACCCCTTGAGCAGTGGGTTAGCTATGCCCTCCCCGCCAGTTTGGATAAGAAAGCCAAGATCTCGTCTGGATACCACTCTGAAGTAACGAATTTGGGTAATCGTTACGACGTTAAAGGCAGCGCCCGCCCAAAATCTCGCCTACCGTGTTCTTGTCATTTTGAGGTCTTTCCGGGGCCCTGATTACAACTATGAAGCTCGAAATGTCTAAAACCCTAAGAAAAAAACCTTATTCCTGGGAGCCCTATCCTGAAGAACAGCAACTTTCAGTACCAGTGTGGGCGGAGCATGATAGGTTCTGGGCGTGGCTTGATAGAACTTTCGCTATTCCAGGTCCATTATCTTCATTCAAGACAACATTAGAAGACCGGACCAACGCAGATGCCTCCCTCCTGGGGTCTACGTTTAGGACCGCCACTAATCCGAGAGAGTTACATTTAGCCTGGACACTGCCTTCAACAGAAGTTTACAGAACCAAATGCTCTTGATTTTGAATGATGTATTTTCAGATGTAGCACGATTTCTCAACCCTCAATCTCACACAGTGCGCAACTCCTGAGACACATACAAGAGCATACTTATATAAACACGATATATGACCAATAAAACGAAAAATAAGATATTTCTGTGATTAGGCATGGACTAAACATTCACACACCTAAAAGACCTATCAGATTGAAGCAGGATCAATATTAAGCACACTTGCCTATATTTACACCCTGAAGACATGATCACTCCCAGAAGGAACGAATGCCAGCATCGTGTTATACCTCTAACACCCTCATAAATGAAACCATCGACGAGGAAACAAGAAAAATGCGCTACCGCAAAACAACGCTGACAACATTTTTAAACAGACACAAAATGCAAGTGATACAAAATCGATGAATGGAGAGACATAATGGTTTCGAGAACTGATCAATACCGCCTATAATCAAGACTTGAGCTGCTACCTGAGCGGCTCGTAAAACTTGAATTCCGGTATTTGAAACGATCATCTCTGCCGCCGCGATGAGGATGCCATCTTTCACGACCATTCCTATATGTGAGGCATTTAAATTTTATTATGCTAATAGATACATCACTGAAGGCAATTCCCGGTCTCATATGTCCCCTTACCGCAAGACTCTTCTTGGCCCAAACCTTTAGCACAAATTACAAAAAAAAAAAGCTACGACCAGAAGCAATGACGATTAAAGAAATTAAGCAGTATAGATCCAAATGTTTTGATTTTACGAGAAAGTTGAAAAGCACACAATTTCCCAATATGCTCATTAGCCGCTAATACTGTAACACGAACTTCTGCATCTTTTTCTCCTGTAAGAGTACGGTAGAATATTGAAATGACTGCGTTTTAAACAATTCTCCGCAACAAGAGACCTTTTGATCAAAATAGATCATCCGAAAAAGCACGCATTTTACTAAAAAAACTAAAATTCAACTTTTCCTAAGATTTTCTGAGCGTTACTTGGAGAAGGTGGCAGAAAAGATTAGAGTTCTCCACCATAATCTCCACTTGATGAAAAAAATTCTTTTTCAAGCTGAAGGGGCCAACTTTCTCAAACTCTTGAAAGCTCCAAGTAAAGTACACTGAAAGGAACTTATTCTTGAGACAGCAAAAAACTTGACTTGACTGCCTCACAGACCGTTATTAGGAATAGACGAGATTCGCTGAAAGGATGGCAGTAATGGTTAAGTGTGAAATGCTGCTCCAAAACCAGTGAGATCACTGAATGGCATGCCAAGCATTAAAAATTTAATAGTGATCATAACCTCACCTGCTTGCAGTAATTTGTAAGGCGCATAAATGGTTTTGAGCGAACATAACAGGAGGATACTTAGAACTTAAAGAAGATTCTTATTCTCTCTGTAAAGTAACTCCACTTCCATATGATAAAAAATGTAAGATTGAAATCTTACACACAAAGAAAATCATGACACAATATGTTCTCATTTTTGACTGCCAAAGTGCTTATATACGCTGAATAGAAGATGAAGATGGAAAGAAAGAAGCTAGGAAAACATCTCTCATAGCTTTCAAAAAGGTTAAACCAGGAAGACAAAGAGAGTCCGAAAGCAAAACTAAACACTCCCGCAGAGTTTACTCCGCGCTTTCCCTTCCCAAATGCAATAGTGGTCCGATCGAAACAAGAAGCGCAATTAGGACATAGAGTAAGACGGAAACGAGCGCTGCATGGACTATGCACATGCAGATACAAACAATTTGGCTACCAGTGGAATTTACACTAGTTTGGAATCTCTTTTCCACTGAATTCTATCACAAAAGAGGTTTGAGGAAAAAAACTAAGCAACACAGGTGCCTTCTTACCCTGTGAGACTATCATTCCGCCCTCTTTGCTACTATTTAAAGATCAATACCGAAAAATTTTTTGAGAGCTTTGACTAAGACTCTAGAACGGCCTAATTTTTCATTCGACCGTATGGCTTCACAAGATGGCAATTTCAAGAAGCTCCAGGGTCCAGAAAAAAAAGATTAACGAGAAGCCATTCATCCTAGAGAATGAGAGCATACACTGGGCAACGGAGCACGCGCAAAAAGCAATTTCGGGAAAAAAAATAGAAAGAAAAGTGCGTCTATGAAAAGAAGAAGGGTTTTGTGGCTTCAAAGACTTGGCAAAAATTTCAGTAAAAGACTATAGAGAAGAAAAGTTGTTTCTCTTACGTGGCGTGCTAAAAAACTGAGTAGAATAGCAAAGCGTTCTACATAGACCAAAAGATATGCTGATTCAAAAAAAAGAAATGTACTCACATTTCGGCTTCAAATATCCTTGTATCGGACGGCTTTGTTGGAAAAGTCCTCCTCTGATCATTTCCTGGTCTGCAAAACGGGTTTCGATATTCAAAGTGTAAAACTTCACGAAACAATCAAATTCAGTGAACGTACCTTCCTTTAAAACTTGATTTGGGCGTAGATGAATCAGATCGAGCAACTGGACGTATTTTTAGGCTGAAACATTGAGCCATTTGGAAACTAACAAAAGTAAAAGATATTGGAATTTCAAACCTTGGATAAGGGTCTGAAAGAGGAAGAGGCGGCGGCGGAGGAGGAGGAGGTGGAGTGGGCAGTGCCATTGATGGCGTATAAGCTGCAAGGCAAAGTTTAATTCCCACGGAACAGATAGCAAAAGCAAAAACTGACGGGAGCCTCGATAATGGTTGTCATGACGCTCTTCGTAACTGGTAATTCGTCTGAAAGCTCTCCGTTGAAAAAATCCTGCCTATATAAACATTGACTATAGAAAATCTTATTCTGACCCATTGTAGTCCCTTTTATGGCTTTCCGGATAAGAAGAAGAGTGAGGCAGATAAGTGTCTCGGCGCTTAGAATCAAACGATCTCCTCTTATCCTAGAACAAAGGAGACTTTCATTTCTGAGCAAGACAGTGAGAAAATTAGAAAATGAACCAAATTCTAGAAACTGTAATAGATAGCAAATGAGAGAAAACTGGAAATGTAGATTTCTGCCCAAAGTAAAGTCAAGACACGTCCAAGAAATGAGCCAGAACGCCTAAGTACTAATACAAATTGCTCCAGTACATTATAGGTTTAAGCGAGACCGCCTGATATGAGTGAAAACATTTTGACACACTTTCCGCAAGCTAAAGCGGCCGGTTGTAAAAAAAACCGTAGTTTGAAGTATCAAATTGATAAGAGATTCACAAAAATGTGATAAAGTATAGAGGAACTGATAATCAACTATAAGCAGAGATGGAGGTAGATGAGACAGTTACTGAAGGTGCAAAAACACGTATAATTTAAAAAAATTTGGGTTATGTACTTAAGCGATAAAAATTTGGGCTATATACTTGGATGATACATCTCCAAAGTACACAGTGGTGAAAAGCAAGCTTCGAGACAAATATGATACCGGGGGAACGATTCTGTACGACATAAGGAAGTAAGATGACACTGTAATATGTGACAGGGGACGCGAACGCATGTATAAGAGCATGCAATAGTCGAAAGTTTCAAAAACTGGAGCAAATCAAGAAAATCAAACAAAACGTAAACGATTTCACTGTGGCTTCGAAGCTATTATGATTGGAAAATAAATATGTTCAAAACAGGGACGGATGAGTCAGATGAAAAAAAGAATAATTTTGTGAAATCGCATCAATTGGACTGAATGGTGACAAGTTTTGTAGCTTTACATGTAAGATTGGGCATAGGATATCTTAGATCAAGTAAGGTCAGCGAGGACAAAGCGATGTTTGTGACAAAAAATAAGTGGCATATGAATAGTCGAAAAACTGATGATGAGTGCTAAAGACCAAAGAGAGATTGTGTAGAAAAAAAAGCGGTATAGCATAAGAAGAAGCCTTCGTTCACTCACGTGTTTCGATCCACTTCTAGGTTTTACCGTCAACGGAATACCAAACATATGGATTCCATCTAAAGTTTCCACTGCAAATGGAACGCTTACATCATCTTCAAACAAAACCATAGCAAATCGATGTCCATTCTTCTCAGTAAGCGACACTTTTTCAAGTGGACCAACCTAAAGACGATGATTTAGAAGAAAGCTAAGCTTTGAAAAAAATGAAAATAGAGACAAACGCAAATCAGACAGGATAGAGTGGAACTCAAACACACCTGTGTAAACAGCTCCTCTAACAAATCACTCGTTACTTCATGTGAGAAGTTACAGACGTAACACGTACGATCTTCTTCGTCACTCATATTACTGCAAAAATGATTTGATGTACAATTACCATCACAAAAATTGTCGGATTTATGGTTACCCCACGTTGATTCGAAACAACTAGAAGCAGTCACAGCAAGAATCTGCACCTAATAAAAAAACTTTATTGCGGGTTCGGGTTACAAACTTGGATTGAAAACATAGAAATGAGATCACAATGAGACGGAAAAAACATGAGATCGTACAAAAAAGGATTCTCTACAAGATACAAGTAAGGCTCGACGCAAGGCATAATAAGTAAAATGAGGTGGAAAAAACAAAGGCAGTAGTTAAGACCACTTTGGTGCAGTAATTCTGTACAAAACGTGCGAACAAACTCAACGGACTCATGTCTTTTTCCTCGCTGAATTGTTGACCTCCTGAACGTTAAACAATACATATAGAATCGAAATTCGTAACAAGAAAACAAAAGAAGACTTACTCTCAAAAGCAATTTCAAATCAGCTATCCATGAATCTTGCCAAGATGTTTGGACTACTTTCTCGAACTTTTCTCTAGTAATGTCCACTTGGTTCCGCAGTTTTTGCATTTCTTCGATAGTAAGACGACTCAGTGGCAGATTGATCAGGTAAGATAGATCAGACGGCTGAAAATGTGGTCATTTCCGATAAAAAATAACATTGAAACAAAACAAATCTTAGGAGACGGCCATAGGTTGCCGGCAACGGTTGCCGAGGTTGCCAGCGTTGCCGGTCGTTGTAGACCTCATAACAGCCTCCACGCAACCTCGACAACCTCGGCAACCGTTGCCGGAAACCTATGGCAGTTCCCTTACGGAAGAAATGACATGTATGGCACAAATCAAAAAAGTAAAAAATGATTAGAAAACTGAAGACAGAAAATAAGCATGTACGACTTGCCTCATTTTTCCATTGCTTCACTGGATCCGATTCAAAACCTTTAGCAATTAGATCGTGTTCAAGTTCAGCCAAATGCTTTCCGCTAAGGCGAATATTACCACTATTTGCTTCCTCGATGAAGCGAAGCTGAAAGTATAAAGATTTATATTTTTGGAACAAATCAACATAAGAGACGTCAACTTCTCCCTGCTCGATAGATAACAGATTGTAATTCAATATGCTTTGACAAGATTCAGAAACAAGGGACGAAGCCATCATAGAAGACAAAAAGAGAATTGATAAGAACACTCCGATTGAAAACTATGCGACAATATGTGACTAAAGTATGGATATGATATCCTTAACAAGGTAGTGAGAATAAGAAAGTATGTCAATATCTACGAAGCATACACTATAGGAGAAAAGATACTGACTCTCTCTAGGCAGGGAATTTTTCGTGTTATTCACTAAGTACTTTCACAAGAAGCTGCTGACCAGTATTGTGTATAATACCATCTAACATTCTAACATGATAATATAAAGCAAGTAGGAGGAATGGAAGTTTCCAAGACAACATTCGTGAGGAAAAGAAATCATGTTATCGTTGTGCAATTGCGTATAATTGGTACAGTCACGCCCCGTCACCGACGGCGTTGATCAGCATTCCCCAGATTGTTCAAATTCGTGATTTTAGAGCATCAATCTCACATTACTGACTTCTCTGCAATTTTCTCGTAGTATGAGCTAGGAGTTGCAGCGATCATAAACTCCAAGGGGATGCATTTATTGCATGAGCAAAAGTATTTGAGAGTAGAGCTGAGGAATCTGAATCTATCAATACCAAAATTGCCATTATAAACATTTCTTGCAAGATGTGCATCGCAAGCCCAGAACAAGTCTAATTCCTCAGCTTGATGTCTGTTCGCGAACATTCATATCTTCTTGCCGCCTGTTTTGTAAGCTTAGTGCAATTGCACAGCATAGTGAATTTTTGGAGTATGGTATAGCAACAATTAAAGTATTACAACCTACTTAGACCATATTCTCATTATCGTCTTAATTCGACGATCATATGACGGCAGTAATGTTTTACGCTTAAAGGCAGCGTCCAGGCAAGTCTGGACCTATGGGGCTTTTACGTGGAAAACTTTTGGGGCCCTAACTAAGCCACTGTCTAACCGGCAGCTCAGGTAGTGACGGCGGCTGAGATAACGGCTGAGATATTCCCCTCGAAACTGGACCCCGCGACCGTGTTTCGCATGGATTCATGGCGCAAAGCGTGATCCTGGCGCGAAACTGCCATGAATCCATGCGAATACGTTCGCGGGGGCCAGTTTCGAGGGGAATATCTCATCCATTAGAGCACTACCTGAACTGCCGCTTGGGCAGTGCCTTAGTTAGGTCCCCAAAAGTACTTTCCACGTAGAAGGCCCTTAGGTCCAGATCTGCCTGGACGCTGCCTTTAAGCATTTACAATTGAGAATCAAAAAAAGAATTTGTTACAGATACACAGTATGTAGTAAAGAGCCTATCACAGACTCTTCACTCCTTTCTCTCTTCCCCCCCCCCCCCCCCCCCCACACACACCTTATCACCGTCTCGGCTCTCCTAGTATGTTTCTCGAGAATTTTGATAGGTCGTGTTATAAAAATTTTCAACACGTGAAGATTACCCGTAAGTCAGAAATTCTGAATTTGTACAACCATACCATACCATATCACATACAACCCATACCATACCATACCACCAACCATATCCTACCATACCATACCATACCACACATAATTTGTACAACATACCATACCATACCATATCACCAAAACCCTTGTTGGCATCCTTATTGTTAGAAATGCATTTTTTATCTAACCGTCTGCTGTCTCTCACAAAACAAACTATCTTAATTCGATGCAATGACGTCCACCACTGCATGCGATGAATAGCCTATATCAATCGTTCGTAAAAAATGTTACATTATGTAATTGAGTGAGCAAAAATGGGGAAAAGATCAAATTTCTCACCTGATTCTCAACTTTTCTCTTCTGCGCATCTAGCATTCTCGTCTCATGCTCCTTCCTCCGCTCATACATCCGTTGACGGACATGAAAATGTTCCCACATGATGTCACTCACAGTGGCATAGTTCTTGAGATGACCAAGCGGATCAAACAAAACCTAGAACAGCTGGCTAGCTTTGGTACCGTAATGTCTGTAGCGCTGGAAATATTACCATAGAGTTCGTTGTTATTTTCGTACAGAGTTTAAACTTCTTCATCAGCTCAGAGTATCGCCCAGCAGGTCTTCTACATCGTGTCGTAGAATCTCTGCTTAGTTCGATGAGAAACCGCACATTTCTTTCAGTGTGATATTCTTTGTAGTTGCTGAAAGCATTCAGACTTAAAGCTATGAAAATTTTCTTGAAAGTGATCCGCTCAAAACATATGAAAGTCTAGAAGAAATGCAAGAAACATCGATTATTTGCTTCCTTATTTTTTCGATCTTCGACCGAATTTTCCTCCATTTTACCTTATGTATCCATTCTTCTGCAGTGCCTGTAAAGTATTCTGCTTGTACCTATTTGTCCATTCTCCCACAGGCAGTTCTGTGATTTCAATCCTGAAATCAAAATCATTCACGTTCATGCAAACTTATCGGCAATTTTCAACAATATTACTATACTCCAGGCTCACTTATGACAGCGGATCGCTAAATTTTTTGGAAACATGGAACAGGGGAAGATGGGAAGTGGAGCGAAAAGCGTGTAGCACGAAATGATCAATCTCGAAGAACTTTCTAGAGAAAGCGCTTTTTTTCATATTGGCCACGAAAATCTTAAATTGCAGATATTGAAAAAAAATACTCCAGGTATAACCTTCTCGATTTTAGCGCAAAACTTGCCAGTTTCGTGTTGCAATTTCAATCTATTGAAATTTGCTAAGGCTCCGCTTACCTCAAATTAGGCGAATTCTTTCGTTGCGAAGGAACAATTCTGTATTTTCCACTTATCTCGTAGCTATTCTCCCCTATTTCCTCAATTTTCCCGGAAAAATCCGAAAACGATGGTGCCTATAATTGGTCAGATTTTTCTGTGACCAATATCTGAATAAGAAACCTACCATTTTCTCCACTTCATTTCCATCAATCATTCTTCGCACATTGTCAACCACATCATTGATGTTATGACTGAGAATGAGCGTTGACCATCCTGTACCTACACCTTCAGCGCCATTCACAAGAACCATGGGGATAATGGGGCAGTACCTGAAGGCGGGAGAAGTTAAAGGTATTTGTGACTAAAAACAAGAAAATTTACCACTCAGGTTCTATCTGCTGATTTTCTTCTTGTAAGTAATTGAGGAGATCATCATCGGCAGCTGGGAATATTTGGCGAGTTATGGGGCTAAAAAATCTTCAGCAGTGTTGCTTCAGAACATTTGGGGGGGGGGTGAAGGTCTTCTTCAGAAATTCGTAATTGAAAAATATAATCTGCGGCTTATCCTTCTATCTATATAAAACCGAATGGGATTTTGTCTGTACACTGGTGGCTTGTCTGTACGCTGGTGGATAAGCATGCTTGTTGATGCTGTCTGTAGGTCCTCGATGGTGTTTTCGTGTTTGTCATTTTCCAGCATGGAAGCTTGTTATTACTTCTACCAAATTTATCGATTATTTGTAAATTTTGAACTACGGGGCTGGGAGTTGGCACAGGGGGGTAATCGAACATGCTGATTACTAATATGATAACCATTTTCAAAAATGCCCATTATTTTTATCATTTTATCGATTTTTTGGCAAAGTTCAAGCTACGGGGCTGGGAGTTGGCACACGGGGGTAATCGAGCATGCTGATTACGAATATGATAACCATTTTCAAAAATGCCCATTACTTTTATCATTTTATCGATTTTTGCAAATTTTGGACTGCGGAGTTGGGAGTTGGCACGGGAGGGTAAGCGAACATGCTGGTTACGAATACAGTATTAGTTTTTAGAATTATCAGTCATTTTTATCATTTTATCGATTTTTTTGGCAAAGTTCAAGCTACGGGGCTGGGAGTTGGCACACGGGGGTAATCGAGCATGCTGATTACGAATACAGTATTAGTTTTTAGAATTATCAGTTATTTTTATCATTTTATCGATTTTTTTGCAAAGTTCAAGCTTCGGAGCTAGGAGTTGGCACACGGGGGTAATCGAGCATGCTGATTACGAATATGATAACCATTTTCAAAAATGCCCATTATTTTTATCATTTTATCGATTTTTTGGCAAAGTTCAAGCTACGGGCTGGGAGTTGGCACACGGGGGTAATCGAGCATGCTGATTACGAATACAGTATTAGTTTTTAGAATTATCAGTTATTTTTATCATTTTATCGATTTTTTTGCAAAGTTCAAGCTTCGGAGCTAGGAGTTGGCACACGGGGGTAATCGAGCATGCTGATTACGAATATGATAACCATTTTCAAAAATGTCCATTACTTTTATCATTTTATCGATTTTTTGGCAAAGTTCAAGCTACGGGGCTGGAAGTTGGCAAGGGAGGATAAGCGAACACGCTGATTACGAATACAATACCGGTTTTCAAAATTATCATTTACTTTTATCATTTATCGATTTTTTGGCGAAGTTCAAGCTACGGGGCTGGGAGTTGGCACACGGGGGTAATCGAGCATGCTGATTACGAATATGATAACCATTTTCAAAAATGCCCATTACTTTTATCATTTTATCGATTTTTACAAATTTTGGACTGCGGGGTTGGGAGTTGGCACGGGAGGGTAAGCGAACATGCTGGTTACGAATACAGTATTAGTTTTTAGAATTATCAGTCATTTTTATCATTTTATCGACTTTTTTGGCAAAGTTCAAGCTACGGGGCTGGGAGTTGGCACACGGGGGTAATCGAGCATGCTGATTACGAATACAGTATTAGTTTTTAGAATTATCAGTTATTTTTATCATTTTATCGATTTTTTTGCAAAGTTCAAGCTTCGGAGCTAGGAGTTGGCACACGGGGGTAATCGAGCATGCTGATTACGAATATGATAACCATTTTCAAAAATGTCCATTACTTTTATCATTTTATCGATTTTTTGGCAAAGTTCAAGCTACGGGGCTGGAAGTTGGCAAGGGAGGATAAGCGAACACGCTGATTACGAATACAATACCGGTTTTCAAAATTATCATTTACTTTTATCATTTATCGATTTTTTGGCGAAGTTCAAGCTACGGGGCTGGGAGTTGGCACACGGGGGTAATCGAGCATGCTGATTACGAATATGATAACCATTTTCAAAAATGCCCATTACTTTTATCATTTTATCGATTTTTACAAATTTTGGACTGCGGGGTTGGGAGTTGGCACGGGAGGGTAAGCGAACATGCTGGTTACGAATACAGTATTAGTTTTTAGAATTATCAGTCATTTTTATCATTTTATCGATTTTTTTGGCAAAGTTCAAGCTACGGGGCTGGGAGTTGGCACACGGGGGTAATCGAGCATGCTGATTACGAATACAGTATTAGTTTTTAGAATTATCAGTTATTTTTATCATTTTATCGATTTTTTTGCAAAGTTCAAGCTTCGGAGCTAGGAGTTGGCACACGGGGGTAATCGAGCATGCTGATTACGAATATGATAACCATTTTCAAAAATGCCCATTATTTTTATCATTTTATCGATTTTTTGGCAAAGTTCAAGCTACGGGCTGGGAGTTGGCACACGGGGGTAATCGAGCATGCTGATTACGAATACAGTATTAGTTTTTAGAATTATCAGTTATTTTTATCATTTTATCGATTTTTTTGCAAAGTTCAAGCTTCGGAGCTAGGAGTTGGCACACGGGGGTAATCGAGCATGCTGATTACGAATATGATAACCATTTTCAAAAATATCCATTACTTTTATCATTTTATCGATTTTTTGGCAAAGTTCAAGCTACGGGGCTGGAAGTTGGCAAGGGAGGATAAGCGAACACGCTGATTACGAATACAATACCGGTTTTCAAAATTATCATTTACTTTTATCATTTATCGATTTTTTGGCAAAGTTCAAGCTACGGGGCTGGGAGTTGGCACACGGGGGTAATCGAGCATGCTGATTACGAATACAGTATTAGTTTTTAGAATTATCAGTTATTTTTATCATTTTATCGATTTTTTTGCAAAGTTCAAGCTTCGGAGCTAGGAGTTGGCACACGGGGGTAATCGAGCATGCTGATTACGAATATGATAACCATTTTCAAAAATGCCCATTATTTTTATCATTTTATCGATTTTTTGGCAAAGTTCAAGCTACGGGCTGGGAGTTGGCACACGGGGGTAATCGAGCATGCTGATTACGAATACAGTATTAGTTTTTAGAATTATCAGTTATTTTTATCATTTTATCGATTTTTTTGCAAAGTTCAAGCTTCGGAGCTAGGAGTTGGCACACGGGGGTAATCGAGCATGCTGATTACGAATATGATAACCATTTTCAAAAATATCCATTACTTTTATCATTTTATCGATTTTTTGGCAAAGTTCAAGCTACGGGGCTGGAAGTTGGCAAGGGAGGATAAGCGAACACGCTGATTACGAATACAATACCGGTTTTCAAAATTATCATTTACTTTTATCATTTATCGATTTTTTGGCAAAGTTCAAGCTACGGGGCTGGGAGTTGGCACACGGGGGTAATCGAGCATGCTGATTACGAATACAGTATTAGTTTTTAGAATTATCAGTTATTTTTATCTTTTATCGATTTTTTTGCAAAGTTCAAGCTTCGGAGCTAGGAGTTGGCACACGGGGGTAATCGAGCATGCTGATTACGAATATGATAACCATTTTCAAAAATGCCCATTATTTTTATCATTTTATCGATTTTTTGGCAAAGTTCAAGCTACGGGCTGGGAGTTGGCACACGGGGGTAATCGAGCATGCTGATTACGAATACAGTATTAGTTTTTAGAATTATCAGTTATTTTTATCATTTTATCGATTTTTTTGCAAAGTTCAAGCTTCGGAGCTAGGAGTTGGCACACGGGGGTAATCGAGCATGCTGATTACGAATATGATAACCATTTTCAAAAATATCCATTACTTTTATCATTTTATCGATTTTTTGGCAAAGTTCAAGCTACGGGGCTGGAAGTTGGCAAGGGAGGATAAGCGAACACGCTGATTACGAATACAATACCGGTTTTCAAAATTATCATTTACTTTTATCATTTATCGATTTTTTGGCAAAGTTCAAGCTACGGGGCTGGGAGTTGGCACACGGGGGTAATCGAGCATGCTGATTACGAATATGATAACCATTTTCAAAAATGCCCATTACTTTTATCATTTTATCGATTTTTACAAATTTTGGACTGCGGGGTTGGGAGTTGGCACGGGAGGGTAAGCGAACATGCTGATTACGAATACAATACCGGTTTTCAAAATTATCATTTACTTTTATCATTTATCGATTTTTTGGCAAAGTTCAAGCTACGGGGCTGGGAGTTGGCACACGGGGGTAATCGAGCATGCTGATTACGAATATGATAACCATTTTCAAAAATGCCCATTACTTTTATCATTTTATCGATTTTTACAAATTTTGGACTGCGGGGTTGGGAGTTGGCACGGGAGGGTAAGCGAACATGCTGATTACGAATACAGTATTAGTTTTTAGATTTATCAGCTATTTTTACCATTTTATCGATTTTTTGGCAAAGTTCAAGCTACGGGGCTGGGAGTTTTCACAGGAGGACAAGCGAACATGCTGATTACGAATACAATATAGCTTTTAAAATTATCAGTTATTTTTATCATTTTATCGGTTTTTTTGCAAAGTTCAAGCTTCGGAGCTAGGAGTTGGCACACGGGGGTAATCGAGCATGCTGATTACGAATATGATAACCATTTTCAAAAATGCCCATTATTTTTATCATTTTATCGATTTTTTGGCAAACTTCAAGCTACGGGCTGGGAGTTGGCACACGGGGGTAATCGAGCATGCTGATTACGAATACAGTATTAGTTTTTAGAATTATCAGTTATTTTTATCATTTTATCGATTTTTTTGCAAAGTTCAAGCTTCGGAGCTAGGAGTTGGCACACGGGGGTAATCGAGCATGCTGATTACGAATATGATAACCATTTTCAAAAATGTCCATTACTTTTATCATTTTATCGATTTTTTGGCAAAGTTCAAGCTACGGGGCTGGAAGTTGGCAAGGGAGGATAAGCGAACACGCTGATTACGAATACAATACCGGTTTTCAAAATTATCATTTACTTTTATCATTTATCGATTTTTTGGCAAAGTTCAAGCTACGGGGCTGGGAGTTGGCACACGGGGGTAATCGAGCATGCTGATTACGAATATGATAACCATTTTCAAAAATGCCCATTACTTTTATCATTTTATCGATTTTTACAAATTTTGGACTGCGGGGTTGGGAGTTGGCACGGGAGGGTAAGCGAACATGCTGATTACGAATACAGTATTAGTTTTTAGATTTATCAGCTATTTTTACCATTTTATCGATTTTTTGGCAAAGTTCAAGCTACGGGGCTGGGAGTTTTCACAGGAGGACAAGCGAACATGCTGATTACGAATACAATATAGCTTTTAAAATTATCAGTCATTTTTATCATTTTATCGATTTTTTTGCACGGTTCAAGCTACGGGGCTGGGGTTTGGCACACGGGGGTAATCGAGCATGCTGATTAGGAATATGATACTGGTTTTTAGAATTATCATTTACTTTTATCATTTTATCGATTTTTTTGCAAAGTCAAGCTACGGAGCTAGGAGTTGGCATGGGAGGGTAAGCGAACATGCTGATTACGAATACAGTATTAGTTTTTAGAATTATCAGTTATCTGGACCCATTTTTGCAAAGAAGGATACTGCTTCTTTCCCTGCACCATATTTGTTCCCAACTTCACAGGAAAGAGTGTCAACGTTCTGCTACGTGACCAAAAAAATCTGACATGCCACCTACATGTTTGACAAGTTTTACCAAGAGTTCGCGTTGCCCTACCTAGCGACATATGCTCAACCTTTTTTGGTCAATAAATGACCCTATTTTCGATTAAACAATTTCAAAAATGACATTGTTACAATAATAACGTCGCCCACTTATCAATGAACATACTAGACGTGCCCAGAATAGAGAAGTGCGCTAGGGTTCCATCACCTAAGCGGCGAAAAGCAGCAGCGAGGTACTACTTCAAGCGATCACTTGTAAATTTTTCTGGCTAAACTCGCATGGCGGAAAGTTTGAAGAGAAAAACATTCTTGAATCATTGCTAGAAGCAATCAAGATATTCTAGTAATGGTTCTAGATTGTTTTGCTCTTATGTATATCAGCTGGAGAGCTTCTAAGTGGTTACAAATGCTTTTTTACCTAACCAGAAATAATTTCGAAAAAAAGTGTCAAAGTGGACTAAAACGTGTCAATTTTTTCCTGACACGTGGCAGGGAGGCAGTCCTCGTAGAATCTATGAAAATTTATACTTAAACTACCGAACGTATTTTATAAGAGCTTTTTGAAAAAATGGGTCCGGATGACGGAAAAGTACCGTTATTTTTATCATTTTATCGATTTTTTAGCAAAGTTCAAGCTACGGGGCTGGGAGTTGGCACAGGAGGACAAGCGAACATGCTGATTACGAATACAATATAGCTTTTAGAATTACCAGTTATTTTTATCATTTTATCGATTTTTTTGCATGGTTCAAGCTACGGGGCTGGGGTTTGGCACACGGGGGTAATCGAGCATGCTGATTACGAATATGATAACCATTTTCATAAATACCCATTACTTTTATCATTCTATCAATTTTTCTGCAGATTTTGAACTACGTGATTGGGAGTTGGCACGCGGGGGTAAGGGAACATGCTGATTACGAATATCATAACTTTTTTTTTTTATCCTTGCATTCTTCCCGTTACTCGGGGTCTGCTGCTCTTGTGAGTTTTCTCCATTCTTCTCGGTCCAAAGCTTGCTGTTCAGTAATTTCAAGCTCTCTCATATCTGCTTTGACTCTGTCTAGCCATCGCATCTTAGGTCTTCCTCTTGGCCTCTTTCCTGGTACGCTTTCTGTCATGGCCAGTCTAGTAATGTGGTCTTTGTCTCGTCGGCTTACGTGCCCATACCATCGTAGGCGTCGTTCTTGCATCTTCTTGACGACAGGGGCGACCTTCATCATGCTTCGTATTGTGTCGTTCGTGATGTGGTCCAGCATGGTAACTCCTACGGTCCACCTCAGCATCCGCGTCTCCATGACGCCAATCTTTCTCTCTTCATTGCGGGTGCACGGCCAGCATTCGCTTCCATAGAGCGCTGTCGGTCGAATGACTGTTCGGTATATCAACGACTTGAGGTTTCGTGGCATTCGTCTATCGCACAGGACTCCCGTCATACTCCTCCATTTCATCCAAGCTGCATTCACTCTGCTGGTTACTTCGTCGTGAAGACTGCCATCTGCGGAGATACGGCTTCCCAGGTACTTGAAGGAGGTGGTCTTCTTGACTTGCGTCTCTCCGATCTGGATGCTCCCAGGTGTTTGAGCTCCTATCTCCATATACTCTGTCTTCGTTGCATTCAGCTTCAATCCGTGCAGCTCTAGCTGATCTTTCCACTTCTGCACTTCCATCTGTAGTTCTTGCCTGCTTCTCGCTAGTAGTACTACATCGTCCGCGTACATGAGTGCCCATGGTGGTTGCCGTATGAAGTCTTTGACGATCGCATCCATCACGGTGATGAACAGCAGCGGTGAGAGTACCGAACCTTGATGTACGCCAGCGTGTATCGTGAATTCTTCTGATGTTCCTGCAGCTGTCTGGACATGGCTTCTGGCGTCTTTGTATATCATTTGTATCCACTGTACATAGTCTTCTGGTACCATGTGCTTACGCAGTGCCCACCATATTATTTCGTGCGGAACTTTGTCGAATGCCTTCTCGAGATCTAGGAACGCGGCGTGTAGTTGACATTGCTTCTCCCTGCTTCGTTCGATCATTATTCTGGCTGTATGGATGGCGTCCGTCGTACTACATCCCTTCACGAATCCACATTGGTTGGGGGCTAGCTCTATGATGCTTCGAAGTCTCGCTTCCAGTATTCTTTCGAATATCTTCAATGTATGGCTCATGAGACGTATCGGTCGGTATGTAGAGCAGTCTGCTATATCCCCCTTGTTCTTCCACACTGGTATCGTTGCACTCTTATACCAATCGTCGGGCATCTTCTTGCATTCTACTATTCGGTTCAGAAGTCGTGTTAACCATTCGACTCCAGCTTGGCCGCACTCTTTCCAGAACTCGTTGGGGATGTCATCTGGGCCTGTTGCTTTGCTGTTCTTTGTCTTCGTTATAGCATTGCGAACTTCCTCTTCTGTGATCATCGTTACCGGTCCTTGTACAGGTTCAGCTACTATGGTAGATGGCTTTTCGTAACTTGTAGATGACATTGCTTCGAAGTGTGTTCGCCATCGCGCGCTTATCTCTTCTGGGTTTCTCAGGATTCTTCCGCGGACATCCTTGATATGGTAGTAGTGGTCCGTATCTTGCGAGGCTTTTGCTCTTCTTTTTGCTATCCGGTAGATGTCTCGCTCGCCTTCACAAGTGTGTAGCTTCTTGTAGATCTCTGCCATATGAGCTTCCTTCGCCTCTTTGACACTCTTCTTTGCTGCTCGCTTTGCACTCAGATATTCTTGACGCGCATCTTCTCCTCCTGATTTCTGCCATGCCCTATACGCCATCTTCTTGTTCTTGATCACTTCTTGTACGGTACCATTCCACCACCATGTTTCCTTTTCGAGCTTTGGCTTTCCCGGTTTCGTGCGTCCTAGTAAATTACTCGCAATCTGATGGACGTTCTTCTTCAGATGCATCCATGAGTGGTCTGGTTCTTCTTCCATTTCTGGCAGGGCTGACTCCATAGCTGCTTTCGCCTGAAGGTTGTTCTTGAGCTTCCACCATTTGATGTGCTCTCTACCGTCCGTCCTTGCTCTTCTTCTTCTACTAATGGGGATGTTCAGGTCTAGAAGCAGTGGCCTGTGTTGAGGTATGCAGTCTTCGCCGGGGATGACTTTGCTGTCCCTCACGTACTTGAGCTCATTCTGTCGCACCGTCCAGAAGTCTATCTGCGATCTGCGGTCTCCGCTGGCATATGTGACTAGATGGTTGGTCTTCTTGATGAAGTACGTATTCGCTACTGCCAAGTTATGAGACATTGCGAACTCCAGAATGCGCTCGCCTTCGTCGTTACGTGTGCCGTATCCGTGGTTTCCGTGGCACTTCTGAAGACCACTCCGTTGCTCTCCTACATGCCCGTTGAGATCTGCGCCAATCAGTAGTATTTCTTCTTGAGGTATAGTGCTGATGTAGTCGTCGAACTTCTGCCAGAACTCTTCTTTCTCAGCTTCTTCGCAACCTGCTTGTGGTGCATATGCTGTTACTACACGAAGCCTCTTCTTTCCGATATCTAATCCTATGCTCATCAGACGGTCGCTTATCCGATCTACGTCAGTTATTCTATCTCTCAGTGCTTCGGAAACCACTATCCCGACACCATTTCTGCTACTGGTTGTTCCCTTGTACAGAAGCTTGAAGCCGTCGCCGATGTCTCTTGCCTTTTCTCCTTTCCATCTGGTTTCTTGGAGACAGGCGATGTCTACTTTTCGTCTTCTTAGGAGATCTGCTACTTCCCGATGTCGAGCTGTGAGAGATCCAACGTTAAGCGTAGCTAGACGTAGCTTATCTGAGGACTTGTATTCGTGCCTATGGTGAACTAGCTTCTTTAGCCGTCCCCGCTCACCCTGTTGAGACGGTAGCCCTAGCATACTGGTCACACTCGTCGGGCCCAAGTGCGCGTCGCCTCCGGGGAACGCCCTAGCTTTTACTCGAAGACTTTGATGAAACATAAAAGAAGAGCATGTGATGCGACGTGGTTTCTTCTTCAGCCGGCTTGTCGCGTGCTTCCTCTTGGTTGAGCAGCCTGACGCTGGATTCGTGGGGCAAGAGCTTTGCCAAAGAAATTAGGCCCACTGAGGAATCGAACCCGCTACCTTCTTCGCCGTAGTCAAGGGCACTAACCTCTCGGCCACTCTGCCCCTACGAATATCATAACATTTCAGAAAATACCCCTTACTTCTATTGGTTTAATTGATTTTTGCAATGTTTGAACTATGGCGTTAGGGATTGGTACAGGCAGGTAACGGGTATGCTGCTATGCTGCTGCTATGCAGGTATGCTGCTCACGAGCACATTCTTATTTTACAACTTGTCACTTACCTTCACTGGCTTTATCGATTTTTTGCAAAGTTTAAGCCAGGAACTGGGATTTGGCACATGGGAGAAAGCGAGCATGCCGATTACGATTGTAATAAGTGTTCTTAGAAGAACCTATTATTTTTGTCGATTTTTCTATTCTTTGTAAAATTAGAGCTACACGGCTGACATTGCACAAAGTTGTATGTGAGCACGCTCACTGCAAAGATAGTTTTTGAGAATTTCCATTACTTTTATTGATTTCATCTTTTTTTCAAAGCTGAAGCTACGAGGCTCACATGGCACTAATCCGGGGGTAAACGAGCATGCTGAGAATTCTATAATCACACTCGGAAATGACGAAGGCGGTAAATTTACCTAAAGTTGTTATAAATTCACTTTGGCCCGCCTTTACCTTTTTGAATCCTACTTCTGCCCCCAAAATTAGAAAAGCACATAGAGCCTGGTTTCGAGGGAAGAAAATGCTTATAAACTGAGGCGGCAAGCAGTGGCGGACCGAGGGGGGGGGGGCGGGGGGAGGGCGCCCCCCCCCCCCCCCGAGAGTGGGTCGCGAGATTTTTGAAACTTACCTATAGGTTATAAAAATGCCTGGGTTATAAAAATGTGCAAACGACTTGTTCATTTATGTAAATAATTGAAATCTTTAAAATTTTTTAAAAATTCAAATTAGCTTTATAAAAAAAAATTTTTCGGAGGCGCGGCTGACGCCACGCTCCCTTTTTTCAGATTTTAGGGGTTGGGGACCCGCAAAAATTTAGAGAAGCACCCCAAAAATTTTTTCGGAGTGCGCGGCTAACGCCACGCACCTTCATTTGAAAAAAATTTTTGTCGCCCCCCCCCCCCCGGTCCGAAATCCTGCGACCGCCACTGGCGGCAAGATATTTCGGTACTTTTCCGTTGTCTGGACCCATTTTTTCAAAGAAGAGCATTGCTTCCATCCTTGTACCATATCTGGTCTCAGCTTTACAGGGAGGAGTGCCAACCTTCTGCCACGTGTCAAAAAAATTTAAAATGTCATTTACATGCTTAACAGGTTTTACTAAGAGTTTTCGTTCAATCTGTTTTGTAGTCAATTTCAACCTCATTTCGATCAAGCATTTCAAAGTGAACATTGTCATAATAATAACAACATACTCTTATCGATGAACAGACTAGACTTGCTCGGAATAGAGAAGTGCGTGAGATGAAATCATTTAAGAGGCAAAATAAGCGGCAGCAAGGGACTTCAAGCTTCATTTATAGTCTTTTCTGGCTAAAATCGCATGGCCAAAAGGGTTTGAAGAGAAAAGCATTATTAAATCACTACTGAAAGCAAGCGAGATGATCTAAAATAAATTCATGATTGTTTTGCTTTTGTGTAAAACAATTAAACAGATCAAAAGTGACTACAAGTTCTCTTTTACCTCCCCGGAAATGGTTTCGAAAAAAAAATCATGTCAGAATGAACCGAAAAGTGTCAATTTTTTTGTGACACGTGGCAAGGAGGCAGTCCTCGTAGAAACTATAAAAAATTATTCTTAGACTAAAGAAAGTATCACATGGGAGCCTTTCGAAGAAATGGGTCCGGATAACGGAAAAGTACCGATATTTTCGCTAAGAATTTCTACGAGTCAATATCTAATTATACAGAAATTTCCTTAAATTCACTTCTGTCCCTTCCACTCTGCAAAAACCATACTTCTGCCTCTAAAAGCAGAAAAGTGGTCTCTGGGGAAGGACAGACCCAAGAGCTTCATCCGGCACGGCATTTTCACTGAAACTTTTGGCTCTCAAACTGCAAAAACCACAAAAATCAAAAACCACACATCTGGCCCTAAAAGCAGAAAAACAGGGAGCTTGGTCTCGATGGAAGAAAGGATTATGGCCTCAGGCAGCAAGAGACTTTCGCCAGAAGTTCCTGGGTGTCAATGATTATACAGAACTTGCTTGAAATTTACTTCTGGCCCTTTTGGTCTCGAGGAAAAAACACTAATAAGCTCAGCCAGCAAGATACTTTCGCTGAAACTTTCTGGGTGTCAATGTTTATTCATACTGAAACTTGCTTCAAAAATTTACTTCTGGCCCTTCTACTTTGCAAAAAAACCATACTTCTGCCTCTAAAAGTAAAAAATCACAAAGTGCTCTCGAGGGAAGGACAGACCCGTGAGCTTCATCCGACAGGACAGTCTCACTAAGACGTTTGACCCCCCAGACTTCGCAAAAACCAGTACTTCTGCTCCTAAACGCAGAAAAGCACAAAAAATCCAGTCTCGGGGGAAGAAAGAATCATGGCTTCAGGCAACAAGGTATTTTCGCCAGAAGTTTATGGGTGTCAATAATTATACAAAAACTTGCTTAAAATTTACTTCTGGCCATTCCACTTTGCAAAAACCACACTTCTTCCTCTAAAAGCAAAACAGTACAGATAGCTCGGTCTCGAGAAAATGGCAGAACCATGAGGCTTCATGCGACAAACATTTTCGCTAAGGCGTCTGACCTCCTAGACTTCGCAAAACCAGTGCTTCGGCCCCCAAAAGCAGAAAAGCACAGAATTTAGTCTCTAAGAAAGGACAGACCCATGAGCTTCTTGCAACAGGACATCGGCCCCTTCTACTTCGCAAAAACCAGTACTTCTGCCCTGAAAGCAGAAAAGCACAGGGATTTAGTCTCTAGGGAAGGACAGACCCATAAGTTTCATCCGACAGGATATTTTCTAAGACTTTTGACTCCCAAACTTCGCAAAAAACCATAAAACTCAAAAACCACACTTCTGGCCCAAAAAGCAAAAAAGCACAAGGAGCTTGGTCTCGAGGGAAGTAAGGATTATGGCCCCAGGCAACAAGATGTTTTCGCCAGAAGTTTATGGTTGTCGATGTTTCATTATACAGAAACTTGTTTAAAATTCGTGGCCATTCTACTCTGCAAAATCCATACTTCTACCCCTAAAAGCAAAACAGCACAGATAGCTTGGTTTCGAGGAAAAGAGACTCATAAGCTCAGCCAGCAAGATATTTTCGCTGAAAACTTCTGGGTGTCAATGTGTATTCTACAGAAACTTGTTTAAAATTCACTTGTGGCCATTCCACTCTGCAAAAACCAGACTTCTGCCTCTGAAAACAGAAGAGTGGTCTCGAGGGAAAAACAGACCCATGAGCTTCTTGCGACAGGAAATCATCTTTGCTGAAAATTCTGGCCTTCTGAATTTTGCAAAAACCACACTTTTGTCCCTAGAAGCAAAAAGCAGGGGGCTTGGTCTCGAGGGAAGGAAAGACTCAGGGCTCAGGCAGCAAGATATTTGCGCTAAAAGTTTTTAGGTGTCAACATTTGATTATACAGAAACTTGCTGGAAAAATTACCCTTCTTCTCAACCATACTTCTGCTAAAAGCGGAAGCATAAGGAGCTTGGTTTCGAGGGAAGGAAAGAACTAGGGTTTTATACGACAGGACAGTTTCGGTAAGATTGTCCTTCAAAAGAAGGCGCTGGGCCAGCTTCTGTTCAAGAAATGAGCCCATTCACTGGCAAGACATCATCGAAGAAAATGCTGCTTCGTTTTTACAGACATATCTGAGTTTTTGGCTGCTGGAAGACATAAATTGACGCTTCCTTTAACATGGCACTTTCCTGGAAATCAATCTGAGTTTTGGGATGAATCAGCTGCTCTAAACAGGTGCTTCGAGGTAGCTTCCTTGTTTAAGAGCTGTGGTATCTGGGCAAAGGTATGTGCAAGAAAACAGCAAAGGTGCTTTGCGCATAGTCAGTGGTAGTAGCTTCTTTTCCTAAGGGCATATTGTTTTGTTTCTACTACTCACAACATGCGCAAGGTCGCTGGGAAGATGAAAATTCTCTTTCTTGGGATTTTAGTTAATTAATGGCAGATATCAATGTATCTGCCCCCACCCACCTACTAGCGACCCGTAGGGTCGCTAGTCTTATATATAAAGCTGAATGTCTGTTTGTATGTATGTATGTCTGTATGTATGTATGTGTGTACGTATGTTCCGAATAGAAAATTCCATTTCTGAACCGATCCGGACCAAACTTGGCACACATACACTACGGGCCCCGGCGGGTGTCATAGGCTACTTTTCGTCATCGATCGATATCGATTTTATCGATTTTTATCGATTTTTTTGCTGAGTTCACCTACGGGGCTGGGAGTTGGCACAGGGGGGTAATCGAGCATGGGGATTCCGAATACAATATTGGTTTTCAGGATTATCGATTACTTTTATCGACTTTATCGATTTTTTTGCAAAGTTTGAGCTACGGGGCTGGGAGTTGGCACAGGGGGGTAATCGAGCATGGGGATTCCAAATACAATATTGGTTTTCAGGATTATCGATTACTTTTATTGATTTTATCGATTTTTTGCAAAGTTTGAGCTACGGGGCTGGGAGTTCGCGCAGGGGGGTAATCGAGCATGGGGATTCCGAATACAATATTGGTTTTCGGGATTATCGATTACTTTTATCGATTTTATCGATTTTTTGCAAAGTTTGAGCTAGGGGGCTGGGAGTTGGCACAGGGGGGTAATCGAGCATGCTGATCATCCCCAAGGGGGGTGATCAGCATGCTCGATTACACCCCTGTGCCAAATTCCAGCCCCCTAGCTCAAATTTTCAAAAAATCGATAAAATCGATAAAAGTAATGGACGATCTTGAAAACTAATATTGTATTCGTAATCTGCATGCTCGATTACCCCCTGTGCAAACTCCCAGCCCCGCAGGTCAAACTTTACAAAAAAAATCGATAAAATCGATAAAAGTAATGGACGATCCTGAAAACTAATATTGTGTTCGTAATCAGCATGCTCGATTACCCCCCTGTGCAAAATCCCAGCCTCGCATGTCAAAATTTACAAAAAATCGAGAAAATCAACAAAAGTAACCGATAATTCTGAAAACCAATATTGTATTCGGAATCCCCATGCCCACTTCCCTCCCTGTGCCAAATCCTAGCCCTGTAGGTGAACTCTGCGAAAAAATCGATAAAAATCGGTAAAATCGACATCGATCGATAACGAAAAGTGGACTGTGACACCCGCCGGAGCCCGAAGTGTATGTGTGCCAAGTTTGGTCCGGATACGGCGGAGCCGGGTAAGCCAGCTAGTTATCCAATAAAAACCAATGTGGTCTCCTGCGGTATCAACAACATTTGCGCGTAAAAAACCGGCACACAACGCGCATTTTCAGTCTCACAGTTCGCAGTCATTTTTCACGCGCAAATGTTGTCGGCAGCGCAGAAACACTGCATTGATCAATAAATCTAGTAGACTTACCTCAACTTCGTGTAGATATATCTAGCACTGGCCGCATCATTTCCACCCTCATGCCGAGTGCCGAACTGTCCCACTGGCTCCAAAAGGCAGACGTTGTTCATTCCCACAAAGTCTTGGGCCAATCTAACTATTGTTGTTACCAGAGCATTCTGAACCATAAAAATAACAACTCTTTTTCAAGAAAGGCTTCAAGCTTAGCAATTCCCACCTCGCCGTGATGGTAAGCTTCGTTTAGAGCAACGGCGGCAGCAAGTTGATTCACTTTGATTTCTTTGTTAGAGCTTCTTCGCAGCAGAGTATGAAGTACCTTACGCTGTGATGGTTTGAGACCATCTACTACAGAAGGAATAGACCGCTGAAACGACGAAGTTTAGTTACTGGTGACGCTCAACGAGATTTTAATAGGAGAAAAGCATTAGGTGAAAGCGCAGTTTTGTGGAGATTCTAGATAAACCAATCGTATCAAAAAAATAAAAATGAGATAACCTTCTGCTTCCCCTATAGAAGCCGCCTAGAAAGTCCAAGTGAAAAATAGTCTTTCAACGCTTACTCTAAACAGCACAGGTTTCAACATTTTTTTTTTCGGAGGGAGCGGAGATTAAGAGGGCAACAGTGATGAATTTCCAAAGAAGCTCCCAGACTGCATGGGACAAAAATTCTCACACATGATCGGTGCTACCAGCGGCGTAAGGATTTCCGTTCGGGGGGGGGGGGAGTTTTTTCTGAAGAAGATGAGTGGCGTTAGCCCTGCGCTAAAAAATTTTTCTGGTATGCTTCCCAAAATTTTTGCAGGCCCCGTCCCTAACCCCGAAGTTTCAGAAGAAGGGAGCTTGGCTGATGCCACGCCCCCGAAAAAATTTTTTATAAGGCTGAATTGAATTTTTAAAGAAATGGAAAAATTATTTCAGTTTTTTACAAGTTTGAACAAGTCACTTGCACATTTCTATTACTCACATAAGTAACTTTCAAAAATTTCGCGACCCATTCTCGGGGAGAGGGGGCACTGGGTGTTACAGATTTTACATTATTTCAAATATTGATCGGTCAATGATTTACATCAAGTGTTAACTTCCGAGACCAGGGGAAGGGGGAGGGAAGTATAGAAGGAGAGAGTGGAGAGGTGAGACTCACCTTCAGATCGAGCAATGAATACCGAAACAATTCATTGTCCACAAATTCTTTGTAGGATGCCTCATTGACAATTGTATGGTCTACAAAATCCTAAAAAGTCTGCCTTCCAGTTCATCTTAAGAGATTCTCAATAACACTTCACTGACCGTTTGCAACATCTTGTTGATCCACTCCTTCCTATCATCAGCCCTTCGTTTATCAAAAACCATGCGAAGGCTTTCGCCATCTTCCTCGTCCTCATATCGGAAGCTAACCAGATGTTTCTCAAAGTTGGAAAAGTACTCGCGAGCTTCTTTAGATGTTGATGTGCCTGCAATTTACGTTTGAAGAAGCGTTGGGATCATAAGTGAACTGTTCAAAAATCCCGCATTTCCTCTCCTTGACCCGTTCGCATGTCGATAAAACAATGAGGTTATAGGCAGCGCCTCGGCAGAATGACAACTTTGGGATATTCATGGTTCTGGGTTCCCCTGGACGGGCTAAGTCCAAGACTGTGCTTTGCAGCTTCAAAAGATATCAATAACCAGCTTTCCCAGACACGAAAAGTGGTATTTGGGCGGACCGCGTATCCTGCTCTCTAGAGCGCGATTGGCTTGTGAGTGGAGACACCGTATACCGTACCCACGAGCCAATCACGCTTGAGGGCAGGCATGCGCCGTCCGCCCAAATAGCACTCTTTTCATTTCTGGAAAAGCGGGTTATTGATATCTTTTGAAGCTGCAAAGCACAGTTTTGGACTTAGCTTATTCAAAGGAGCCGAGAACGATGAATATCCCAAATTTGTCATTCTGCAGAGCCGCTGCCTGCCTGAGGCTTACCTAAACCCTTGTAGTATTTCACCGTATACTTATCGGCATTGCTAGTATTCGCTCTCCAAGCTTTGTACTCATCCATCGAATAGAAACTGATAGTTTCAGACCCATTTCGCGCCTTGAACAAGATTGTATCACTAAAGTTAAAATCCATCTGAACCACTTCCAAACCTTCAATAATGGTGTCATGAACGACTGTACAAATCCACTATGCAATAATTGTGGCCAAAACGTGTGGAGAAAATTGATAATCAAGCCTTTGATATGAGATCCATCTTCATCCTAAAAATCATATGGTTAAAGTACAGTACCTCGCCTTTAAAAAACCGACCTGATCCGTTAGTATAATTATGCCACCATACCGTAACTTTGCACGATTTTCTGCTATAGAATAATCTTCGCCGTACTTGAGGCCCAGTATCCTCATCATGTGATTTATCTCTTTCGAAGCAGTTGCCTAAAACCGTGAAAAGCAAATTTGAGTTAAGGTGAAATTTTTATAAATTTCCCCGCGATCTTCGAAATACTGCAACCAGTAAAAAGGATGATAAATTCCTGACTCTTCTAATTTTCTATGAATTACGTGACACTTTTTGCGGAATATCTATCTACTATCTATCGGACTATCTTTGTGCCCAATAAATCTACAAATCATGAGTAGATTCTGGTTTTTCTACTTTAGCACTAAAATTGATCCAATAACTTCATGATTTCGGTAAAAATTGAGTTCTTCTGTAGAAAAATGGTTCTTTTGGGGCAACCGACTGCACTGCCAATTCCCAAAACTCCAGCTTCAAAAGTTTTCAAAATTCCCAAAACGGTTAACGCCACGCTTCTTCTGAAATATTCTCCTCACTCCAGTTAAAAAAATTCTGTTATCATCATTGCACCTTGAAGATGGCAAAGTTCACTTCGTACCTTCTCTTTTGTCAATCCCGATACATTTGTTAGCTTTCCCATAAGCGGAAATACACCGTAACGATCACGTCCGACAACCTCAAGACCAGCCACAGCTAACGCCTTCGCAGAATCTCCTGAACATGGGATGCTTCAAATTCTTGTTGAGTAAACACATTCTTTCTGAATAGAGGTGATTTTTTGCAAGCGTATCAGATCGTATCCATTCTGGAGAGATCTTCAACACATTCACTGAATCTCAGTTGCTTGTTAAAATTTTCTTACCTTCAGTAATCAACAGTCTACAATCTTGTGAACGCGTACTGTCACTAGCCCAGTTCGCATCCTCCAGTTTCACAATGTCCGAAAGATCCTCCACTTTTGGTTTAACCCTTTTTGGACGCCCCTAAAACACGCTATTATTGCTACTTTTGTGAGGATCGTTATTCTGTACCTCCTTTGCTTGTGCTTCGATAGTTAGCTCATCCACTAACCCAGACTCAATGGCCCATGTTTTAACTTTCTCAGCGTCGCACTCACACTTCGATCCAAATTCACGAATTGGAGTTGTTAGCACATCCTTAGTTTGGCTGGTGAATGCTGGATTTTCGATGAGAGCGTTCACGAAGACGCATAGCTGATGCTTGATCTGCAATATTCAAAAGTAAGACATATTTTGTACTTTGTCACTAACAAATACACAGAGTGTAGAGAAGTGTAAACAAACAAAACGTTAGCCATCTTATAATATATCCCAAACTCAAGGCCTTCTGAAATGTAAACTTTTTTGCCAGTTTTTTGCAAGTGCTAATTTGCAAAAAAGACTCCTTCACCCTTAAAAACCATAGCAATCTTTTCATCTATTATTACCCAACACTCACCAGCTATTTTCTACCAGATAACCGAACCTATCTTTACTCACCGCAACCCGTTTGATGCCAGTCTTGAGATGGGAATCCACCAATGGCTTTACGATGTTCACCAACTGGTCAACAATGTAGTCCACATGCTTTCCGCCCTGAAGAGGTAAATTTTTGGTAAATAGAAAGCTACTCTATACAGTCGAACTTTTGACCAGGTATAAAGACTGATATAAAACTTTTTCTGAGGCTCTGTTCTTCAGCATTCTTGAAAGTTCGGTAATTTTTTCTGCCAACTTATGCAATCAATGCTGATAACTTACACCAGTGGTAGCAATATTGTTGACAAAAGATATCTGCTGAAAGCCTGTTGTAGACTTCTTAATCGCCCACTGCCATCGCCTATTAGCATTTACAAAAAGAACATCATTAGCATTCTCATCGGTGCTGTATAGTTTGACGTAGTCTTGGAACGATGGTACCTAAAAGTATCTCTTTGTTTTCCAGAAGTTTTTCCCTGAGATCACTTTACCTCCACGAGATTACCGTTGCAGTAGACCTTTACTCCTCTCAATGTCCCAGCAACATCAAAAATACGTTTTTTGAACATTTCGCAAATATCATCGTCTAGGTCACGAAGTCCAAATTTGGCCAAATCGGGTGTGAAAGAGATTTTCGTTCCATCTCCTGAATCTCGCCTTTCGGTCACTATCGGCTCGTCGCATTCCCGCATGTTGTTGGTCCAGACCTAATTTAGGACCTTGGAGAACTGTGAGAAGCTCTTCAATCCCAACTTAATTTTCTCACATCTGTAAATAGACTGTTATTACCTGCTTGAAAGTTCTTCCACTATCTCGGGATGATGTCTCTACTACAAATTCTTTCGAGAATATATTGCAAAGTTTTGCACCATATCCATTGCGACCTCCTAAAAAAATCAATTATCGATTTTTTTGTCAGTGCGCATGGTACTGTAAGGCTACCTACCTACAACCTTAACCTCTCTATCATCGTAGTTGGATGATGTGAACAGATTACCAAAAATAAGTGTGGGTACATACATGTTTTCCTTTGGATGTATTTCTATGGGGAGACCACGCCCATCATTGAAAACGGTGATTCGCCCTAGGTCTCTGAATGCGAATTATTATGCCTTATGGAATAGAGCAAACCCCGAGAAAATCATCGAACCATCTAGAAAATATCCGCCCTAACAATCGCATTTTTTTTATTCGAAAGAAAAACCAGGGTGGAGATTGAGGATGGAACATTTCCGCAGTGGCAGGAGAAGAGAGAGAGTTGGTCTTGACTTACCATAGTTTTTTTGGAATTTTAGGCGTGCAAATTTGCGAATGTGAAAATTTAATTTTTAGGGATTTTAGTAAAGTTTTGGGTTTCGCATCACCCCTTTTGTAGAATAAACATAAACGCCATCCGCATGGACGGCAGCGGTCCATAAATTGTTCGGGGAGAAGGACAAAATTTTTTTCCCAATAAAGCAGGTTTCTTAGCGCCCCATAGTTTCCAGAATTTTTTGTGAGATACGAAAAAAAATTCTAAGCTAATTTGGAATTTAAAATATCTTATAAACGACTTGATTATCCAGAAGTAGTCACAAGTCACTTCCACATTTTTATGACCCATGTGAGATACTTTGCCTCCAAAAATTTTACGTTCTAATCTCTGGATTATACTCTTCAGATCCTGATCGAAGTTATTGAAAAGAACTTGTTGCATTTCGTCAAACATTAATCCACTTTCCCAACAAGTCGTGATGGCTAATAAGTTTGGAAACGAAACCTGTTCTCGAATGGTTTACGTCCAAGAAAAATGTTTTAAAAAATTCGATTTACAACAACTCCAAGACAGAATCATCTTTTGCTGGTAGACAAAACTCAGAAAAAAAAATTTTTTTCTTTCCCTTACATATTAAGGCAATGGTCCGACAAATTCCAGGAGCGTCAGAAAATTTTTTGAGTGAGGGAGCATGTTGCTGGCTGCGCTTTAAAAATTCTTTTTAAGGCTTTTCAGGATTTTCAGAATTAGCTGGCACGACCCCTACTGCTCACCTGTCAATATCCACACGAAGCTCAGTCATCTCGGGATCTCTCTGCTTATTATCAGCCGCATTCACCAAGATTTCATCAAAAATTTTCAGCAAAGCTGGAGAATATAATAATTTCTTCTGTATCATCCGTCGTTCATCTTCAGATACTACCCAAACATCCTGTAAATTCACTTAGTCCACAGCTTTTTACGCGCTAAGAAATCGACTTTACCGTATGCTCCGCTACACTTGTGGACCCTACATAGGTATCCGGACGTAGCAGAATGTGCTCAATTGGTGACTTACGCTCATAGCGTAGACTTTCTTGAAAAATGACAACTTTCCCAGCAAATCTGCCAAAAAACGGTGCCTCTAGTGCTTACCCACTACTGGATTTGTAGTTCTTCTCTGTAGTTTTTCTTGAAATCTGAACGCTGACGTATGAAAGGGCCGCAAAGGTCTATAGACCCTACTATATCGAAAAAATCGTAAAGAAGTGATGGCACATCTTTGCATGCCTCGAAACCCAAACACACTATTCTGTAACTGCACAAATTTTTCGAAAAACCTTTTAACAAGGATCAAGAATGCCAAGTACTTTTCCTGATTAGGTCAACAGCAACTGTTTCGCAAAATGCATGTGCAAACTTTCATTCAAATAACCTTGAAAATTATAAAAACAGCATAAAAATAACATTTACCCGATGAGATGTCAAAAAAGAGATGCCTTAACCAAAAAACATGAACAACTTTATATCATTACAAACAAAAAATCAACATAACAAACTAAACTTTTGAGCTTGATAGCGTTTCCAAGAAAGTACAAACGCTTTCGGTTCCTACCGTGTCCCACGAGCGTACCCTGATAGGGGTTGTGAAATGGAAAGTAAACCTCCAAAGGTTACGGTAGCCTGACAAGATGCGCAAAAACGGCCGTATTAAAGAATAAGCACGAAGAAATACCAAATAAGTTAAGGCAAATTTTGGATTTTAAGAAACGATCAGAGTGTGTGGAGCAAGGAGATCGATGAAATGTGAGGAGACAAAAAGTAAAAAGTTGATCAAATCGTTCAAAGAGGGTAAGAAAGAGAACCAAAAGACACACATCAAGCATGTGGCAATTTATCATCAATCAACATACAATCACAGTAATCGTCCGCGACAATTTGCAGAACCGCATTTGCAAAACAGTTGACGATGACGTGGACGATCTGGATCCAGTGCTTCCGGTGAGTATCCGTAATTCCAGCACAATTCCTGAGATGCAAAGAATGATTAATTACTGGCTATCAGCATTTGTTGAGTATCCACAAAGAGCATGGTTCACATTGATTTTATCGGATTCTACCACTGCAACCCAAACCGTACTTTCCTTCCGAAGCATTATTTGGTCCGCTTAAGAGAAACACGGTCTGGGCATGTATAAAGTTGGATTATTCAGCTACGGAAAAGAGTTTTAAGAGCTGTCTTGGGCAATGTTGAGGCTTCCCAAACAGTTAAAATCCACAGTTAGTATGCACATTAGAAGTGCAGTAACCCAGGTTTGCCTAAACAATGCCTCGGGCATCGCGTTGATTTGCATCATTGCACAAAAACGGGTACAATGTTCCTCTGTTGCCCCAAAGATTCAAAAGATTTGCATTCAAGGGATTATCACAGATTTCTTTTCTCAAGAGCTAGAGAAGAGTAAAAGACAGAGAAGGAGGAAAGAGAAATTGAAAGTATTAGTACTGAGCAGAAGACTGCATTAAAAAGTTTAAGCGGGAGCTGTTTAATAAGAAACGTAGCACGACAAACTTTCAACGAACAACAGCAGCAACTTCCCCATCTGGATACGCCACAAAAGAAAGAATGAATTCATACCTCTCCGGCTTTGATATTCCTGATAGCAAAGAATGAAGACCATGGAAGCCGGAGATCATGTGTATCCACAAACACATGCTGCACTTGTACATTTGGATCACATGAGTGATTCAGAAACCTGAAAAAATGTTCAGATCAAATCAACACAAACAGCAAAAACGTGTATTCTTTCACCTTCCCACATTTCCCTTCTTCTTAGCGTCCACAACAAACAGCGTATTGTTCTCACCAAAGTAATCCGCCCATTTGAATACCGTATCGTCACCTACCGCTGCAGCCGCGTCAACTGAAGCAAAAAATCAGAATGTCTAATACATCAACAAGATTCTCCATACTTTTCTCTAACTCCGCAGCATTCAACTTCTTTCGTCGTGGATTTAATTCCTCGTTTTGCATCTCCTTGTGTTTTCTACGAATTTTCTTCATTTTTGGCTCCTCTTCTTCACTGGATGACGACGACGACATATCCGACCTGCACACAAATGATCTTCAGTGAGAAAATTCACTTTCAAGCAAATTCGGAAATCGACACTGCTTGATAACGTTTTTGCCTAATAACTCGAGCTCTAAATCTTACATTGACGATAAACTACTGACAGTATTCACCTATAGTGAAAGTAGGTCTGACATAAAGCTGACTTTGATTAATGGAGCGGACTAACATTTCATCAGAAATTTTGAACAGTAGATCAATGATGGTAACCACAACTTGACATTTCCCTTTTTCCAAACTTATTCAGCTCTATAGGTTTTCAGAAAAAATCTGCACCAAAATATTGATTAGTGTCAAAGATACTTTCGACTGTACTTACTAATCTGAACAGTTATTGGCCCATCCAAAATAATAAGAATTTAAAATATCCACTCACCCCAATCCGTCATCGTCGGCATCCTTTTTGGACATAGCCGCTTCATCCTCCTCATCCGAACTGCCAATACCCATATCCAAATAACCGCACTTTTCGAGTGTCGTGGCTTTCTCGTTCTCTACCTTCACAACAAAAATTTTTGTTTCTCGGATCATACTATAAAGGAACATACCGCATCATTGAGATCAAGATCGGCGAAGTATTCATCTTCTCCTTGTAGCGCATCGGCTATGCTGTCAGTTAACAATGCTCCAACGTAATTAGCAATGAATGCTCCAGCAGGTATATCACACAGCGCACGTACACCCCATCCACTTTGTGCAGTTTTGTAAATCTGAACGAAAAAATCACTGATCTGCCATAATGCTGTGAGCTAAGCACTCACCTGAATCGGATATCTGATTGGCTGTTGAACCACTCGATTGAAGCAACGCTTCTGCTGACACCCACAGTTGTCGTTGCACTCAAAAACGCCAGTAATAGTTTTTCCAAGGAGTATTCGATAGCTGTATCTAAAAAAAGGAGAAAAGCACCATTTGAAGTCCAACTAAACAGACTTCAAAAAAATTTAGGAATATATGACAAGTGACTAACCCATATTCTCCGGGTGGAGGCCGAAAACTTTTTGCTAATCTTTGCACATTTGAGACTGTCAGTTGTTGGCATTCGCATTTCAGTGGATCAGAGCAATCATCTGCAATAAGACGGCAACGATCAGAACAGAAACAATTATACATACGTTGTTTTCAAAGAAAAGCATGTATATCAAATGTATTAAGAAGTAAAAAGCCAGTTTTATACTTGCAGAAAAATGTAGGAAAAGGGAAGCATGCTGAGTAACTAAAAACGCCAAAGTCGGCAGGGTCGTGCAGGATTACGGTAGCGCCATGTGAGAGTATGGAACTTCTCTTTACTCCTGACAAATGTCAGTTACTGTGTCTTAAAAATGATGCGAGACCGAGCAAAGTTCTCAAGTGAAAGGCAAAAGACGGTGAGAAAAATTGAGAGAATGTAGCCTGCAGGTCCCTAACACCTGCACAATTCTGACTCACCAGTACAAGAGCAACCTGAGCAGTAATCTCTCGAGATAGTCTTCACATCAACTTGATGATTATAGGGAAACCGTCTGGCACAGTAAAACAGCTGCAACGAACAACTTCTTGAAAGAAAACAAGACGAAATCATATCGTACCTTTGGCGGCTCGTCATTATCAATTGTGTTCACCGCTGGGATCGGCATGTGTTCTAATCCTTGTGTGAAATCAGCTGTTCTAACGTAGGAACTATCCACCTGACGATAAGAACGATGAAAAAGACATTTTTTAAAATGATAGGCAAGACCATCCACAGCAACTTACATGAACAAATGTCTTCGTTTCGATGACAGGGTCAAAGCAGAATAGATCTATAGTGAGCTCACTACCAACCTCCTAAAATGTCGTAGAATGTCAAAAACAGTTGTAGATACCGTACCATGATTATCAAAAGCAGTAATATGATTATTCGCTTTGTATCCGGGTTTAAGAAGGTACCACTAGTAGAACTCAAATCAAAACCGGCAAGAGAAAACAAATTTTCTACACAAAAAGGAGTGTATTCTACATCTGCTTGCGCTGCAAAGCAATTCATTTTTTTTTAATGTTCTGAAATCTAGCAAGAAAGAACAAAAATATAACACACTTTTAAATAGGCCGCTATGGCTTTTTTCGACGCCAGAGAACGTCCACATGGTGCTCGATATAATATCCTGCCATCGCTAACCTTCCTCGTAGAACTATCGTACAGGTATAACTGTAACGTAGATGAGAGAAGAAATAGCATTTACAATGAAAAAAAAATTCAAGCGTTACCATTCTCTTCCAACCACAGAGTATCGGTATGTGTAGTGGAGAACAATTGTAGAATTGTGGATCGGCAGGATCGCGTTCGAAACCTCCCAAACATATCGAAGAACACTCTGCATGATACCGCCAAGTGACTTGCGGGAGCACGCGAAAACTTGGAAGTATTTCAAACTGCAATGATCTTTTTGAGTTGCATATGTCAGGATAAACTCATCCAAACAAATGTTTCTAATACATAACTTTTTTTTAGACCTACCAGCCTTTCCTTCTTCTTTCGAATGGCCAACGTCTGCGGATCCATTTCAAAGCTGAGCACATCGCCTTCAGGACCCCCATCTGCTCTGGTCGGAAGAGACGATTTTCTCGCCTAAAAAGGGTAAACGATCTGTGCACAGTTTAGAGTTCAAATTTTCTGATGATAATTTAAGAATCTTAAGCTAATCTTTTGCTCTAAACAGCATCTCTTCAGTCAAAAAATCTAGAAAATCGATTTCTCCACATATTAGAAGTTCTGGAGCACGTGCTCTTCATCCAAAATGCTAACGGTAGGCAAAGTGATACCGTCTCTGTTTGCAAACACACCGTAATTCAAATTATACAAATAAGCGCTTCTCGCTAAAGATTACGGTAGTACAATACAAAAGACCAACCGTAGTTGTGGACTTCATCTTATCCATGCTTGGTCCAGGTTGGACAACATCAAAATGCGATCGGTTCTTGGCCATACGCCTTGCCGACATATTATTGTTTCCAAAGTGTTCCAAATTCTAAAATGGGATACCTATGACTACCAAGAGGGTTGAAGAGTTTCAAAAACACTTAAAAATAAAAAACCCACCACTGCATGTATCCTCGACGAGCCTCTAAATATCGTCTCATCAACATGTACATGTCCTGGTGCTGTGCATGGATATTCAAAGCAATTTGCTCCACTGACAGAACAGTTCCTCGGTGGAAACCTCAGGACACACAAAGCTCTATCAGTTGCCACTACATATGCAGTTACTCGATCTTGGTTGCGATCATAGGCCTAGACATTAATAGTAAGGAAGAACTGTCCAACAAATGAGAAAAACCAGATTGAATGCGTACCACAATGGCTTGAGCTGGCCGCTCAGGTGGCGATGGTTTCTTCATGCGCACCAAAGGCCAGTCTGGATATTTCTCAAAATATTTCTGAATGAATCGGCGACGCTCCGGATTTTGTCGTATCAACTGGTAAACACCTCCTTTGGCGATCTACAAATCGAGATACTCGCATTCTAGTCAACAGCAGATCGAGTATCGAACCAGGTAAAAAACGAGAAATAAATTGAAGGTAGAATGATCACGCAGTTTATATGTAGAAAGTATGAAAAAAAAAAACTGACATCGATTCCGTTCGTGGCAATTGATTGCCTAGCCAATGGCAAGATCTTTAGCATCTTGATTTTATCTTGAAACTGTTGCACGATGTTCCTATCATCCATAACCTTAAAAATGATAATTTTGTAATTTTTAGATGACAAAAAACTTGTCAAAGTCTTGTAATCAACTTACTATAGAAGCCTGCATTGCAGCGTCATCGCAAGTGTCAAATGCAGCTTGAACGTACTCTTCAAAGCCGTCATCAAAGAAGATCTGAAATTCCGGTGCGATATGCGCATCGCGAAGTCAAATATTTAGAATTCACTCACCAGAAACTCTTTATTATGCGCAGTATTCGGTAATGTCCCAATCGTTCCTGTACTCCAAACTGGTCCTTGAGGGTAATATGAACTATTTACCAACGCAGCAACTCGCAGTCCTAAACAGAAAAACTGGAAGAACCGTTCCAAATGACTGATCGAATGAAGCAAGTATCGCACCAATATAATTTGTTCGTTTGATGTCAGGATCATACATAGGTACCGTAGGCACGGCTATATCGCCTGTTTCTACTTCTTCTATAGTTCCGTTATCAACAAAGCGGAGGGAATAAGCGAACGGAGCAGTCTAGAATCACCAACAGATCATGCTTTACCAGCAAAATAAGTCGCATCGAACATTCACTTACTTTGCTTACAACCTGCGCTATCACTAGATCCGAACTGTCATCTTTTCTAGCTAAGCAGAGCTCTCCTTCATTCAGCCGTAACCTTGCATTTAAGCCTTCAGCAGGCGGTGGTGGCCATTCGCTAGGCATTTGCACCTTCTGCATTCGAGCTCGCACCGCATTAATTTCGTTTTCCAACTAAAGTCGTAGATGAATAATAAGTAAGTAAAATGTGAAATTTTTGCTCACCTTTTTGATATCTTCATCAGTCATGGTTGGCCGATCAATTACGCTCTGTGGTACCAAGTCTGCTATAGCCTGATTTCGTTCTTTTACGACAGCATCGTGCTTCTCGACCTGAACTTTGTTCTACAATTATGCAAAACTTGATGCAAAAGAAGAATTCTCACCAGCACAGCCCTATCCATGGAAGAAACCAAGTCGTGCATATCAGCCAAAACCTTGTCAGCAGTGTCATTCCAGTTTTTCAACTGATTTTCAATGATGGCACATTGTCTATAAGTCAAACGTGAGAGAAAAGTTGCAGTAAGACTTAGCAGAGCAACAAGCCGCTTGTGTCAGATGTAGAAAGCCGGGCATACATCACGCGATTTCATCGCCTGGCGATCCCACAACAGGACAAGTCTCACAAGTTCATTGCAAACTGGTCATCCTGCGTATCGGTTGTAGTCGCGATTACTCGCGTCGGAAAACTATCCAACCGAAATGCAAAATGAGTAACATGCAGTGAACTCGCAGTTATCTTGTTGGGTGAATCGCGAGGCGATGAAATCGCATGATTGTATGGCCGGCCCTTAACAGGTGCATCTGCGCCAAACTGCTCGACAGAAACTAATTCGACAAAATGACCTAACCGACATACATATTATTCTAGTATAAATTCTTAGAACATACATAATTCTGTTACATATTCTCAGAACATGTTCAGCGGACAAAAATTACATTGCAAGTACTCAGAAGATAAATTTACGTCATATAATCACTGGGTTCCTGAACAGAGGAATTTGGATCCATAACGAGCGCTTTTGCCGCATTCCACTGCCGCTGTGCCTCTTCTCTAGTTAGCTTATCAAACTCATTCTGCTCTTCTTCTGTCCAAGTATCATTCACGTATGTTATGGCGTCCCAGTCACACGAAAAAGGCCATCCGCAAACCTATAAACCTTTGTAGCAGACGTTATTATAACAAATAAACAATACGCCTCCAAAATATCAGGTTTTCTATGTGAAAAATGACCAGCTGCACAAAAAAACGTAGGCGGAAACCTATTTGCCGCCTTTGTGAATATGGAGCAGAGACAAACGGCAAAAAAACCGAGGGTGAGAAAACTATTACTTTTGTCCAACACTTTTAGTGTAGGAAGACTATAATGTGACAAAAGCCACAAAGAAGTAAGACAACAGACAGAAATCTGGATTGACATGTTGAGCATACTGACTTCCGCAAAAGACTCTTCAAACAGTGTCAAAAATGAATAACTACACACGATGATTTGGATTTCACGCTTGTATGATATGGCACTATAAAATAAATACAAAGGAAACGAAGTGAAAATCAAGAAGCGAAGTCTGAAAACAAAGACTTACCTCACAATACGCCATTGTAAGAGCAAGACAGCAGTCAATGGGTGTGCAAAAGGTCTGCTGAAAAATAGCTTCCTAATCTTTTAATCTCCTAATTATCATCGAGAAACAAACCATGATCAGATCCTTCGGCGATTTATCACCATCGTCTTTGCCACCAAGGAATTTCTTCACCATGTAATAGGTTCCTTTGTCAAACTGTAGCGCATCACATAGGACATCAAATTTGATGTTGCGATTGTTGTTATCTCAAAGCATAAGGATAATCAGGATCCAAACTACCTGACGATTACCTTCCATCGCTGCGCAAAGTATGGCTACAACTAGCTGCTCTAGAGTCATACCAAACTCTTTGGCGAAATCGACATCGCCACGTTCTTGAAACCGATCCGCGACCGTTCTCATGACGTGCGGATCAAAGCACGGTGTATTTTTGCGCTAAACAGATGAAATGGTCAGACATTTATACATGTACGTACATATGTGGTTTTGAACTATACCCTATTGAGATAATCCTTTGGGATCACCACTTCATAATCAGTTAGATCGTCAGCGCTCAGATAAGTGAACCAGCTGAAAACAACGGTTACTAACGACAATTTGGTGTGATGCGTGATAGAACATAGAATATAATTTCCCTCCCCTCTCACACTGAGGGAATTTCCATTAACTTGAGCCACCTTATTCTACCAGAAAAATCTCGTGAACTTTCCATCGGAACTCTGGTCGCCTTATACTTTCGATACAGTTTTTGAATTCATTCAACATAGTCTGTATGTTTCACTCTTCCAGTGCACCCCAAGTGAAGACACATTCTGAAGAATGAGCGATATACCTACCTTTAATTCAACTATCTGGCGGTAGGAAGGCGGGACTTTGTGACCTAATTGAGGCCGCCGCGCCCGCGACGCAGTCTGCGTCTCTCTCACGCGCGTGCTCTTTGATTATTACCTAGCCTTAAAGGCAGTGGATCAGCAGAATGGACCCATCTCGGATTTTGGTGGATTTAGGTAGTAGACCCCCCAAATACACTGTAGCCCAAACCCCATCTGCCAATTCATACGCTAAGTCCTAAAAAATACGCTTCAAAACTCCACCAGCCCGCCCATTCAATTGAAAGAGGCGGGGCTGGTGGAGTTTTGAAGCGCATTTTTCAGGACTTAGCGTATGAATTGGCAGATGGGCTTTGGGCTACAGTGTATTTAGGGGGTCTACTACCTAAATCCACCAAAATCCGAGAAGCGTCCATTCTGGTGATCCGCTGCCTCTAATTAGGTCACGAAGCCACGCCTTTCGGCCGCCAAGCCAGTTGAATCAAAGGGTACTTCACAGTACAGTGGGGTCATAAAGTATTGAGCAGACTTGTCAGGTGATACAGTCTTACGAATACTCAGTTGACCTAGACAATTACAAAATATTTTGTAGACTTACTCCAATAACTCCTCACATCTCTTCTTTATAGTCGCTATTTCCTCTTCCGACAGAACATCCCATTGAGCATGTGGATCGTTTATAGCATTGATCATGTTTTCGGCTACGAGTTGTCCTAACTCTGCCTGGAAACGCAGCACCAAATAATTTTACCCACCAAATAGTCATATTCAAGCACAGCAGGCGACCAGGCAAAGCTATGTCTTGGTAAAATAAAATAAGACTAACAGAGGGCTGAACCGCAAACCCAATGAGAAGACAAACAGCATTCAAAGAACGTACCAGAGCAGGTTTCACAAAACTCACATAAGGAGTTGCTGAAGTAGATGGGGCCGACGCTTCAGTGCTCATGATTGGATTTGAGTCACTTGAGCTTCTGGCCGAACACAAGGATAGCCCTCTGAAAATACTTATTTCAACAAAAGCAAAGAAACAGAATGGACGAACGTCATTTACTAGTCAGTACAAAACCAGAGTTATATGATCGCAAGTACTTGTATAACAACACCAAAGCAAAAAAAAAAGAGCTGACGATTCAGTGACTGCCTCAACACCTTTGAAGCTTGCGATATTGAAAAGCATAGCAAGGAGCATTTAACAGAAAATCTGCCTTTTACAACAGTCAAAAGTTCAAACAAAGAAATGTCAACGTTAAACTGAGAACCGAACAAAAACGAAGCAAAGTGCAACCGAATTTGAATGAAAGCTGTCGTCTTTGCAGTCACATTGTACGCAACCTAATGAACGACGTCTGTTTACCTCTTACCGGAAAGAAGTAAAGGAAATAAGGGCCGCCCTCCTCCTACTAAAAACACTTCCTAGTCCTACATCGTTCTAAGTTATTATTACATAAAGTTCATGCCTCCTTGTGATTTTCTGGATGACGCCCTCCACATTTGTTCGGAAGGAACAAGAAACAACTGGGAAATAAACCTTGCAGAAGAATGGCTGTCAGGTTCAAGGGGGCCATTCCCACTCAGACAGTCGAAGGGATACCTTCGGCGGGCATATGGTGCGAGTCTGCCACTTCGCGCTCCGGAGCTCTGCCATTTCACGAATTTTTGTGCTCCGGGGCTTTCCCAAAGCTGGCGAACCTCCGGAGCAGAGATTTGCGCGTCGCGGAGAGGGGTCCCATTCGTCCTGTTTGTGACGTCACCGTGACGTCACGGTGAATGAATGGGACTTCTCTCCGCGACGCGCAAATCTCTGCTCCGGAGGTGCGCCACTTTTGGGAGAGCCCCGGAGCACAAAAATGCGTGAAATGGCAGAGCTCCGGAGCGCGAAGTGGCAATCCTCCGCAGGGGAAAGCTCGCGACCCTGCCACTTCTGCTCCGGAGATATCCCATCGACTGTCTGAGCAGTTGAAGCTCGTCCTCGAGCTTATAGATAGCTGGCAAACGTGGTGATGACGCTGTTGAGTTTGCATCTTCAAAAGCTCCATTTCGCGAAAGAATGGGTGAACTGCGTAGACAGTCACGACCTATTCTTCATCATTGGCGGTCCTCAGTCTTATCAGTCATCATCATCATCCCGGACGTTGGAGGAAGCTCGTCCTCGAGCTAAGGTTGGCGATGGACGAAGGGGAGGATCGCCTAAAGTCGTCGTGGAAGACGTTGGTGTTATTGCGATGGTAGGCGTGGATTTTGACGTGAAATTTGTGGTATGGTGTTGTAGAAGTGGGGAGTGGAGGATGATTTATATAAAATGGGGTTACATTCATCATTGCTGTGCATTGTATAAGTCAAAAGAAAAATTACCGTGGCACATACTGAAGGGAAGAAGTACATAAACAAATGCACATATGGAGGAGCAGTAAAACGAAATATAAATTTGTTTACGGGAAAATTACAGATCCGAAAGATTTGTTGGAAAAAAAAGTTAAATACATACGGAGGTGCAGAAAGAAAATAGAGCAGGCTTTCAATTAGTCACAATTAACCGGCTAAAATCAGAATCACCAAAAAGGATTGCAGAAAACGTGCGATGCGGGTTTCTTTGTGTTTTTACACAAGAAAATGAAATTATTGCTGACTCCTGTGAATCGCCTTTTCAAAGGAGTAAGTGTAATCATGGAAGAAAAAACTGAATTAACGCTGCGAGGAGCAAAAAAAGTGGACAAAAGAGAATGCATTCCAGAAAACCAATAACTGAAGTTACAAAAATAGTAAGCAGAGAAAAAGAAATTTTGTTTTAATGATCAGTTATGGGTGTTCTAGAATGAGAAGGAACATTCTAGAACGTACGAGTTTTGCGTCGCTTTTGAAGACGAGTAGAGTGACGAAAATTAGGATGTTCTTCATTTTCTGACGTTTCTGATGTGATAGGCGAAATTGGTGTAGGGAATGGATTAGAAACGTTAGCCAATGCAGAACGGGGTGCATAAATTTTCAATCTGTTATGTGAACTGTCTGAAAGGTTTGACGACCAATCCGATTTTTGATAGTGATGCTAGGTCTGTTCACACTTTCTACTACAAAAGGACCCTTCCCCTGCACTGAAAATTTTGGACGAACTGTATCGTCGTGTAACAGAACGAGATCCCCAATGGAAATTTCTTTTAGAAAAACTTTGTGCTGAAAATCATAACCTGCTTTATATTAGGTTGGTGCAAAAATAATGAGCGTTTTTACAGGACTTTTTTCAAGATAACTTTTCTCTATCAAACTTTTTTCTTTGTAACGGTTTCAGCACATTGTTAGGAAGCTCTTTTCATGCTATATCTAATGGTGTTTGAAAGGGACTTCTAGCCCACTTTGTTAAGAGTTTGTAGAGCTTCAAATAATCGCACTAAAAACCAGATTTCGGTTGCATTCATTTTCCGGTCAGAATTTGAGTGCAAATGAAGATGCTTTTTCGAATATTTAGCCGCTACATTTAATGGAAATTGTCTACATTATGCATACTTAGCCATATTTTTCGAAGTTACCTAAAGTGAGATATCGGCGGCTTAACATGGGTAATGGTTGTGGTCATTTTAGAGCCCATAACTTTCTTTTGTAGAATGCAGTCGCTCAAACTTTGCTCATCTCCGTAAGCGTGAGAGTAGGAATCCTATTAGCAGTTTTTGCAAAAACATCCAGCTGTTCAGTACGCAGAAAAATAGAAAATTCTATACTTCAGGATTTTGAGGCCTACTGAAAAAATGCTAAAAAAGTCGATATTTTTGCATCTCGATTTTTTCCTCTTCGCTAATCTTTTTTCTCCAAGCCCTTTCCATGTATATTTGTACTACTGGCATGCGGCTACAAGATAGGCTGCTGATCGGCTACAAAATAGGCTGCTGATAAATTATAATAACAAAGTGTGAAAGGAGTTATGTTTTGTCAGAAATAAGACTTCAGAAGAAAACCTTTTTTGTTTTTCAATTCATATTTTTCTGCCCATGTGAGATATGAGTGTAGCTCAATGTGCGCTGTACTTCGAACGGTTCGCTGCATCTGATGGTCTTTATCGCATTTCAAAATGTAGATTTTATAGAAAGTTATAGCAAGTTAAAGTGAAAAATGGGAAAACGCTCATTATTTTTGCACCAACCTAATATTTTGCTGTTTTACTAGCAATTTGGTTTCCTACATCCATAATGGTTGATTGTAGGGGCGTGGTGAGCTGATCAGCAAAGTTGTCAGTTGCGTACGAGATGCGGGATGGTAGCTGGTGCACGATGTCGCGAACGGAGGGAAAGAGAAAACGCTGGATTAGTTCCAAAGCTTATCTAAGCATGGCTGGGCTGCCTGTGACAACCTACATGGGCAACTGAATGAGAAAACCCGACAGATAGTGATTTTGGATTACATTGAAGAGGGAAAAGTGGAATTACGAAAAGCGGTCACTTTCTGATCGGAAAGTGAATAAGGAATTGTCCAAGGTAAGTGTTTGAAGTTTACAGTTATCTCACATGAGCAGACTAATTTGAAAACAGTATTCATTGAAAAGGTAAAAAATTTTTTTCAAGGAAGTGATAAAGATGAGTGAAGACCTCTTCAATCTTCGCAAACTCGTACCCATTTTGGAGGGGACGCGAGATTCAGTATTGGGGGAGCAAGTGCTAAATGAAGAAAGGATTCACTCACATCTAGTAAGAGGCGAAGTCAAACGAACTTATGTTCAGTTCAAACGGACTTCACGGCAATTGTGGAGGTTAAAGTGTACAATCGGCATACGCTCGGAAAGAGATTGAAATGTGAGTCCAGTTATCCTATTCTACTGCTATTTTTATCTGTTTTTTAGGGCAGTCTTCACACGAGCTCCAACTACCACTATAAGTTTGCCCCTGAACGCGATAGCTGGAAGGGAGATAAACTTAGCATGATGCTGCGCTTTGGGAGCCTGCGCGTGCAAAGCCTGGGCGATGAAATTCCGCTGCCGCCTGGATTCGAAAGTGCGCTTCTGCGAGGAACCACGTCCAACGTCTATTTCGATGGTATTGTTGAAGGAGATAGCTTGAAAGAAAAGCTGGACGAGAAGGCGGGCAGAAATAGAAGAAACTAAACGTGTAATTCCTCGTTGTTTATGATAATATTATCTTAATGGAGTAAAACTTTGCTTCTGTTTCTAAATTCACAAAAAAAACTTCTACATAGAGTTCGTATGTCTATGCAGGGTGTAGTTGTATGTACTTAGAAGCACTAGTTTGTGTATTCGGCGTAGGGACTATCGAATGTAGCCCCCATTAATTAGAATCATAGGGTGTAACATTCTCCTAGTACGCGATCAGCTGTTGCGCATTGTAAGCTAGGTGACAGATACAAATGTTAATTCTATCGAGCATATGTTCTTGTCAGGCGGATAGTTGCTAATCCCCTTTGGGACGCTAATCCTATAGGCCATATGTTTGTAAATTAATTGAGGATATTAATTGGACCGCACATGGTTGCGCAGTGTATCAGCGAGAAGACTTACCATTTGATTCAACTGGCTTGGCATCAGCAAAGGCGGGGCTTCGTGAACTAATTAAGGCTAGGTAATGACCAGAGAGCACTCGCGCGAGAGAGACGCAGGCGCGTCGCGGGCGCGAGCGGCCTCGATTAGATCACAAAACCCCGCCCTAATGGTGCCAAGCCAGTTGAATCAAAGGTTAGCTAGTGTGACACCACAGTTGGTGCCAGCTAAGGAGTTCCCAGCTATACGTAGTGTATGAAAAAATTTTTTTTTCTAGTACTGGTATGGTTTGCTACTGGTGTTTGCGAGCGAGTCCTTGGATTGCAAAAGAAAACAATAAACCTACGTAAAATGCAAAAATCTAGCGCGATCGCAATATATAATTACAATGGTACCGGACCCGGTGACTAGGTCACGGTTTTTCGCGGATACTCCGGTGACCCGCGGTAAATTCTAGCTATTCACGGCATTTCTCGGTTATCCCCGGTGTAAAATACGCAAAAATACATATTGGCCAAGAAAAGATTAGAAAAGCTTCTGCTAAAGGGCTCGCTTCCGGGATCTCCATGTCAGGTTCAAGAGGTGTACAGACCCTTGCCTGAGTGTAGCGGTGCGAGGTAAGTACATTAGAGTTATTATAAATATTTATTAAGATTGAATATGGATGATACATAGGGAAGGGGAAAGGGGGAAGTGGGGCGCGCCCGTCGGCTCCGGTGCTCCCACCTTCACTGAGCCTCAGGCGACGGCTCTGCCCCCGGCCGGCAGCTGACGCCGGGTTGGGTCATTCCCGACATGGCAGCTGCAGCCCGATATAATCGGCACTGCATTTTGTAGCTTAATTGTTGTATGGGTACCGTTAAAGTCATGCTCAGCATGAACTATGTGATATGGGTTCGACCAGCACGTTTTGGAAGGATGTTATTCCCGATCCAGCATCGCGCACAGTCCGAGCCACCAGTTTCAAGCTACCTCAAATGCCTCAAGTCTATGCTTTGAGAGCTTCGAGGTGATTTGCAACTGTTGAGGTGCTAAAAAGGACAAAAACTCGAAATCGAGGATTTGGGTGGACGGTAAAAAACAATCTAAGTTGGTTAAAAGCTCCGTCATTGAGTATGGTACCATTTCAGTGTTCAGAATGTTAAAAACCTCTTAAGCCAGCCAAATTTGTAAACTCAACATTTTGTCGATGTATTCTTCACCCCACAGTCCAAAGGACGCCGCATGTCATTGGAGCGCGATATCTATCAGTGCGTAGGTTTAAACTATTTTTGGCTCAAAAAAAGAGGAGAAGCAGTGGTTTGATTCTTCGCTATTCTATTCTATTCTATTCTCTTCGCTATATGATGGAATTTTGATCGTTCTAGTTGTCCGAATCAAGTAGGTCCAAAACTTATTGAACTCTTCGATATTTATGCTTCGAACCAACACAGTTGGTTTGGTGTCGGTCTAGAAACCATCAAATTCGGAAACGGGTGCTGCGACACATAAGTTCTTGAAACTTTTTACACAATGTAATTTGGAGTAATATTGTATACACATAGCCCAAATTTGGTGTTATGTGATTGTTTGTGCGCTGTAAACAAGCGATTTGTTTGTTTAAGTATTGCGTTTGAAATTCGCGCGTTGCGAAAGAATACGTTCAACTTGTAAAACCTGACATGTTTGTCGTTTTTTTGTGGCGCTTCCTCCAGGACCACATAAAAACGATGTCCCCGTTGCTTCTAACTCCAAAAACGAAGTCCAGTTTGACTCCAGACCATCTTCGCCGGGCCCTGGTCCTGGGTACTCCGAATCCGCAGGGGGTGCTGGGGCGCAGATGCGTCCGAAGCGATGATGCCCTTTGGATGCTCGTCCTAGGTGACGTCGAGTGCCTAGAAGTAAACCGCGTGAGGATATGTTTTCATTGATCGGTCTTGGACTTGTTTTTCTTCTTTGCCGTTTATTTGTCAGTCACTGAAGTTTGTAGGCCTAAAAGTGAAAGTCCTCACCCTGTACCTGCTTGAAAGTGAAGGTCGGGAAGAATCGCCAACATTAACGCATGTCTGAGCTAGATCACACTCGGGTTTTTCTCAACAGTAACGATAGCTGGCAATAGTGGCACCCTGTGTGCCCGGTGTCAATAAACGGTATACGGGTAGCATCTCACCAGCAGCTTACGAGGAACCACATTTTATAGCAGTAAATGCCCGAAGCATTGTTTTTCTCCATGTAGGCTTTATGTCAAGGCTTCTGCTATTTTTTTAGGGATGGAAATAATCAGCAATCACATCGTCATAAATTCGCGATAGAAAGCTTTGTGTCTAATTCAGCCAATGAAAAGAAGTGAAGCTCAAATCTTTTCTTCGATTTTATGAATGGGTGAGGGCGGGCTGTTCTGCGCGCGCTAGCAGCTGGCAGCTAGCGGCTGTCAGAGCTGTGTTATTCTTGACCGCCACCCTTCTCGCAATGATGCGTTACACAGGATGATATATGGCTAATACGGGAATGTGCTTGAAATTCAGACTCACCTCTGTTGTCTACTCTCATGCATGTACCGTCAGTAGATTTGTCGGTAAATATAGCGTATTTGCGAGAAAAAATTTTGCGGTAGAAATTACGAATGACAGCTATGCATGGAGTGCCGGCATCTCGCGAATTGCCAGCATTTCAGGCTCAGCTATTTTTTTTCATGTACAGCTTTTAGCGCAAAATCTCAGCACCCGCACTATATTGCGACAAAATTTCTCGACTGTAAGCAAAAACTGGGGAGGCAAAAATGGGTAATAGGAACGGGCAGTGGGGGTACGAGCCCCCTCCCCCTCCTTCCGAGAGTGGGTCGCGAAATTTTTGAAATCTACTTACATGTGTTGCGAAAAGTCGTAAATTTAAGCTAAAACCAGCTGAATGATATTTGTAACCAAGCAAAAGATTCTGTGGGAAGAAAGATTTTGAGATTAACTGCTAAATTTTATTTTGTTTTTCTGATCGAAGCTTGAGTGACCAGTCGATAGAGCGATGAAGTCTACAAAAGTCCTTCAGAAAGTTGCGAAAGTTAAACACGTAAAAGCTTACTTACTTAGATACTTAGATGGCCCGGCTTCACGTGACGTGCGGGCCCCGGCACAGAAGTTTCCATCGGTCCCTGTCCCTCGCTTCAGACATCCACGATCTTCTTGGCTGACGTCGGTGGCTGCGTCCACGAGTTCAGGTGCAAAAATCGTATCCAGCTGATTTCTCAGCTGGTCCATCCGTTCCACGAATACGTCTGCCCATCTCGTTAGAGGTCCTCGGGGACGTTTTGCTTCGCGAGGAATCCACTTCGATGTTCTTAGTGCCCATCTGTCGTCTGTTCTTTTTATGATGTGAACGGCTCATCGGTGCTTGGCTTTCGCAGCGTAATCCGCTGAGTCATAAAGACGGGACATTCTTCTCATATCCGTCTGCAAATTCCGACAAGATGTTGCTTGTGTCGGGTCATCTTTAAAAGACTACGCTCTAGCGCTCTGTGAGTGGTCCTTAAAGCTTTCGACGTGGCTACGGTGTCAGCCCAAGTTTCAGCTGCGTAGCAGAGCACCAGGAGAACGGTTGAGTCGAACAGGTGGGCACGAAGCTCCGGGTTCGTCAGTTGGTCGGTGGCTTCCTTCAGAGGCCCGAAGGCGGCCATAGCTGCTCTTCTTTTTCTGTTAAGTTTTTCCTTGAGGTCGTTCTCCATGTTCATCGAACGTCCGAGATACACGTAAGAAGACGTCTCCATGATAGGGGTGCCTTCCAATTCTATTTCCGCACTTCGCAAAGGGCGTTCTTCATGAACTGATTGTGAGTCTCCTTTCGATTTATTCGCAATCTGATCTTCTTCCCTACTTCCTTCAGTTCCTTCAGCATGGTCTCTGCTTCGGTGATACTGCTCGAGAAGAGAACAATGTCGTCCGCAAAACGAAGGTTAGAACAGGATTCTCCCATCAACTCGTATGCCTCTCTCGTCCCAGTTCAGTGACTTCATCACCCACTGCAAGGCCGCGGTGGGCAGCTTTGGCGAAATTGTGTCGCTTTGTCGGACCCCCTTTCCAACTGGGATGGTCAGGGGGCGATGGAATAGCTGTATCGTCGTTGTACAGTCATTGTAAGAGTCGGCTAACGTCCTCACGTAAGCTGGGTCCACTCCTTGACCGACTAGCGCTGACAGGATGGCGTTGGATTCGACGCTGTCAAAGGCTTTCTCGTAGTCGACGAAGGTTAGGACGAGAGGCAGTCGGTATTTTCGGCAGACTTCTATGACTCTTGAAATCGTCTGGATGTGGTCCATGCAGCTGAATCCTTTGCGAAATCCAGCTTGTTCTTGGAGTTGGACTTCATCCAGTGTCCTAGATATGCGAGCGAGGACAATCTTCGTGAAAAGCTTGTACAGCACACTCAGCAGGCATATTGGACGGTAGTTCCGAAGATCCTCCCGTTCACCCTTCTTGAAAAAAACGACGGTTCTTGACTTCTCCACTTGTCGGGAATCCTTTTTTTTGAAGGTAAGATGTCAAATGCGACGCTAGAACCTCGTGTAGACTGTCCTCGGATCGCAGAAGTTCGACGGAATTATGGTCTGTCCTGCAGCCGTGGACGTCTTCATGGTCTGAATCGCCGTGCACTTCAGCAGGTAGAATTCGTGGTGATATTCTCCAGTCAGAACAACGGGCATCGGCACGGGTGTTGATGAGCGGAAGAGGTTGGTTTAGAAGTTCTTCGCGATAGGAGTCCCGTCTTTCAATAGTGCGGCCAGCGGTACTTGGTATTCACAAAAGTTCCTTCGGCTGCTTCAAGTATCTTGGTGTCTGTACTTCCTGAGAACCTCCGAAGCTGTTCTGCCATCTTTCTGCAGTGACTCCGATTACCGCCTCCTT